>CM022297.1:21792921-22252608 GCA_011799875.1 Thinopyrum elongatum | reverse complement strand
GCTATCCAACACAACTTGACGTACCAGCAGATCGGCCTTACAGAAAAAACAATTGCCACCGTAACAAAACCCCGTAAATCTGTATACCAACTGTTTTCCAGGCAAAGACCCAAATCCAATCAAAAGTAGTACCTACACGGACTGACCTCCATTATGATGTAGGCCTAGCTAGCTATCCACGTTAATTGCAAACCACGTCTCAATGAAAACAATCTGCACCGATCTTCTCGGACTCCGAGATGGAATCCAGCAGGACTCACGGTATGGAACTACCTGTCCGTCCAATCCAATCAGCAAAACAAATATAGCTATCCAACACAACTTGACGTACCAGCAGATCGGCCTTACAGAAAAAACAATTGCACCGTAACAAACCGAGTAATCTGATACCAACTGATGAGGGCACGACCTCGGACGTGCCGATGATTTGCCTCGTGCTCTGGCTTTCTCTCGCCTTTGACCCAAAATCCAAATGTCCCGTGAGTAACATTATATATTGGCAGCGCCGCATCATTCTCCCCCCCCCTTCAAGTCAAGCAAAAAACCGTCCCTCGGTTTTCGGTCATCTGCAGCAACATCTCTTCACAACAGGTACGTCGTCATCAACTTGACTTGCACATAAATAGGAGCAACACACACTATAGGAGTGTCATCTTTCATGTGAACAGCGCAGACAAGTATAGCAGCGCCGGCTTCTTCTTTTTCGCTTCATCGCGCTCTTCATCTTTGCTTTTCTTCATCTTTCTTCCTGTTGAAGCCTGTCATCTCTCCCAAATTTTGAACAGAGCCATATTCATAGACAGCAAATTATACTCAACCAACCGACCACCAACAAACAACATATTTATAATACCAATTTGTTGGATCGAGGTATAGGAACTGCTCCATGTACGTCGTACCAGGTTTACCAAGAAGCAAATGACACACAGCACCAATGACTACTGGAAGAATATCACACACAACCTCTTCAGAAAATTTGCCCATACAAAGTGTACTTGGTCTGTGTCGGTGACAGTGAACTCGTTGGAGCCCCAAGCAAAAAATATGGTTGCGGATGTAGCGTCCTCGGCAATCTATTTCTCAACATCTTCGAGGCTAGCGCATTGATCGAACTCCAATGGTCGATCGTCAAAGACACGCCTGCGCACAATCGCTTTGTGTGAAAAAGTTATCATGGAGGCCTCTCTCTGGAGCCGAAAACCTGCTGACATAACAGCCATATCATCCATAGTGTCGGCAAAGAGCAGTAGCTACCGCAGAACATTGCTCTTTCCACAGTTTATTTTTCCGCAAAGACCAATCCAATCAGAAGTAGTACCTACACGGACTGACCTAGTATGATGTAGGCCTAGCTAGCTATCCACGTTAATTGCAACCACGTCTCAATGAAACAATCTGCACGATCTTCTCGACTCCAAGATGGAATCCAGCAGGACTCACGGTATGGAACTACCTGTCCGTCCAATCCAATCAGCAAAACAAATATAGCTATCCACACAACTTGACGTACCAGCAGATCGGCCTTACAGAAAAAACAATTGCACCGTAACAAACCCAGTAATCATACCAACTGATGAGGGCACGACCTGGACGTGCCATGATTTGCCCTCGATCTTTTACGATGCAATGAACTCCTTCAGATCCACGATAAAATCTCCAATTACGTGATGCAATACACGTAACCTGAAGATGGGATGACGACGACCAACGGACAATCCCTCGACACCACGAGGAACCTCCCGCCGTAGTAGACGTAACCAGACGCGCAACCCGTGGTACGAGGACCTCGAGCCAAGTGCAACTTTCACGCAGAAAATTCAACACAAAATAGATACCCACGACACCCAAAAGGACAGCTTAATAGTCGGTACATGATGCTGTCTCAAACAGTAGAAAATAACCTAATTTTTACACGACTATACTGGCTATTTATAGCCTTACATGACTTGCACACGTTACCAACACGGCTAGAAAAACTGATTTGAATTAAACAAACGAACGACAAGTAGAGACCGGCCATAGAATTTGCTTATAAAATCTGGACTCTATTCACGTTGCTCTCTCTGGTGGGCCCCATCCAGTTTCCTTCAAGCACAAAAATCTCCACGTAAAAATCTCTGGACCTGCCTTTTATTTCCTTGCTGGTAAAAAGAAAACCAAAAACCTGATCTTGATCACCTGCCGTTCGAATAAGAGGTGAACGGATGTCCACGGGAAGCAATAGGACTTTTCCTAACAAAACCAAACAACCCTTCACGTAATTCTCTAGCTTGGTAGCTTCTGGTTAATATTTGGCAAGGCCCACTTGCATGTGTAGCTAATTTAGCCTTGCATTTCAAGGTGCTAGCTTGCCTCTGGTCTTTCCTCTTTGAACCGAAAATACAAAGTCCCTGAAACATTATATATTGGCAGCGCCGCATCATTCTCCCCCTCTTCAAGCGAAACCGTCCTCGTTTTGAGTCATCTTCTGCAGCAACATCTTCATCAACAGGTACGTCGTCATCAACTTGACTTGCACATAAAAAGGAGCAACACAAACTATAGGAGTGTCATCTTTCATGTGAACTAGCGCAGACAGAAGTATAGCAGCGCCGGCTTCCTTCTTTTTCGCTTCATCGCGCTCTTTCATCTTTGCTTTTTCTTCATCTTTCTTCTGTTGAAGCCTGTCATCTCTCCAAATTTTGAACAGAGCCATTTCATAGACAGCAAATTATACTCAAACCCACCACACCAAACAACATATTTATAATACCAATTTGTGTGATCGAGGTAGGGAACTGCTCCATGTACGTCGTACCATGGTTTACCAAAGCAAATAACACGACACACATGATACTGGAAGAATATCGCAACAAACCTCTTCAGAAAATTTGCCCATACGAAAGTGTACCTTGGTCTGTTCGGTGACAGTGAACTCGTTGGAGCCCCAAGCAAAAAATATGGTTGCGGATGTGTGCGTCCTCCGGCAAATCTAATTTCTCAACAATCTCGATGCTAAGCATTGATCGAACTCCAATGGTCGATCGTCAAAGCACACGCTCTGTCCCCACAATCGCCTTTGTGTGAAAAATTTATCATGAGGCCTCTCTCTTGGAGCCGAAAACCTGCTGACATAACAGCCATATCATCATAGTAGTCGGCAAAGAGCAGTAGCTACGCCAGAACATTGCTCTTTCCACAGTTTATTTTTCCGGCAAAGACCCAAATCCATCAGAAGTAGTACCTACACGGACTGACCTCCAGTTGATGTAGGCCTAGCTAGCTATCCACGTTAATTGCAAACCACGTCTCAATGAAAACAATCTGCACCGATCTTCTCGGACTCCAAGATGGAATCCAGCAGGACTCACGGTTGGAACTACCTGTCCGTCCAATCCAATCAGCAAAACAAATATAGCTATCCAACACAACTTGACGTACCAGCAGATCGGCCTTACAGAAAAAACAATTGCACCGTAACAAACCGGTAATCTGATACCAACTGATGAGGCACGACCTCGGACGTGCCGATGATTTGCCTCGTCTTTTACGATGCAATGAACTCCTTCAGATCCACGATAAAATCTCACATTACCGTGATGCAATACACGTAACCTGAAGATGGGATGACGACGACACCAACGGACAATCCCTCGACACCACGAGGAACCTCCCGCCGTAGTAGACGTAACCAGCGCGCAACCCGTCGGTGACGAGGACCTCGAGCCAAGTGCAACTTTCACGCAGAAAATTCACACAAAATAGATACCCACGACACCCAAAAAGGACGCTTAATAGTCGGTACATGTGTGTCTCAAACAGTAGAAAATAACCTAATTTTTACATCGACTATACCTGGCTATTTATAGCCTTACATGACTTGCACACGTACCTAACACGGCTAGAAAAACTGATTTGAATTAACAAACAAACGACAAGTAGAGACGCGGCCATAGAATTTGCTTATAAAATCTGGACTCTATTCACGTTGCTTCCTCTTGGGTGGGCCCCATCCAGTTTCCTTCAAGCACAAAAATCTCCACGGTAGAAAATCTCTGGACCTGCCTTTTATTTCCTTGCGTGGTAAAAAGATAAACAAACCTGATCTTGATCACCTGCCGTTCGAATAAGAGGTAAGACGGATGTCCACGGAAGCAATAGGACTTGTTCCTAACAAACCAAACAACCCTTCACGTAATTCTCTGCTTGGTAGCTTCTGGTTATATTTGGCAAGGCCCACTTGCATGTGTAGCTAATTTAGGCTTGCATTTCAAGGTGCTAGCTTGCCTCTGGTCTTTCTCTTTGAACCGAAAATACAAAGTTCCCGTGAGTAACATTATATATTGGCAGCGCCGCATCATTCTCCCCCTCTTCAAGCGAAACCGTCCTCGGTTTCGAGTCATCTTCTTGCAGCAACATCTTCATCAACAGGTACGTCGTCAACAACTTGACTTGCACATAAAATAGGAGCAACACAAACTATGGAGTGTCATCTTTCATGTGAACTAGCGCAGACAGAAGTATAGCAGCGCCGGCTTCCTTCTTTTTCGCTTCATCGCGCTCTTTCATCTTTGCTTTTTCTTCATCTTTCTTCTGTTGAAGCCTGTCATCTCTCCAAATTTTGAACAGAGCCTATTTATAGACAGCAAATTATACTCAACCCAACCACACCAAACAACATATTTATAATACCAATTTGTGGATCGAGGTAGGGAACTGCTCCATGTACGTCGTACCATGGTTTACCAAGAAGCAAATGACACGACACCATGTAACTGGAAGAATATCGCAACAAACCTCTTCAGAAAATTTGCCCTACGAAAGTGTACCTTGGTCTGTTCGGTGACAGTGAACTCGTTGGAGCCCCAACGCAAAAAATATGGTTGCGGATGTAGCGTCCTCGGCAAATCTAATTCTCAACAATTCGATGCTACAGCATTGATCGAACTCCAATGGTCGACATCGAAGCACACGCTCTGTCCCGCACAATCGCCTTTGTGTGAAAAAGTTTATCATGGAGGCCTCTCTCTTGGAGCCAAAACCTGCTGACATAACAGCCATATCATCCATAGTAGTCGGCAAAGAGCAGTAGCTACCGCAGAACATGCTCTTTCCACAGTTATTTTCCGGCAAAGACCCAAATCCAATCAAAGTAGTAACTACACGGACTGACCTCCAGTATGATGTAGGCCTAGCTAGCTATCCACGTTAATTGCAACCACGTCTCATGAAAACAATCTGCACCATCTTCTCGGACTCCAGATGGAATCCAGCAGGACTCACGGTATGGAACTACCTGTCCGTCAATCCAATCAGCAAAACAAATATAGCTATCCAACACAACTTGACGTACCAGCAGATCGGCCTTACAGAAAAAACAATTGCACCGTAACAAACCCAGTAATCTGATACCAACTGATGAGGGGCACGACCTCGGACGTGCCGATGATTTGCCTCGATCTTTTACGATGCAATGAACTCCTTCAAGATCCACGATAAAATCTCCCAATTACGTGATCAATACACGTAACCTGAAGATGGGATGACGACGACGACCAACGGACAATCCCTCGACACCACGAGGAACCTCCCGCCGTAGTAGACTAACCAGCGCGCAACCGTCGTGACGACGGACCTCGAGCCAAGTGCAACTTTCACGCGAAAATTCACACCAAATAGATACCCGACACCCAAAAGGACGCTTAATAGTCGGTACATGATGCTGTCTCAAACAGTAGAAAATAACCTAATTTTTACATCGACTATACCTGGCTATTTATAGCCTTACATGACTTGCACACGTACCTAACACGGCTAGAAAAACTGATTTGAATTAAACAAACGACGAAGTTAGAGACCGCCTAGAATTTGCTTTATAAATCTGGACTCTATTCACGTTGTCTCTCTTGGTGGGCCCCATCCAGTTTCCTTCAAGCACAAAAATCTCCACGGAGAAAATCTCGACCTGCCTTTTTTTCCTTGCGTGTAAAAAGATAAACCAAAACCTGATCTTGATCACCTGCCGTTCGAATAAGAGTAGACGGAGTCCACGGGAAGCAATGGACTTGTTCCTAACAAAACCAAACAACCCTTCACGTAATTCTCTCGCTTGGTAGCTTCTGGTTAATATTTGGCAAGGCCACTGCATTGCATGTAGCTAATTTAGCCTTGCATTTCAAGGTGCTAGCTTGCCTCTGGTCTTTCTCTTTGAACCGAAAATACAAATTCCGTGAGTAACATTATATATTGGCAGCGCCGCATCATTCTCCCCCTCTTCAAGCGAACCGTCCTCGGTTCGAGTCATCTTCTGCAGCAACATCTTCATCAACAGGTACGTCGTCAACAACTGACTTGCACATAAAATAGGAGCAACACAACTATAGGAGTGTCATCTTTCATGTGAACTACGCAGACAGAAGTATAGCAGCGCCGGCTTCCTCTTTTTCGCTTCATCGCGCCTTTCATCTTTGCTTTTTCTTCATCTTTCTTCTGTTGAAGCTGTCATCTCTCCAAATTTTGAACAGAGCCATATTTTAGACAGCAAATTATACTCAACCCACCACCAAACAACATATTTATAATACCAATTTGTGTGATCGATGTAGGGAACTGCTCCATGTACGTCGTACCATGTTACCAAAAGCAAATGACACGACACCATGTATACTGGAAGAATATCGCAACAAACCTCTTCAGAAAATTTGCCCATACGAAAGTGTACCTTGGTCTGTTCGGTGACAGTGAACTCGTTGGAGCCCCAACGCAAAAAATATGGTTGCGGATGTGGCGTCCTCGGCAAATCTAATTTCTCAACAATTTCGATGCTGGAAGCATTGATCGAACTCCAAAGGTCGATCATCAAAGCACACGCTCTGTCCCGCACAATCGCCTTTGTGTGAAAAAGTTTATCATGGAGGCCTCTCTCTTGGAGCCGAAAACCTGCTGACATAACAGCCATATCATCCATAGTAGTCGGCAAAGAGCAGTAGCTACCGCAGAACATTGCTCTTTCCCAGTTTATTTTTCGGCAAAGACCCAAATCCATCAAAGTAGTACCTACACGGACTGACCTCCAGTATGATGTAGGCCTAGCTAGCTATCCACGTTAATTGCAAACCACGTCTCAATGAAAACAATCTGCACCGATCTTCTCGGACTCCAGATGGAATCCAGCAGGACTCACGGTATGGAACTACCTGTCCGTCCAATCCTCAGCAAAACAAATATAGCTATCCAACACAACTTGACGTACCAGCAGATCGGCCTTACAGAAAAAACAATTGCACACTAACAAACCAGTAATCTGATACCAACTGATGAGGGCACGACCTCGGACGTGCCGATGATTTGCCTCGATCTTTACGATGCAATGAACTCCTTCAAGATCCAGATAAATCTCCCAATTACGTGATGCAATACACGTACCTGAAGATGGGTGACGACGACACCAACGGACAATCCCTCGACACCACGAGGAACCTCCCGCCGTAGTAGACGTAACCAGCCGCAACCCGTCGTGACGACGGACCTCGAGCCAAGTGCAACTTCACGCAGAAAATTCACACAAAATAGATACCCACGACACCCAAAAAGGACGCTTATAGTCGGTACATGATGTCTCAAACAGTAGAAAAATAACCTAATTTTTACATCGACTATACCTGGCTATTTATAGCCTTACATGACTTGCACACGTACCTAACACGCTAGAAAAACTGATTTGAATTAAACAAACGAACGACAATAGAGACCGGCCATAGAATTTGCTATATAAAATCTGGACTCTATTCACGTTGGCTCTCTCTTGGTGGCCCATCCAGTTTCCTTCAAGCACAAAAATCTCCACGGTAGAAAATCTCTGACCTGCTTTTATTTCCTTGCGTGGTAAAAAGTAAACCAAAACCTGATCTTGATCACCTGCCGTTGAATAAGAGGTAGACGGATGTCCACGGGAAGCAATAGGACTTGTTCCTAACAAAACCAAACAACCCTTCACGTAATTCTCTCGCTTGGTAGCTTCGGTTAATATTTGGCAAGGCCCACTTGCTGTGTAGCTAATTTAGCCTTGCATTTCAAGGTGCTAGCTTGCCTCTGGTCTTTCTCTTTGAACCGAAAATACAAAGTCCCGTGAGTAACATTATATATTGGCACGCCGCATCATTCTCCCCCTCTTCAAGCGAAACCGTCCTCGGTTCGAGTCATCTTCTGCACAACATCTCATCAACAGGTACGTCGTCAAAACTTGACTTGCACATAAAATAGGAGCAACACAAACTATAGGAGTGTCATCTTTCATGTGAACTAGCGCAGACAGAAGTATAGCAGCCCCGGCTCCTTCTTTTTCGCTTCATCGCGCTCTTCATCTTTGCTTTCTTCATCTTTCTTCTGTTGAAGCCTGTCATCTCTCCAAATTTGAACAGAGCCATATTTGACAGCAAATTATACTCAACCCACCACACCAAACAACATATTTATAATCCATTTGTGTGATCGATTAGGGAACTGCTCCATGTACGTCGTTACCATGGTTTACCAGAAGCAAATGACACGACACCATGTATACTGGAAGAATATCGCAACAAACCTCTTCAGAAAATTTGCCCATACGAAATGTACCTTGGTCTGTTCGGTGACAGTGAACTCGTTGGAGCCCCAACGCAAAAAATATGGTTGCGGATGTGGCGTCCTCGGCAAATCTAATTTCTCAACAATTTCGATGCTGGCAGCTTGATCGAACCCAATGGTCGATCATCAAAGCACACGCTCTGTCCCGCACAATCGCCTTTGTGTGAAAAAGTTTATCATGGAGGCCTCTCTCTTGGAGCCGAAAACCTGCTGACATAACAGCCATATCATATAGTAGTGCGGCAAAGAGCAGTAGCTACGCAGAACATTGCTCTTTCCACAGTTATTTTTCCGGGCAAAGACCCAAATCAATCAAAGTAGTACTACACGGACTGACCTCCAGTATGATGTAGGCCTAGCTAGCTATCCACGTTAATTGCAAACCACGTCTCAATGAAAACAATCTGCACCACAGATCTTCTCACTCCAAGATGGAATCCAGCAGACTCACGGTATGGAACTACCTGTCCGTCCAATCCAATCAGCAAAACAAATATACTATCCAACACAATTTGACGTACCAGCAGATCGGCCTTACAGAAAAAACAATTGCACCGTAACAAACCCAGTAATCTGATACCAACTGATGAGGGCACGACCTCGGGACGTGCCGATGATTTGCCTCGATCTTTTACGATGCAATGAACTCCTTCAAGATCCACGATAAAATCTCCAATTACGTGATGCAATACACGTAACCTGAAGATGGGATGACGACGACGACCAACGGACAATCCCTCGACACCACGAGGAACCTCCCGCCGTAGTAGACGTAACCAGCGCGCAACCCGCGTGACGACGGACCTCGAGCCAAGTGCAACTTTCACGCAGAAAATTCACACAAAATAGATACCACCGACACCCAAAGGACAGCTTAATAGTCGGTACATGATGCTGTCTCAAACAGTAGAAAATAACCTAATTTTTACATCGACTATACCTGGCTATTTATAGCCTTACATGACTTGCACACGTACCTAACACGGCTAGAAAAACTGATTTGAATTAACAAAGAACGACAAGTAGAGACCACCATAGAATTTGCTATATAAAATCTGGACTCTATTCACGTTGGTCTCTCTTGTGGGCCCCATCCAGTTTCCTTCAAGCACAAAAATCTCCACGGAGAAAATCTCTGACCTGCCTTTTATTTCCTTGCGTGTAAAAAGATAAACCAAAACCTGATCTTGATCACCTGCCGTTCGAATAAGAGGTAGACGGATGTCCACGGAAGCAATAGGACTTGTTCCTAACAAAACCAAACAACCCTTCACGTAATTCTCTCGCTTGGTAGCTTCTGTGTAATATTTGGCAAGGCCCACTTGCTGGTAGCTAATTAGCCTTGCATTTCAAGGTGCTAGCTTGCCTCTGGTCTTTCTCTTTGAACCGAAAATACAAATCCCGTGAGTAAACATTATATATTGGCAGCGCCGCATCATTCTCCCCCTCTTCAAGCGAAAACCGTCCTCGGTTTCGAGTCATCTTCTGCAGCAACATCTTCATCAACAGGTACGTCGTCAACAACTTGACTTGCACATAAAATAGGAGCAACACAAACTATAGGAGTGTCATCTTTCATGTGAACTAGCGCAGACAGAAGTATAGCAGCCCGGCTTCCTTCTTTTTCGCTTCATCGCGCTCTTCATCTTTGCTTTTTCTTCATCTTTCTTCTTTGTTAAGCCTGTCATCTCTCCAAATTTTGAACAGAGCCATATTTATAGACAGCAATTATACTCAACCCGAACCACACCAACAACATATTATAATACCAATTTGTGTGATCGAGTAGGGAACTGCTCCATGTACGTCGTACCATGGTTTACCAAGAAGCAAATGACACGACACCATGTAACTGGAAGAATATCGCAACAACCTCTTCAGAAAATTTGCCCATACGAAAGTGTACCTTGGTCTGTTCGGTGACAGTGAACTCGTGGAGCCCCAACGCAAAAAATATGGTTGCGGATTGTGCGTCCCTCGGCAAATCTAATTTCTCAACAATTTCGATGCAAGCATTGATCGAACTCCAAGGTCGATCTCAAAGCACACGCTCTGTCCCGCACAATCGCCTTTGTGTGAAAAAGTTTATCATGGAGGCCTCTCTCTTGGAGCCGAAAACCTGCTGACATAACAGCCATATCATCCATAGTAGTCGGCAAAGAGCAGTAGCTACGCAGAACATTGCTCTTCCACAGTTTATTTTTCCAGGCAAAGACCCAATCATCAAAGAAGTACCTACACGGACGACCTCCAGTTATGATTTAGGCCTAGCTAGCTATCCACAGTTAATTGCAAACCACGTCTCAATGAAAACAATCTGCACCGATCTTCTCGGACTCCAAGATGGAATCCAGCAGGACTCACGGTTGGAACTACCTGTCCGTCCAATCCAATCAGCAAACAAATATAGCTATCCAACACAACTGACGTACCAGCAGATCGGCCTTACAGAAAAAACAATTGCACCGTAACAACCGAGTAATCTGATACCAACTGATGAGGGCACGACCTCGGACGTGCCGATGATTTGCCTCGATCTTTTACGATGCAATGAACTCCTTCAAGATCCACGATAAATCTCCCAATTACGTGATGCAATACACGTAACCTGAAGATGGGATGACGACGACACCAACGGACAATCCCTCGACACCACGAGGAACCTCCCGCCGTAGTAGACGTAACCAGCGCGCAACCCGTCGGTGACGACGGACCTCGAGCCAAGTGCAACTTTCACGCAGAAAATTCACACCAAATAGATACCCACGACACCCAAAAAGGACCGCTTAATAGTCGGTACATGATGCTGTCTCAAACAGTAGAAAATAACCTAATTTTTACATCGACTATACCTGGCTATTTATAGCATTACATGACTTGCACACGTACCTAACACGGCTAGAAAAACTGATTTGAATTAAACAAACGAACGACAAGTAGAGACCGGCCATAGAATTTGCTTTATAAAATCTGGACTCTATTCACGTTGGTCTCTCTTGGTGGGCCCCATCCAGTTTCCTTCAAGCACAAAAATCTCCACGGTAGAAAATCTCTGGACCTGCCTTTTATTTCCTTGCGTGGTAAAAAGATAAACCAAAACCTGATCTTGATCACCTGCCGTTCGAATAAGAGGTAGACGGATGTCCACGGGAAGCAATAGGACTTGTTCCTAACAAAACCAAACAACCCTTCACGTAATTCTCTCGCTTGGTAGCTTCTGGTTAATATTTGGCAAGGCCCACTTGCATGTGTAGCTAATTTAGCCTTGCATTTCAAGGTGCTAGCTTGCCTCTGGTCTTTCTCTTTGAACCGAAAATACAAAGTCCCGTGAGTAACATTATATATTGGCAGCGCCGCATCATTCTCCCCCTCTTCAAGCGAAACCGTCCTCGGTTTCGAGTCATCTTCTGCAGCAACATCTTCATCAACAGGTACGTCGTCAACAACTTGACTTGCACATAAAATAGGAGCAACACAAACTATAGGAGTGTCATCTTTCATGTGAACTAGCGCAGACAGAAGTATAGCAGCCCCGGCTTCCTTCTTTTTCGCTTCATCGCGCTCTTTCATCTTTGCTTTTTCTTCATCTTTCTTCTGTTGAAGCCTGTCATCTCTCCAAATTTTGAACAGAGCCATATTTATAGACAGCAAATTATACTCAACCCAACCACACCAAACAACATATTTATAATACCAATTTGTGTGATCGATGTAGGGAACTGCTCCATGTACGTCGTACCATGGTTTACCAAGAAGCAAATGACACGACACCATGTATACTGGAAGAATATCGCAACAAACCTCTTCAGAAAATTTGCCCATACGAAAGTGTACCTTGGTCTGTTCGGTGACAGTGAACTCGTTGGAGCCCCAACGCAAAAAATATGGTTGCGGATGTGGCGTCCTCGGCAAATCTAATTTCTCAACAATTTCGATGCTGGAAGCATTGATCGAACTCCAATGGTCGATCATCAAAGCACACGCTCTGTCCCGCACAATCGCCTTTGTGTGAAAAAGTTTATCATGGAAGCCTCTCTCTTGGAGCCGAAAACCTGCTGACATAACAGCCATATCATCCATAGTAGTCGGCAAAGAGCAGTAGCTACGGCAGAACATTGCTCTTTCCACAGTTTATTTTTCCAGGCAAAGACCCAAATCCAATCAAAAGTAGTACCTACACGGACCGACCTCCAGTATGACGTAGGCCTAGCTAGCTATCCACGTTAATTGCAAACCACGTCTCAATGAAAACAATCTGCACCGATCTTCTCGGACTCCAAGATGGAATCCAGCAGGACTCACGGTATGGAACTACCTGTCCGTCCAATCCAATCAGCAAAACAAATATAGCTATCCAACACAACTTGACGTACCAGCAGATCGGCCTTACAGAAAAAACAATTGCACCGTAACAAACCCAGTAATCTGATACCAACTGATGAGGGCACGACCTCGGACGTGCCGATGATTTGCCTCGATCTTTTACGATGCAATGAACTCCTTCAAGATCCACGAATTTGCCCATACGAAAGTGTACCTTGGTCTGTTCGGTGACAGTGAACTCGTTGGAGCCCCAACGCAAAAAATATGGTTGCGGATGTGGCGTCCTCGGCAAATCTAATTTCTCAACAATTTCGAGGCTAGAAGCATTGATCGAACTCCAATGGTCGATCATCAAAGCACACGCTCTGTCCCGCACAATCGCCTTTGTGTGAAAAAGTTTATCATGGAAGCCTCTCTCTTGGAGCCGAAAACCTGCTGACATAACAGCCATATCATCCATAGTAGTCGGCAAAGAGCAGTAGCTACGGCAGAACATTGCTCTTTCCACAGTTTATTTTTCCAGGCAAAGACCCAAATCCAATCAAAAGTAGTACCTACACGGACCGACCTCCAGTATGACGTAGGCCTAGCTAGCTATCCACGTTAATTGCAAACCACGTCTCAATGAAAACAATCTGCACCGATCTTCTCGGACTCCAAGATGGAATCCAGCAGGACTCACGGTATGGAACTACCTGTCCGTCCAATCCAATCAGCAAAACAAATATAGCTATCCAACACAACTTGACGTACCAGCAGATCGGCCTTACAGAAAAAACAATTGCACCGTAACAAACCCAGTAATCTGATACCAACTGATGAGGGCACGACCTCGGACGTGCCGATGATTTGCCTCGATCTTTTACGATGCAATGAACTCCTTCAAGATCCACGATAAAATCTCCCAATTACGTGATGCAATACACGTAACCTGAAGATGGGATGACGACGACGACCAACGGACAATCCCTCGACACCACGAGGAACCTCCCGCCGTAGTAGACGTAACCAGCGCGCAACCCGTCGGTGACGACGGACCTCGAGCCAAGTGCAACTTTCACGCAGAAAATTCACACCAAATAGATACCCACGACACCCAAAAAGGACCGCTTAATAGTCGGTACATGATGCTGTCTCAAACAGTAGAAAATAACCTAATTTTTACATCGACTATACCTGGCTATTTATAGCATTACATGACTTGCACACGTACCTAACACGGCTAGAAAAACTGATTTGAATTAAACAAACGAACGACAAGTAGAGACCGGCCATAGAATTTGCTTTATAAAATCTGGACTCTATTCACGTTGGTCTCTCTTGGTGGGCCCCATCCAGTTTCCTTCAAGCACAAAAATCTCCACGGTAGAAAATCTCTGACCTGCCTTTTATTTCCTTGCGTGGTAAAAAGATAAACCAAAACCTGATCTTGATCACCTGCCGTTTGAATAAGAGGTAGACGGATGTCCACGGGAAGCAATAGGACTTGTTCCTAACAAAACCAAACAACCCTTCACGTAATTCTCTCGCTTGGTAGCTTCTGGTTAATATTTGGCAAGGCCCACTTGCATGTGTAGCTAATTTAGCCTTGCATTTCAAGGTGCTAGCTTGCCTCTGGTCTTTCTCTTTGAACCGAAAATACAAAGTCCCGTGAGTAACATTATATATTGGCAGCGCCGCATCATTCTCCCCCTCTTCAAGCGAAACCGTCCTCGGTTTCGAGTCATCTTCTGCAGCAACATCTTCATCAACAGGTACGTCGTCAACAACTTGACTTGCACATAAAATAGGAGCAACACAAACTATAGGAGTGTCATCTTTCATGTGAACTAGCGCAGACAGAAGTATAGCAGCCCCGGCTTCCTTCTTTTTCGCTTCATCGCGCTCTTTCATCTTTGCTTTTTCTTCATCTTTCTTCTGTTGAAGCCTGTCATCTCTCCAAATTTTGAACAGAGCCATATTTATAGACAGCAAATTATACTCAACCCAACCACACCAAACAACATATTTATAATACCAATTTGTGTGATCGATGTAGGGAACTGCTCCATGTACGTCGTACCATGGTTTACCAAGAAGCAAATGACACGACACCATGTATACTGGAAGAATATCGCAACAAACCTCTTCAGAAAATTTGCCCATACGAAAGTGTACCTTGGTCTGTTCGGTGACAGTGAACTCATTGGAGCCCCAACGCAAAAAATATGATTGCGGATGTAGCGTCGTCGGCAAATCTAATTTCTCAACAATTTCGATGCTAGAAGCATTGATCGAACTCCAATGGTCGATCATCAAAGCACACGCTCTGTCCCGCACAATCGCCTTTGTGTGAAAAAGTTTATCATGGAGGCCTCTCTCTTGGAGCCGAAAACCTGCTGACATAACAGCCATATCATCCATAGTAGTCGGCAAAGAGCAGTAGCTACGGCAGAACATTGCTCTTTCCACAGTTTATTTTTCCAGGCAAAGACCCAAATCCAATCAAAAGTAGTACCTACACGGACTGACCTCCAGTATGATGTAGGCCTAGCTAGCTATCCACGTTAATTGCAAACCACGTCTCAATGAAAACAATCTGCACCGATCTTCTCGGACTCCAAGATGGAATCCAGCAGGACTCACGGTATGGAACTACCTGTCCGTCCAATCCAATCAGCAAAACAAATATAGCTATCCAACACAACTTGACGTACCAGCAGATCGGCCTTACAGAAAAAACAATTGCACCGTAACAAACCCAGTAATCTGATACCAACTGATGAGGGCACGACCTCGGACGTGCCGATGATTTGCCTCGATCTATTACGATGCAATGAACTCCTTCAAGATCCACGATAAAATCTCCCAATTACGTGATGCAATACACGTAACCTGAAGATGGGATGACGACGACGACCAACGGACAATCCCTCGACACCACGAGGAACCTCCCGCCGTAGTAGACGTAACCAGCGCGCAACCCGTCGGTGACGACGGACCTCGAGCCAAGTGCAACTTTCACGCAGAAAATTCACACAAAATAGATACCCACGACACCCAAAAAGGACCGCTTAATAGTCGGTACATGATGTTGTCTCAAACAGTAGAAAATAACCTAATTTTACATCGACTATACCTGGCTATTTATAGCCTTACATGACTTGCACACGTACCTAACACGGCTAGAAAAACTGATTTGAATTAAACAAACGAACGACAAGTAGAGACCGGCCATAGAATTTGCTATATAAAATCTGGACTCTATTCACGTTGGTCTCTCTTGGTGGGCCGCATCCAGTTTCCTTCAAGCACAAAAATCTCCACGGTGGAAAATCTCTGGACCTGCCTTTTATTTCCTTGCGTGGTAAAAAGATAAACCAAAACCTGATCTTGATCACCTGCCGTTTGAATAAGAGGTAGACGGATGTCCACGGGAAGCAATAGGACTTGTTCCTAACAAAATCAAACAACCCTTCACGTAATTCTCTCGCTTGGTAGCTTCTGGTTAATATTTGGCAAGGCCCACTTGCATGTGTAGCTAATTTAGCCTTGCATTTCAAGGTGCTAGCTTGCCTCTGGTCTTTCTCTTTGAACCGAAAATACAAAGTCCCGTGAGTCACATTATATATTGGCAGCGCCGCATCATTCTCCCCCTCTTCAAGCGAAACCGTCCTCGGTTTCGAGTCATCTTCTGCAGCAACATCTTCATCAACAGGTACGTCGTCAACAACTTGACTTGCACATAAAATAGGAGCAACACAAACTATAGGAGTGTCATCTTTCATGTGAACTAGCGCAGACAGAAGTATAGCAGCCCCGGCTTCCTTCTTTTTCGCTTCATCGCGCTCTTTCATCTTTGCTTTTTCTTCATCTTTCTTCTGTTGAAGCCTGTCATCTCTCCAAATTTTGAACAGAGCCATATTTATAGACAGCAAATTATACTCAACCCGACCACACCAAACAACATATTTATAATACCAATTTGTGTGATCGAGGTAGGGAACTGCTCCATGTACGTCGTACCATGGTTTACCAAGAAGCAAATGACACGACACCATGTATACTGGAAGAATATCGCAACAAACCTCTTCAGAAAATTTGCCCATACGAAAGTGTACCTTGGTCTGTTCGGTGACAGTGAACTCGTTGGAGCCCCAACGCAAAAAATATGGTTGCGGATGTAGCGCCCTCGGCAAATCTAATTTCTCAACAATCTCGATGCTAGCAGCATTGATCAAACTCCAATGGTCGATCGTCAAAGCACACGCTCTGTCCCGCACAATCGCCTTTGTGTGAAAAAGTTTATCATGGAGGCCTCTCTCTTGGAGCCGAAAACCTGCTGACATAACAGCCATATCATCCATAGTAGTCGGCAAAGAGCAGTAGCTACGGCAGAACATTGCTCTTTCCACAGTTTATTTTTCCAGGCAAAGACCCAAATCCAATCAAAAGTAGTACCTACACGGACTGACCTCCAGTATGATGTAGGCCTAGCTAGCTATCCACGTTAATTGCAAACCACGTCTCAATGAAAACAATCTGCACCGATCTTCTCGGACTCCAAGATGGAATCCAGCAGGACTCACGGTATGGAACTACCTGTCCGTCCAATCCAATCAGCAAAACAAATATAGCTATCCAACACAACTTGACGTACCAGCAGATCGGCCTTACAGAAAAAACAATTGCACCGTAACAAACCGAGTAATCAGATACCAACTGATGAGGGCACGACCTCGGACGTGCCGATGATTTGCCTCGATCTTTTACGATGCAATGAACTCATTCAAGATCCACGATAAAATCTCCCAATTACGTGATGCAATACACGTAACCTGAAGATGGGATGACGACGACGACCAACGGACAATCCCTCGACACCACGAGGAACCTCCCGCCGTAGTAGACGTAACCAGCGCGCAACCCGTCGGTGACGACGGACCTCGAGCCAAGTGCAACTTTCACGCAGAAAATTCACACAAAATAGATACCCACGACACCCAAAAAGGACCGCTTAATAGTCGGTACATGATGCTGTCTCAAACAGTAGAAAATAACCTAATTTTTACATCGACTATACCTGGCTATTTATAGCCTTAGATGACTTGCACGCGTACCTAACACGGCTAAAAAAACTGATTTGAATTAAACAAACGAACGACAAGTAGAGACCGGCCATAGAATTTGCTATATAAAATCTGGACTCTATTCACGTTGGTCTCTCTTGGTGGGCCCCATCCAGTTTCCTTCAAGCACAAAAATCTCCACGGTAGAAAATCTCTGGACCTGCCTTTTATTTTCTTGCGTGGTAAAAAGATAAACCAAAACCTGATCTTGATCACCTGCCGTTTGAATAAGAGGTAGACGGATGTCCACGGGAAGCAATAGGACTTGTTCCTAACAAAACTAAACAACCCTTCACGTAATTCTCTAGCTTGGTAGCTTCTGGTTAATATTTGGCAAGGCCCACTTGCATGTGTAGCTAATTTAGCCTTGCATTTCAAGGCGCTAGCTTGCCTCTGGTCTTTCTCTTTGAACCGAAAATACACAGTCCCGTGAGTAACATTATATATTGGCAGCGCCGCATCATAGGCCGGTACCCGCGATTTTTTTTCGCTTCACCTCCCACCACCCTCTCCCACTCGATTTTTTCTCCCTCCCAATAAAAAACCACACAAGGAAAAATAAACCGTGTGGCACCACTCTTTCAATTACGCCTTAAAATAGATGGGCATCAATCACCCTGGCCTGTAGCATGATTACTTTCTAATCCAACGACAAATACATGACTTTCCTATTGGAGGAAAAATTGAACACTTTCCAATCCAACGACATGATTACTTTCGAACAAAAGATACGACTTTCGAAGCGGCATATAATTTTGGACGGTTTATTTTCTGGCAGGTTCGATCTCTACTCCTAACTAGTAGAATGCCCGTGCGTTGCAACGGGCTTTCGAAATATTTTGATGAAGTTATATAAACATAATACATGTTAAATTTCACATTTAGAGAAAAAAAACATGGACAATCTGGTAATATTTAAAGTCCACTACACTTGCAATGTAAATTGACAAAAAAAGGCCAACTAAAAATCTGTTACAAATTAAGATCTACTCAATGCGCTTAAAAAATTCTTGCACAATATCAGGAATATTACTTTTAGTTTCGTTCACACAATATTTGAGCAAGTATAATAAAATCTTCTTTCTCAACTCATACCCATCCTGAAGAAGCAACATATGTAGTTAGCATGAATACTTCACATCGGAGGTCTTGAAATGTGTAACGGAGAATACTCACAGTGCAAACCAGTCATTTAAAGTTCCACCGGAGTATAAAATAAAAAACAAAATAGCTAGACACATTCTTACAATTTCCTAAATCAATATTATCTTGAATATAGCGATAACAAAAATAAATGCTTGTATTTTGAATGTTATGATAATCAAATGTACAAAATTTACCCATCTGTGCTCGTTGGAATACCAGGCGGGAATAACCGATGTCATGTAGACATATCGGAATTCCAGCCAGGTTGCTATATTTCGAGTGTGTCGTTGAATTCCCTCGCAAAACTTTGTAATTTTACTAAATGCCTTGGAGTTTTAACCTCTGGGGACTGTGATGTATGGATAGGGTCCAGAATATATACATGACGTGCATGTTTGTCGATGATGTACAAGATGTATCGGCCAATGAATGCATATCAAAGGTAAATCTACAAGTGGTAGCTATTAGAAACAATAAACCATGACAACAATGGACAAAAGACCTTACTTGTCAAGTTGCATGATGAGATGATGTTGTCTATCCCAGTCCAACTATCAAAGATTTCACGCAAAACTTTTGATCTCGTGTTGAATCTAACATCGTGGGCGGAGTAAAGAACAATTTAGAAACATGTTCATACTAATGATTCTGAATGTATAATTATGATAACTCATACAGAATTATAGATCCATGAAGTGTATATGAGGGTCTATAAACAATAATCCCTCGTCACATGCTAGTATACCCACGGTGATGTTAAAACATTCATTGTTCGTAGACTGCTCCATGTTAAGTATGCCCTGAAGGTTTTTGGGACATAAACCCATTGCATGAGGTGTCGAGCTTCACGCCCATTCCTTCCTGAAAGGTAAGAATCATAATAATGTATACTGACACATTACATATTTCTAAATGATGCTTACTCCAGACACTCGGAATCATCGATCGACATGATGTAGTTGTAGAGCCCAACAACTAATTCAAGTTGACCCGTGGGCATGCTATAGAGATTGTGGTAGCACATTTGTCTTCGACTCCGATCCGTCAAGTGAATTCTCCAGGAGCTCAACATTAGAATTAGGTAAACTTTCTTCATTGCCAGATTGGTAGTATAACAGACTTGCTTTTAGTTAATTCAGGTTTGAATGAAGCAATATGACAGCTAATTTCCATTGAAACAATATGACAACTAATTTCCGTCGAAAGTGTTTCGTATCCTCCTGCAAAATATTTAAATGATGGTGCATTTTCACGGAATACAAAATATGATGTGAAAAGATAAATTATGTCATAACTCAATATATTTATTTATACTGCCTCTATTACGATCAACACAACCATGACAAACCACTTCATGCATCAACCTCATATTGTTCATATGTATTACTGCTACATCTATCAAATTTTACACACTTACGTGTATGTCCCTCACATGTTCCGCAAAAACGAAATATATGTACAAAAATATAATTTAAATATATTATCATATGCAACATGCATAAAATGAAAAAAAGACATACATCTAGAATAAGGAAAACAAGGATAAAATTTTGAAAACTGAAACCGAACAAGGATAATTTTTTGAGTAACACATAGCTCTAGCTCCATATTACCACGGGTTTGTGTGTGAGAAAAGACTGAAATATTTTTGTACATTTTCTACCCTTACAAAATTCATGTCTTTGTTCATATCCATTTCATATGAAAGGTTATCCACAAATCACTATGGTCACTACGCCCAACCAACGCTCTTATTCTACTAAAGCCTAACCAAGATTCTACAGTCATTAACTTTGTCTCAAAAACCTGGCCTAGTTTGGCAGCACTGTCTTTTTAAAACTGTGGTAATCCAAAACATCAGTTTCTCAACGCGAGGGCAATGAATACCTTGGTTTGTCTAAACCATGGTTTTTCTCTGTTTTGCTGAAACCACCTATTCGTTTGGCAAATGTTGTTATCTCGTAATTTTTGGCTGACTGCATCTAACTCAGCTACACTTAAGGAGCTGACCAGCATGTAAAAGCGGCCGTCCAATGCATGCAGCCATGCCATGCAAGCCAAGTCCTCTCGGCCTCTTCTAAGATGCTAGCGCGACTCAATAGATGCATGCTAGATCGCTGATCGGATAGAGGAATCGCTGGCAACAACGGCCAGAAGAACATGGTATTCCCAAAAAACTGCAAAAATACTTTGCATCCAAACGCACCCTTACATGTTATGCGCCTCCAGCAAAAAAAAAGAATATTCTACAACTGTGGGACCAAAAAAAAGGAAAATAAATCTACAGCGACGACAACACTCTCACTCCTCCCTCGCCACTCACTCTTTCCCCTTTGTCTCGCGCGGTAGGCCGTCAACGACAGGCAAGGGCAACGCCTGCCTTCCCAGCAAGAGGCAGCGCCTCCGGCTCCTGCTGGCCCTACACTGGTGCACCACTCCTTCCCGCCCCCGGCAACGCTGGCGGCGCACAGGTCTGATTCTGGCTGTGGCCATGCCCAGTGACTCGCGCGCACAGTGCAGCATGAGGTGGGCTCCGTCCCATGCGCTCGGTGATCCTGATCAGCCCTAGATACCTTCCCCACGCCGTTCATATGTTGCTTCATTTGAGAGAAACAAAAAAGTGAAATCTTCTTATTGTAAGTTAGTTGGAGAGTACGGATCTCAAAGTAAGGCTGGAGGGTTGAGGATAAGAGGTTCCATGTATCCTGAGCTACACAGGAGCTTTCTGCAATGGAAAACTGGGCCAGAGCATGAAAAGTGATGCCATATCCGGCAGGTGAGCCTCATGTTAGCACTTGATAAAATCAGTACATTAGCAATAGCAACAATAATAGTGCACATGTATTTGCACTGAATATATAATCCCAACAAGAGGATCTGTTGTTGTAGAAGATGCAATGCACATTTGTCCAGCTTAAAATATTTCTAAAATCAAATCACCAAAGAAGTACCTGTTTGACTCACTTTATGTGCCCTTTTTTAGCAAATGGATATATCCAAAAGTAAAACCGAGTATAAAAACCCCAGTAATAATTAGATAATGATTGGGCCCGGTATGTCAAATGACTGAAGAAGTATTCTTTCATGAAGCTTTCTCATATAATTTTATATAATCATATTACAAGAACTATGTTGCTAAACTTTGTCGAGATGAGAATTCCTACCAGAGCTGATTCCAAAAGTAAAGCCGAGTAAACTTGGCATATACTGCTCCCAAATCCAAAGGGAATTATTTTTTCTTTAGACATGCACAAACTGAAAATATGGAGCTAAGATGTATATGCAATGGTTAGTTTACAATCTTGCATACGAAAGCATATAGTTTGATCACTTCCAAGTTCTAATAATACCCACGTGCATGAGAACTAAATAATTTTAGTTAACAATAGAAGACTACTACTCATGGAAAGTTAATCTGTGTATTCTCCTTGAGAAGTTAAAATGGTCATCTTTGCATCGCTCTCTATTCTGAAAGTTTATCACATAAAACTTTTGTTCAATTAGAAAACTTTGATTATACCACAAGGAATAAGCAGCAAACATTTAAAAAAATAGGTGTCTGATTCTAGCTCGTGCTTCTCGAAATGAAATAATGTCACTCACCTGAAGAACACCAGATTAATTACGACCAATGCCACAATTTGGGTCGTCTTCTCCTATAATATCTGTACAAGCCCTGTCATTCCTCCGGCTGATTTCATCATCTAAACCAGACTAAATATTATTGGTTTACCCATGTGAAATTATGTATCAAGTAATCAGGTAAACAAGTATAGAACGACATATAGATGTAACCTGATCTTCCCAAAACAAACAGTAATCAAAATAAGAATGATAGGCGTGGGGGTGGTAAGGCCATGGCTACAAACATGGGAGCAAGAAAAACTCCAGCCCCACGACCATCAGGTTCTTGCGCAACTCCTCTGATATCGCACAGTTCATACTGCATAGAACGACAAAATCAAGGGCTTAAGAGTTGCATCATTGACGAACGAGTGAGCCAGTGGTGAAAACGGACCTCATCTCCTGCTTCATGGCATGATCCAAGCCAGCATAGTGCCTTCTGCAACTTGTAGCTATCGAAGTGATCGAGCTCATAACCATCCATGGATGCCGCTGCTGCCACGGACCTAAGAAAACCAAAAGAAGAAGAAAAACGGAGTAAGGATTTGAGAACTTAACTCCGATCAGATCCTCATAGGCTCAGACGGGTGGATAGGATCAAGCAGCAGCAATGCAAGTGTCCCTCACAAGCCATGTCCAACACTGAAACAAAACAAATTTTCATTGGTGTAAAACTACAACTATTAGGTCTTTCACCTTGTTACAGTCCTTTCAATCCAAGAATATACAACATCTAGAAGAAATAAAACCAGTGTCATAATTAGTAAACAATTTTCAGTGACAAAAGGACAAACAAATTGTATTTTTAAAATAAAACCTGCACCTACACAAGTATATGTTACATTAACACAAGTGCAGATCCTGTCCCACTCTTCACTTTGTTTACAAAAAGGTTCAGAATAGCAATCTTGGCGAGTTCTCGACCGGGTTCGATCGGTGTGGCGCGCTGCTCATTCTTCCAGGACTGGGTAGTGCTAAGAGGAAGGATCCCGAACCTCCGTAACTTGTAGATATCGAAGTGCCTTCTGCAACTTGTCGCTATCAAAATGATCGAGCTCATAACCATCCATGGATCCCGCTGCTGCCACGGACCTTAGAAAACCAAAAGAAGATGAAACACAAGTAAGGATTTGAGAACATAACTCCGATCGGATCCTAAGAAGCTGAGACGGGTGGATAGGATCAAGGAGCAGCAATGCAAGTGTCCCTCACACGGCTTGTCCAACACTGAAACGAAACAAATTGTATTGGTGTAAAACTACAACTATTAGCTCTTTCACCTTGTCAAACAGTCCCTTCAATCCAAGAATATACAACATCTAGAAGAAATAAAACCAATGTCATAATTAGAAAACAATTTTCAGCGACAAAATGATAAACAAATTGGATTTTTAAACAAAACCTGCACCTGCACAAGTATATGTTATATTAACAGAAGTGCAGATCCTGACCCACTCTTCACTTTGTTTACAAAAAACTTCATAATAGCAATCTTGGCGAGTGATCTCGACCGGGTTCGATCGGCATGGCGCGCTGCTAATTCTTCCAAGAGCTGGTGCCGAGAGAAAGGATTCCGAACCTCCATTGTCAATCGGCCGGAGCTGCATCATTCTTTGGATTAGAGCGTGGACTGGATCGAGACGGTAGGGGTTGAGGAATTTAGAGGATGTGTGGGTTTCGGGTGAACTCACCCATATCTTGGAAGACGGCAGACCCGACGTGCGGTCGTGTTCTTGCTTCGGGGGCTGGCACGTGCTGTCCTCGCCGCCATCAGTGACGCTGCCGCCATTGCATGTCGCCGCCACTTCAGGGACGAAGGGAAGGGAAGGGAGGGAATGAAGAGAATTAATGATGTACCTATGTTTGGTATGTAATAGTCAGGCTAATTACTGTTGGATTTGTTTCCATCTGTGTTACACTAAGGCGCTACGATGGTGGGATTGATGGACGAGGGGGAGGCGAACGAAGCGAACGAACGACGTGCCAACGTACCATCACAACCGCAGACTCCTTTAGGAGTAGAGATTAGAGACAAAAGGCAAAGATCAATGCATTAGGAAAGTTAGGATTCAGAATTAATTGTCCTGAAACTGAATTTTGTTGATTGGTAACGTGCTATCGTTTCTTGCCCGTGTGTAACATGTCTAGTTAGGAAATTTGAAAAGGTTAGGAAAGTTTTTATTGTGAGGATAAAAAAACCAATGTGAGAAGATATGGTGGTGGGATGTAAGACGAAAATAAACCAGACGAAATATAACCAGACGAAAAAAAGCCGTGGACGCAATCGTACCAACTCAGACATTAGGAGTAGAGATGTCTCTGTTGGTAGGCCGGTACCCGTGGTTTTTTTAGGCCTCACCTCTCACTAACCCCTCCCACTCGATTTTTTCTCCCTCCCAATAAAAACCACACAAGGAAAAATAAACCGTGCGGCACCACTCTTTCAATTACGCCTTAAAATAGATGGACATCAATCACCCTGGCATGTAGCATGATTACTTTCTAATCCAACGATAAATGCATGATTACTTTTCTATTGGAGGAAAAATTGAACACTTTCCAATCCAACGATAAATGCATGATTACTTTCCAAAAAAAAAGAGACGTCGCCGCGCCGCCGCCGTTGCGGATCACTAGGACGTCGCCGTCGCGGATCGGCAGGACGACGCCGCCACCATCGCCTTGGATCACCGGGACGCCGCCGTCGCAGATCATCAGGACGCCGCCGTCGGCTCGGATCCGCACACGCCGCCGGCATGGCCGTGACGACTGACGAGCACGCTTCGCCCCCATTCCTGCCACAGGTCTCCACAATCGAGGCTCTAATCTTTGATTCAACTACTTGAAGTAAACAAACCGTTTCTTCTCTTCTGTTTGTAGATGAGGAAAAGTAGGCTCAATCGGGCCATGACCAGAGTTGAAGAATCGGCCTGAGCCTTCTTGAACCAGGTATGGGCATGACCCCTTTTCACCCCTACAGCTCTTGCTTGCCTTCAAAGCATCTGATCTTGGTCGTTGCAACCCTCCTTGTCCTTGATGCGGACAAAATTGATAGGATTGTCCTGATTCCTTATGTCTTATTTTTCATGTTCTACTTAGCCTTCATGTGTGCTTCAAGCAGATTGACTTTGCGATCCCGTTCAGAATTTTGGCTAAAATGTGGTTATATTATTAAAACTTCAATCAATTGTAAGTCTGAGAAATATGTAGTTGTCAAGCGGCCTCAGCTTATAGTTGAGAGCGCCCAGGGCTGATTGACAACTATGTAGGTTAGTTTAACCTCGGTTATGGATGCTCGCACATAAACTTTGCCCCGGGAAGACACCATAGCGTGTACAAGGATTAGGCTTGTTCTTTTTGTACTGAAGACAGTATTCATGGTAGCATGCATTTTCACTCTGTTTTTTTTTGTAGGAGACCCCAACCTGGTAACCACGCTCTCCACATGGACATGGGAACAAGAATGAGAAGTGCAGAGACATAAAAAAGTGGGGTGCGGCCGTAAAATGCTCATCAAATTGCCGGCTCCATGTTGCCTATCCACTGTCATCATACTTGTCTGCATCAAGATGTCTCCGTTGGTGCTAAATATGAAACAGTCGCCACTTCATGATCCCAGCAGCACCGTAGACGAGCCCAGCAGCGACATGATGGAGACCAGCAATACTTCTTGATCCGGTATCTGAATCATTGGTCGTCGGTGTTGCTGCGGAAGGCACGTAGAGGGAGAAGGTTCTGCTGATAACTGGCACACTGAGGTAGGTATAGGTTTGGACGCTGGTGCTGTTGGAGACGCGCCGGTCGAGCTCAGCCATCACTCAGCCGGGCAGCACTTTGAGCCGTCATAAAAATATCATGATCATTTTTTAGCGAATACAAATATGTTTATAACATCATAAGCAAAGACATGTAGTGCTGCTTGTATATTGAGAGATACTACAGGAATTGACACACTCATAGTTTTTTTTTTCTTAGTTGCACATTGTGTTGTCGCTTATTTTTCTGATCTCTGTCATGCAAGCATGTGTTTCAACTAAATTATGGTCGTCAAATTAAGTCATTCATAGATAAGGAAAAGTAGTTGTTGATTGACAAAGTTGAGAGACAACTAACAGACACTATATAGTTAAGAATTTATTGTCGGGTGAAAATTATGTCATGGTTCATATACAGGTCATCGCTTTTTCATGTAGCTCACTACTTGATTTCGTAGATCAAACACTAACACTTTTTCTTTGGATACAGCAAGGATCATGCCCCATCCACACGGTGACATGACGCAAAAGGCTACATGGGTCTATAGTGGCGTGTGCATGGTCACTTGGTCAGGGTTTGATTGTTTTTATCAGTGCACATACCTTCAGAAAATAACTCAATGAGGCTAGCTTGTTCTTTCTACTTACTAGATGACCCGGTTGCGCCAATGGCGCAAGAAGCCAGTTAGAAGCGATGTTAGTAGTGAGTAAGAAAGTGATATTAGTAATCCATAAGGAAAGATAAACCAATGTGGAGATAGCATAAGAGCATTATAAACATAAGTCTGGTACACAAGGCATATAGGTGACACTGAAGGTTTACGATGATGTCCTCATAGGCGGACGCGCTTTGCCTTGTGCCTGAAGGTGAAGGCATACATCGTTCATTGGGAAGCTGAGATAGCATCATATATAGCAGTTGCAAATACTTCTGCAATATAGATTCCAAATTCATACATAGCTGACATAGGGTTTATAGTGCCTGGACTTATTAGAGTGGTAGCGTATCATCATATAGAATGTAGCATGCGATAAAACCAAAGTATTAGCCAACAATAAAAGAAGGCGCTTAATTAGTTCATTACATTTAGGTAAAACTGCTTCTATGAAGCGCAGGACTAAACCATTTAGTTAAAACACCAAGAAGTGCCAAGAAGGATTAGCGCAGGACTTTGTCATTTATGTGGGTTAGCATAGTATACTACTGCACATGTAGTAAAAACACCAAGAAGCACCAGGAATCTTCTGGACCAACAACAGAAACAACCAAAAAACACTCATTTTTCAGTTCACAGGGCTAAAAATATATTTATCTGAATGACACTGAAATCAACCTCTTTATCTATCATCACAAGGTCAGTATGCTTGATAGGCCCATTATGAGTCGCCCCACGGTAATGCCACAGATGAGACAGAGGACGCACACATTGTTGTAGACATTGGCAAGACAGGAACCAACAAAATGGTGCTTGCCATCTGCAGGGAGAAAGCAGAATACAAAAAAGGTTAGGGAAAAATATAGAATGATAAAACAAAGAAGAGATGCATCCACTCATTAGAAAAGTGGCATACCAAAAAAACGTGAAGCAAAAAAGGCCACCAAGAAAGCATATTGTTGTAGACATTGGCAAGATAGGAACCAACAAAATGCAACAGACTAAAACCAAACCTTATACAGCAGGGAATGATTTACAATAACCAAAAGATTTTGCACAACAAGCAGTAAACATGTAGTAGATATTAACACCCGTGACATAGGACCAGCATAAAAAAAGAGCATCGGTGTAGAACAGGCATATAATTAGTGTAGTCAGCAAAAGATAGGGGGAAGAGAAATTGAAGAACCCAGAAAGAGCATTCATATATGAGGCACTAAGCTGTATGAACCAAAAGACTATTGACATCAGCTAGCAAATAAATGGCAGTTGGCACCACACATATCGGACGACCACATGAAACAGCTAGAACAGACTGGCCGGCCATAGCGAATAGGGTAAATAGAATAATGTACATATTGTAAAAGACACCACCAGCATGGATTCTAAGAAATGGATTGGAAGATCTCAGGAAACACAATGTTCCTTGTCTGAGAATCAGTAGTACCATCTTCATTTGCAATCAGGATTTTCAAAACCTTTTTTGAGGTCACACGAGACACTGCTACATAATGCTGGCCATGCGTGAACACAGGTGTATTAAAGTATAGACCAACACTGCATAACACAATGTTCAGTACGTTCAGACAACGACTTCTGTCCAAAGGAAGTGGTGAGTGTAACCAAATAATAAGTTTCAGTAGGCTTTCATAAACCTCTCCCCATATATAATAATAACACTAACCTTAGGTACATCATCGTCGCAAGCTAGATCTTCAGTTGAGGTATATCTTCAGTGACAGTAATACAGACACAACGTGCAGGAAAATCCGTGAAGCAACAGAAGAATTACCCAACTGTTTTTACCAGAAACATAAAAGGAATCATGGCATTAGTAAGCAAAGGGAAATTAGTGTGTTGCCTAATCAACAGCAAAATAATGTAGCAAACCAAAAAGGGACCTGCCACCAATTGGTAAAATTTTCTGCGCCTAATTTTAAAAGCCTATGCAACAGATTTGTAGCTATCCCAAGATGCCTAATATTTAAAACATATGCAACAGATACATAGCTATCCCAAGATGAAAGACAACAAAAAATGGCAGAAATACCTGCTTGTTGAACAATAAAAGCACATTTATACCATACTTTATGTGTGGCACATATAATCACCACATAACACAACAACTACTATTAATGCAATTAACAAGCACCAACCATTGTTTCTTTCTAACCAGATCAAGTTAATTGCATGTGAGAATAGCACATCAGTTCTGAAAGTAAGATCTTCTGTGTAAAGAGATAACACTAAATGAACTAAGGATTCATAAATTGATTGAAGAGAAATAACATTAAAAGAAGCAAGAACTTGTCAATTGATTGAAGGA
The DNA here is from genome assembly GCA_011799875.1 of Thinopyrum elongatum. Lineage (NCBI taxonomy): Eukaryota > Viridiplantae > Streptophyta > Magnoliopsida > Poales > Poaceae > Thinopyrum > Thinopyrum elongatum. The sequence goes on along the minus strand of CM022297.1, from coordinate 22,223,066 downwards.
AAGACAATACAACTGAATATAGCAGACATACGAATGAAATACATTTTGTAGCCTAAATTACAGATATTAATATGCCGTCTCCCCAAGAACTATCTGAAGAGGGACAAATAAGCACACCCCTGCTAATATATAATTTAGAAGGGGTAAGTATTATGAAATAATTAATTCCAGTAGGCCTTCATAAACCTCTCCTCCCCAAACCGTCCTTCTATGTGTACGGAGTAACTGCCACTTAATACGTGTGCAACCATGGCTATAGGCACAATATTCATAATGAGCAGCTACAACTACTACTTGCTGCACACATTTCGCCCAAAGCACTAACCTGAACATGTACTGCCGAAAACAGGGGACACACATGTTTGCCCAAGCAGCAAACAGAAAGCAAATCACCAGGGTAAACATAAGCAAACAAGAACATGCTGCAAGAAGCAATCAAGCGTGGAAATGAGAGCACATCTAACCATGCTGGCTAACGACACAGACGACGAACAACCTGAACAGGAAGGGAAACAAGCAAACAAGAACCTTTCAGCTCACAAGCATTTGATTGGAGATGAGCAAGAAAGACCATATCTCAACAACAACAACAAATGAAAGAACAATAGTTAGCAAACCCACTTGGCTAAGCAGTGTATCGTAGATAGCCATGAGGCCACTCTGGCCGACGGCAGCGCATGCCTTCCCATCCAGGTCGAACTGTGGGTTCTGCAGATCGGCGAAACTGCAAGCAAGGAGAATTATCAGCACACAAGCAGTGACGATAACCAGAGGCAATGACCATCAGTAAACTATTGTGAGAAAAAACTCTCTGCAACCTGCTGTAGATGAGCTTTAGGTACATGAGCCTCTGCCTCCCGACGCCGACGGCACCAGAGGTGACCAGAATCACCTCATACCCCTGGAAATTAAGCTCACCTGAAACAGTTCCACATATTTACTGGTTAGCAACTGTTACAATGATTTTTTACAGGTTTATAAAGCTCCTTGGTCAGAAAATTCAGTTACCTGCTCGCAGAGGGCTCCGAGCCTGCCCATGGCCAGTCGACCATTCTGCCCAGTGACAACAGCGGTGCTGACCTGGATGCACGAGAAAGTGATTAGATGAACCCGATGAACAAAACACCGATTTTCTTAGCGAATAAGCAAATTATTTACTTGATTTTTTTTACTTTGCAAGACAACCAAAATTGGCTAACAAGTTGTAAACTAACTTTAGAAATCTCGTGCTGCCTAAACATATGAAGTAATTCCTCCTCTCCTCTTCACCTCCATTTTTTCACTCAGGAGAAATTCACATGTTTGTCAAGAAACCAAAAGGAATCTAACCGAAGGCAGAAAATAGCTTGCAGCCACACAAGCATTTTATCGAGCAGGTCAATAGCATGGGAAAAAGAGAGAGGCTCACCTAGGAACAAACACAGTGAGCAAACGAAGAGCACCCAGATCCTTGCCCAAATCACACGCAGAAATTACCCTCTGGACAGGGTGCATCACATCACGACCCTGCATCAAGAAGAGAAAGAGAAGCGAGAACAGGAGGGGTGTGGATGGAATCAGCCACAACCAAAATTAAGCCCTCCCGGCGACCAGAGCCGCTACGTGGCCACTGGGATGCCGGATGCGCTCCCAAGTCGACCTGCGCCACGGCCGTCGTCGCGCCATCCATCTCGATCTGAGAAACACTACCGTGGCCGCAAGAAACCAACGGGAACGGGAGAGCGGCTAGCAAGAGCCCCACCCTCTCGCCCGTGCACCTCCCCTCGCTGCACCGCTTGCTGCCGCCCAACCCCCCCACCGGCCACAGCGAAGATGGTCCCGCCGCCGGGCATGCGCCGGTGCCGGGTCGCCGGCCGCAGCTCCGCCTTGCGCCCGGCCCGTCCGGACGCCGCCACAAGGGTCCGTGCTCGAGCCACCAGTAGGACGGCTCGGCTAGTCACCACCACACGCTACCGCGCCAGATGCAGGATGCCGCACGGGCGGCCATTGAGCATGGGGCAGCCGTAGCTAGGCGTCGTCCGAGAGGTAGAGGAAGAGGCATAGAGGAGGCCGGCGGTGAGGCATGAGAGGAGGCAGCGGTGGATGGGGAATCAAAGAGGAGGGAGAGGGGAGTGAAGCAGGGAACGTGCACTCATGACCCACCCACCCCGGTACAGAGAACGTGGGGAGAGGAGGACCATCTTTCCTGGAAAGAAACGTCGCTACGACTCTCCCTCACCCGGAACGAGCCACCCATTACACTTACATGTGGGACCAAAAGAGGAGAGGGACACCGAAACAGCTAGGTAGGTGAAGAGCGAGTAGAAAAGCAGAATTGCACCCCACGTGACCCATCCCACGCCGCGTCGCGCGGTCCCTGGCAGGCAACACAAGCAAGCGCACGCCTCCCAGACACCCAAAACGCTGCCATGCGGGACCATCCCGAAGCAGGAGCCACCAACACAGCTGGGTATAGACACGGCGGGTAAAAAAGCAGCGACGCACCATCCACCCACCCATGTCGCGTCGCCTGGTCAGCAGGCACGCGTGAGGCGCGTGACCCCAGCCTATCGCGTTGCACGGAAGGAACCAACCAACCAACAACTTGCCACCCAGGAGACTGACAGCTGGGCCCACCATGGCTGAAACAGAGGAGCCGCAGCCGGGTCTAGGCGAGGACGGTAAAAAATATTCATCCCACCCTGCGCCCTGCCACGCACGTTCACCACTGGCGCATGCGCACGACAGCCACTGCAGCTGCAGTAGCAGCTGAATTGCTGGCCCCGCGCACAAGGGTGGCCCAGCCGTCATTCGGTCTAACTCAAGCAACCAACGTACAGAAAAACGGACGTCAGGATGTTTGACAGCGAGATTAAAAGGACCAACCAGGTACAGTGCAGGGTAGAATGTGCGCGCCGGATTCATCCGAGACTGCGATGGCGCTAGAATAGCGGGTACTCTAGGAGGCTTTATATGTTCAATATACCTACACATGGGATGCTGTTAGCTTTGTTGTGCAAATAATCATTCTTTGTGTTGAATTGATGAGCAATGATAATGGCTCCCAAAATTACAATACTTGCTGGTAGTATGCTTCGTCGCAACACAATCCTATTTATGAATAGTACATTTTCCTGATAGATTGTGATTCAAATTTGTTGTGTTTACCCCCTTTGGTGTTGCTTCAGTGTATGCGAACTAAATCGTAAAACAAGATGATTGTATCTTTTGCTTTATAGTGCACCAGTTCACGAGAATGATGCTGAGAAGATTCAGCTTGCCGTGCTAAATGTCATTCTGGCTTGACTCGATAATACGAGGTAACATATAGTGCAATTTTTGATTTTGTGTCATAAAAACAGTAGTTCAGATTGCAACAACACAGACATGATCAATTCGTCTTAACTACAGGAAAGTGTAGTGGCAAAAGCGCATTGAATCACTGTGGTTGAGCGCTAGCTCAAGAACAAACTATTGTAGGCTCTTGTTATCATTTTTTTTTCCTTTAGCATAATGTTACACTTCCTGATGATGATGATATTGGCATGTCAATGTTTCTAGGTATAAGGCCACTAGCATTTTCTCTGGTGTGGCGAAGAGAAAATGTAGCCCAAGCGCGCGACGGATGGGGACCTTGTTGTGGCGAGAATGCACGCAGGTTGAAGCAGCGTCATCCATAGATCCGACACCGCCACCAATCCCCTCCTTGCCTGCTTCAAGCCACATACGACCCTCATTCGCTCTGCTGCTCTATGGTTGGGCCCTTTGGCGTGCCTCATGCAGAGCAGCTGCAGAGGATGACCGTGGCAAGAAGCCTGAAGTAGAGGGTGGCTGGATGGAGTTCACGTGGCCGTACGGGAAGGCGGACGACGTGGCGGTGGCCGGACTCAAGGGGGGGATGGTTGGAGCGTCCTGCGGGTGTTGACGAGATGCGAGCGAGAGAGTTGACAATAGTAACATGAGCTGATTTTCTAGATACCAGTAGTGTGTATTCCAAGTTCTGACATGGAATTTTTGTGTATGCAGGACCTTAAGAATCGAAAATACAAGGGCATATGGAAAACATTTTTTATCTACAACAAAGGTACATAGTTTCCACCTGAGCTTACCCCTGGTGCACCCAGCCTTGCACTGTGATTCTTACCCAAACTAACTCTGTTGTTCATTTGTTCTACTGGGAATCATGTTAGTGCATATTGCATAAACCATTATTGTGTTTCTGATTCCAAACTAGATGGTTTAGAAGCAAGATCTGCCAAAGATTCATTGGACAACCCTCTTTTATGTACATGAACTGACTGGTAGATCCCAACAAATATTTAAGTGCTCTACTACACCATATGCCCGTATCAACCTACATCATGTTATAAGTTTAAGTATGAAAGCTCATTTGTGAGAAACTAAAACTGATCTTAAGATTTTTAATATGGCCAAAGATGCTGATAAACAAAAACTGATAAAACTATCAAAAAAGTGTAGGAATCCATAACTTATGTTGTCAATCTGCAATTATTTTTGGATACCTCGGCAGAGCGGGTTGTGACTGTGTACTATGTGAAATTGCTCTCTAAACAAGTTTTCAGGCTAATTCTAATGTAAACAAATATTGTGGTCTCTATGCTGACCTGTAAAAGAACAACTCGATCGTAATTATGTATTAAAATTGTAATGGAGGATTATAGTGAGGTTCCTCTTATGTTGTCATTTTTAGTGGTGTCAATGTTGAAAGTAGTAGCTTCAGCTAATTTTCTTTTTAACCGAAAGAAGAAGGAATGTATAAGAAGGTGAAGGGATTGTTGCAGCCTATCAAGGAAAATTGACTAATCCTTGGAGTCTCTACTATTGTACATAAGGATATTGTTGATCTCATATTTATTCCGGAGAGACAACTGAAGATTATGGTTAGTGTATGTGTAAAGTCATATCCTGACTCTTATTGTCAAGATTATGATAAAATTTCTCATTTTCTATTAGTCAGTGGTTTTGCAAGCAATAGATTAGCAAAATATTATCAGTATAAAGTTTGGTTACATAAATTTAAAAAATATTATCATTATCCACGCGTAATGTTGCACAAAATAGATTCTTTTCTCAGTTCAGTTTTCTCGCCTTCTGCCCATAGCAACACATGGATATTTCTTTGCCATTGTAGACCCATGCCGAAGGTGAGGTGGGAGTCATTCGGTTTTAAAGGAGACGGCGAGAAATGTCGAGGCGAGGAATGTCCCTCTAAGGGTAGGTTCCGGCAGGAAAAGGTAACGGTGCGTCGCGGGTTGTGTTTTTTATGTTGGGCCCACGTGTTGAAGATAACGTGGCGGGTAATCTAGACAACCACATTTCTCTCCTACGTATGGTCTGGATTTGGGGGAGCTCGGACTGTCTAGACGGTTGAATTTCGGGGAGCCCGCTGAGCACCCGTACACGCTCTGACGTATGAGGGAGAAATGAGATTTGACCTGAAGATGACCTTAATCATTTATTTGATTCACTTATATGCACTGTAGCCCATAGCAACGCACGAGCATTCTACTAGTTAAATAAAAAGTGAAGGTCTTTTTTGCAATAGAACATGCCACGTCACCACCTGACAGCCGGGCCCGAACGGTCAGATACACCGTCAATACACTGTTATACGCGGTTTAGACTATTTTGTAACAGACAGCTCCAAACATGGTATTGACATGTAAAAATTACGAAAAATGGTACCAATCCGCACGCAATGCCCCAATTATGGTACCTCCGTGCAATTAACTCTCAGGGGTGGGCCGAATCTTAGTCATTTTAGGATTATAGTGTTAGTTTTTTTTCTCCAAACCAATTGAACAACAATACAAAGTTTGTTTTGTATGTCCCATTCTATACTACGTAATACTCCCTCCGTCCGGAAATACTTGTCAGAGAAATGGAGGTATCTAGATGTATTTTAGTTCTAGATACACCCATTTTTAGCTATTTCTCCGACAAGTATATTCGGACGGAGGGAGTATAATATTGTTAAGTCATATTGTTCCCTCCTGCAGTTTCACCTCCCTGTTTTTTCCATGGCATCAGCTGGAAAAGCCTGAAACCAGTGCCTCTATAATTCAGTTGAACTGTTGGATACCTGTTTTTAATTGCAGTTTATGCATCCGCGTTAAGCCTATCCAATGTTTCTATTTAGTGGAACAGCCGGAGCTTCACCATCCAAGTCGCAAAGGTTCCGACAAAGGACTGGACACACTTCACTTTCAACTATTGTCTTTCTTGAATCTATTATTTCAGACCTCAACATAACTGGATACGTGACTTACTGACTGGTACTTCCTCATTCTCTTCTCTCTAGAAATGAAAATTGAATTCGAAACAGTAAGTCAATTGCATTTCTAAAATTTTGCATGTAGGGAATCCTGTGTCGAAATTCTTGATGAGCATTAGCCTAAATTGTAGTTCTCCTGGGTATGAAGTGTTGCGATCAATGAAGCCTAGCAATTTAACTTGTCGTGGTGCAAGCGGATGAGTCGACAAAAGATGAATCATCAACAAGCGAAGGTCGGAGAAGCAAGAAGACAAGAGTCAGGATTAAGGGGAGATTGTTACAGATAATCTTGATTAGTTTAGAGTTTTTGCATGTGCGTGTCATGATTTGATGTGATTGATCATGTGGGCAAGTTCCAACAATTGGTATAAGAGCTAGATTGATTTGAAGTCACGCTTGCCCCCGGGTGGCGACCTACTAGCGCCTCAGGGCGGGCGATGGAGTCGCTGGGTGATGCAGCGACAAGGAGGGAGACGACAGACTGTCGTCAGCAAGGCGGCAGATGGAGATCGATGACGGGAGCGGTGGTGCTGAGGTGCGGTGCCGAAAAGTCGTCAAGATCTTCGTCCGCGGGAGATAGATGAGTTTAGGTGTCATGCAAGTTTGCGCGACTGGTCGTCATCGTCGTCTTCATGTCCAAGTGCTCGTCTATGTGAAGATGCGTTGAAGATGAAGCATTCCTAGGTTGTCTATGTGTCTCGACGAGAGGATCAAGTTCAACTACGTGGGGGCGGTAAACTAGTGAAGGTGAGTCTCTTCAACGAGACCATGTCTCTACATGAGGCTGGAGTGCATGGTGTAGTGCACGGGGTGGTGTGATTCACAAGAAGTCTGCATGTATCTCGCTAGGGTGGATGGTACAGTCCACCGGGTGGGGTATTCCACATATTACTGGTGAGGCTGGTTGTTCAAGGCATATTTGAGGTGGTCCGTAAATTCATCAAGTCGAAATTGGAGAGAGATTGTTGCGATCAATGAAACCTAGCAATTAAACTTGTCGTGGTGCAAGCGGATAAGTCGACAAAAGATGAATCATCAACAAGCCAAAGTCGGAGAAGCACGGAAGACAAGAGTCAAGATAGGAGGAGATTGTTAGAAATAATCTTGATTAGTTTAGAGTTTTTGCCTCGTAAATGATTCCAAGCTCTAGTAGCGTCCTAGGCTTCACGTAGGAGTACTAGTAGTTGGTGTGCAAGTCTTGTACGTAGGTGAGTACTAGTTAATTGAGTTCGTGTTAGACAAGTAGTACTACACGTGTTAGAGTTATGTTCTGATACGTGAGGTTTGGAGTCGGCTAGCTTGGACGTGTATATATATACATGACAAGGGCTGCGTGAGTTTTTACTGTAAGTCATGAATGGAGAAAAAAAAAAGAGACACGACACGTGTCTTTGACAAAAGTTTTTGCGTTTATGTGTTATCATGATTTGATGTGATCGATCCTGTGGGTGAGTTCCAAGATGGAGCTGTGCAATTATTTGAGTCAACCACTCACCCTTTGATTAGAGTAACAATTTAATGCTCAGAACAAGACTCTTGTCTAGTCGCCAGGATAATGAAAGAAATATCGCACACTCCCTTTCTTCCCTCTTTCCTTTCTGATTCACCCAAGACTTTTATTTGAGTCACCCACTGACGCGTTTCTTTGGCATTCCTAAGGCAGACAATAAGATGGTGAAGGCATGTGCTGAGCTTATTGTAATGTAAATTTGCAGTAAGTACGAGTTCTGTGCTTACATACAGTTGTTAATCTAGGCTCAAACCATTAAATAGCTTGCTATACAGTGGCACCAAAGTGATTGTTGACTCAACTTTATGAAGAAAACTACCGCGGTTCTACACTTCACACCTAGACTTTTGTACGGTCACTAGGAAAGAGGATCATGGAAACATTTTTCTTCAAAGGAGAGGAGTATATATAGTTATATACTACTCCCTAACTTTAGTACAACTTTGGCAAAGTTACACTAAAGTTGAGACATTTATTTTTTGGACGGAGGAAGTACTTAATTAATAATATTATCACAATCATGTGATCATTACACTATATGTTCACTCAAAAAAATGAGTGATAGGAGGATATATATACTGTAATTTACTACTTCCTCCATCCTATAATATAAGATGCTATCACAACCGCTATATGAGTGCATCGGTTGTAATAACATCTTATATTATAGAACAGAGGGAGTACTTATTTGTACAATGGTTCTCACTTTCAACGATATTTCAATGAAATTCCCTAAATTTCAGTACACACTGAAATATTTACCTTTAGGCCAATATATTTCATCAATTTCAGTAGTACACAGGAATTAAAATATTTCAAACATTTCAAATATTTAACTGAATTCAAGTGAATATTTCGTCCCTTTGGCCGAAATGCAAACCGGAATTCACTGAATTTTAATGATTTCGGTTGGTGCTAAAAACAATTCTGTGATTGAAAGTGAAAACCATGACTCGTACCATTTTAGGGTGTGCTGAAATAAACCTCTTGTAGTTTCTCAAAAGTTATAGGAGGACATATTGTAAGTTACTATTTACTACCTTTTGGAAATAATCTAGCTACCAAAGGACATATCATCGCCACATCAGCCTGCCATCCATTCCCTTTTACCCGTGGCACCAAATTAAAACCTAATTTAGGGTCCTGGGGTATCACTACCGTCTGGAGCTGTTGAAATGCCACCACAAGTGATCGGATTAAGCTTGTTGTCGGCACTGACATATGAATCCCTTTTTTAAATTATATGATCAGATCAAATCTCTGCCAGCAACGAAGCATCTTTTTTTATCAAAAGGGGTTTCCCCCCGCCCCATTTTATTAAAAACGGGGCAACAGCCCAAGATGACAGTTTAGAGTTCTCGGATCTAGCCTAGAGTAGCCAGCAACGAAGCATCAGTTTTCAGGTTTAATTATAGCCAATGATTACAGATTGTTTACTTGATCGATTCGATGTCACAAATGAATGTGCTATCCTTCTCTTTTTAGATCATGAATATGCTATCTAATCTCAATAGGAAATGCAATTGGTTGCACTGACGAAGAAGATGCTTTCCATTGCCGTGCTTGACTCAGATACCCGTCAAGTCTTGCTTTCTTTAGCTCCAACTTGCCCGTAGCTGTGCCATGTTAGTTCAAACTGAACTTAATTATTGGGTTGGTTGTTAGGAGAAGCCAGCCAGAGCAATGCTACGCTGATATAACCAGCACGGCCAAACTGTAGATGGGCTAGAACACCATGTATGCATAAGCCTAAACTTTGCACAGATAAAAACACGAGGAGTGCAAGAGCTTCAGGTCGCAGCAATAGCAGGTATGTACATATGTATCGATATCTGTACTGAAATCTCATGTTCAATGTATCTTTGGCATCAGTAAATGACAAGGCACAACATCAAAGTTATGAGCACCGCAAGCTTCCACGTACCAAACCAAATTAGTTGCCCAAATGCGCAGATCAATTTGATTTTAGGTGCTATTCGTTGCTCTTATATTCACTTTATTTTCCCAAAACAGGGTACACTCGCATGTTAGAACTAATCTTGATATTATTGTATCAGCATTTAGTTTGTTTTTGTTATGCATGTAACTTAGATGGTCTAGGAGTAGCTAGTCGTCGAAACTTTGGTTGAGCGCGCGAAGAAGGGCGAGATGCCGGGATGCCGTGCGATGCGGCGAGTATGGTGAGATGCCGAGGCGGTGCGAAGCCGTGGTGCTGTGTGAAGTGGCAAGGCGCGACGAAGGCTGAAGTGTGATGGGCTAAAGTATGACCAAGTAAGTCAGGTGATCTGGCAAGTTCTCGGCTGCTGTGTTGATCAAGTAGCCGATGCATGCGTAGGTGATTAGCTGCATGGTAGTAGTAGGCCACGTTGAGACGTGGAATTGGTTTTAGATATGGCCGAGTCTTGTGGCTGCTGGAGTGATTCTAGCTAGGAGTAGGATAAGGCAGTTAGTACGTGCATGTAGATAGGACTAGTTAGTTGTGACGACCCCGGCTTAATCATGCACTAATCATACACGCAAATGCGCACGATCAAGCCTAAGGACTCACTTGAAGATATCACAACACAACTCTAAAACATAAAATAAAGTCATACAAGCTTAATATTACAAGTCAGGGCCTCGAGGGCTCGAATACAAGCTCGATGGCATACAAGCGTCAGCGGAAGCATTAGATATCTGAGTACAGATATATTACAGAGAGAGAGATAAGCCTTCACAGAGGCGGGGTAAAAATAAAAACTACGATCGAAAGGCGTAGGCCTCCTGCCCTGGACCCTCCGATCCTACTCCTGGTCGTCGAACGGCTCCTCGTAGTAGTAGTACTCGCCAGGCAGATAGTAGTACTGGTCGTCGGCTGGGGCTTCTGGCTCAGGGGCTCCGTCGTCTGGTGGCATCAAATGGAAAATGGGGGAAAAAGAAAATAAAGCAAACGTGAGTACTCATCCGAAGTACTCACCAAGCAAGGATCTACACTACATATGCATCATTGTCAAAGGAATGGCTGTATATGTGGACTGGGCTGCAGAAATGCCAGAGTAGAGGGGGAAAGCCTAGTCCTATCGAAGACTAGCATCTTCAACAATCTTCGACAGTCTTGCAGCATCAGGAGAGAGCAGATGAACATAATGTAAAGTAGTAGTAGTAATATCATCAACCTCGACCTGAGATCCTTTCTCGACTCCCTGCGAGAAAGCAATCCCAGAGCCGTACTATCCAATTCTCATCACATGTTCTAGTTGTACCGATCGGGATACAACTCCGAGTGTCCGTTACCGTAGGACAGGCTATCGATAGAAGTTTCTTCCCTGCAGGGGTGCACCAACTTACCCACCACGCTCACTTAACTCTGGTCGGACACACTTTTCTGGGTCATGCCCGGCCTCGGCTAAGCAACACGCCGCAACCCGACCTAGGCTTATAAGAGAGGTCAGCACGCCGGACTAAACCTATGCCCCCAGGGGTCTTGGGCCATCGCCCCGGGAACTCCTGCACGTTACGGGGCCACCGAGAGCAGACCTAGCAACCCCTTATACAAGCGCGGTTGCGTTACCAGTCCAACTCGACGTGCGCCGCTCCTTACTGACGTCAAACAAGCTTCGGCTGATGTGTACGACGCAGAACGCCCATACTATGCCCACGTGATGGTTAGTGCTATCGGGCCAGAGGCCCCTCGGATCAAATATCCAAACCGTAGTGGATTAGGAGCGCGCGGAAACGAGCAGAGACTCACGATCGATGTGACCCCGTCGCCCCGTCTCGAGGACTTGCGGCAAGGGCTAAGAATGCCCGGCCACGCCTCGTAGTTATCTCGCGGGCACCATCCAGGTCAACCCGACTCCACATCACTTCGCAATAAGCTCGCGCGGGTACCCCTCAGGGCCGACCCGTCTTTAGTATCATGGTTTAGTGCAAGTCCACTCATCAATAGTAACTGTGTGTCTGACACCGAAGGGAACCCTGAGGAATCACCCTCGATGGAATTCCCGCTCGATGTTATCATCAAGGTGAACGAAGGAGGAATCACCCTCGAGGTCCACACTTGAGAGGTTGCGCGACGATGTCGTTATCGGGGGTGGTGTAGGAGGAATCACCCTCGCTTACCACGACCGTGTAACTAACCTACAAGGTTAACATCAGAAGTGCTAACGAGGTATCACCCTCGGCACTCGACGGTAACCCAGCAGTGTCGGCAACTAAGGGGTAGTGATGTGCGGTGCCAGGGTCTGGTCCTCAATCCCGATGATCGGGTCTTCTGATATCCAGCAGGGCAGTCGGGATCAAGTGGAGGTCTCTGTCGTGTCTCTACCCAGCCTATAATAATCAGTCTAGGATAACCAGTAAGGTAACAAAGCAGGGTACAATAATCAGGCTATGCAGCAGATATAGGAAAACAGTAGCAGTAGCAGTTCTAATGCAAGCATAAGAGAGAAGAGAGTAGGCGATATAGGCATGCTCAAAATAGGGGTGCTTGCCTGTTTGCTCGGGGGCAAGGGCAAGGTCGCCTGTGGTGTCGTCGGGGACGTAGTCGTACTCCTGAGCTGCGTCTGCCTCGGGAGCTACGTCAACGTCGGGGGCTACCGAGAGAGAAGAGGGGGAAGAAACAGGTAAACATAATGCAAACAAATGCAACACGGTGCGTGTGATGCTATGATGCAGTGCAGGGTTGCCTAATTATGCATCTAAGTCATTTTAGTTATTTTTAGAATTATTCTGGGATTTAATATCCGACGTGTGTGCACTATTCATCTGCCGGATTCGGGTCCGGAGTTACGAGTTCTTCTACGTAGGAGGTTCCGATGGAGAAACAGACGGCACGATCAGACTCGTCTCGTCGTTCTGAGCAACTTTCATGTTTTAACTTTTTCGATCCGAGCTACGGTTTAAAAGTTATCAAATTTTAAAGATTATTTGAATTTCTGGAATTATTTTATTTATCAGAAAATGAATTATGGCGTCAGCATGACGCGCTGCTGACGTCAGCAAGTCAACAGTCGGCTGACTAAGTCAAATATGACATGTGGGTCCAGTGGGACCCACATGTCAGCCTCTGTTTACCTAAGCAGTGAGTTAAACTAATCTAATTAGCTAATTAGGCTTCTGGTCCCACATGTCATAGACTCATTAGGGTAATTAGTTTATTTTTATTTCTAAAACGTTTTAATTAGATTAACAGGGAGGTGGGGCCCGCCTGTCAGCGGCTGGGCCGGTCCAGTCAGCAAGGCTGACTGGTCAACTGGCCGGCCGGGCCCCTGGGACCCACGGGTCAGTGACCCAAGGGGTGGCCCCGGGCCGACCACCCCGGCGGCCACCGGAGCAACTCCGGCGAGCCATTCCCACGGCGGTTGGTCGCCGGAGTTGGCCGGAATCTCGCTACAGAGCTCTATTCTCCGTGATTCTACTTGCGTTCGGAGGCTGGCGATGTCGCGCATCCAGCTGGGGCACTTGCCGGACCCGGGGATGACCGGAGCTGGGCCGGCGACGAGGTTTGGCGGCGGTGGAGTTCGGGGGAAGATGGGGACGGCGACTCCAAGCACGGCAGGCAGCAGCAGCTAGCTAGTCCTACTCCTAACGCGACGGCGAGCACGACCGTGGGCTCGAACGAGCTCAACGGCGACCGTTCCGATGGCAAAGCCAATGCCGGCGGAGCTCCGTTCGGTCGTCCTTGGCGCGGCAGCTACGGCTACGCGGGAGGGCAACGAGAAGGAACAGGAGGTGGAGAGGCTCACCGAGAGGCGCACGGTGGCCGTTGGAAGCTTAGTAGCGTAGCCCGGCGACCGGAATTGGAGACGCTCGCCGGAGCCAGAGAAGAAGGGGGCGACGGCGTCCAGCGGCTGCAGGGGCTCCGGGCTCCTGCTCAGGGTTGAGGACGAAGCAGCGGAGAGTGGCGGAGCTCGTGGGCGCTCTAGCGGAGCACGGGGTCGACGGTGGCCGCGTTTAGGGCACGGCCATGGCAGCGACGGCGTTCGGCAATATAGATCTGGAGGGAAGGAGGGAGAGGAGAGCGAGTGGGGATGAGGCAAATGACCAGGGGGAAGGCACGGGCCTGCCCTTATCCTCTCGCGGCGCCCGCGGCGTCGCGCTGTCGAGCAGCGACCGGAGCGAGCGCGCGCGTCCATGGACGAGGCGACACGGCGACGGAGAAGGACGACGACTGTAGCGAGCTGGGCCAGGTGGGCCGCGGTCGGGGCACTGTGCACTAAGGCCCAGTGCACAGTGCCTCGCTTTTACATTTTCTATTTTCTGTTTCCTTTTTCTTTTAATCCCTTTTCTGTTTCAAAATGTTTAGGCCACTTGTGCACTTTTGAAAAATTATGGGAGTTGGTCCCAATATTGTGATGCAATATTAGCTCTCACCAAAAAGTGGTTTGAACATATTTGGATTCCATTTGAATTTGATATTAATTTAATAGATGTAAATAGTCTGTTTTGAGTGCTGTTTCATCTTGTTTGAGTCGCTTGCCCAACTCCAATTATTTTGATATTGGTTTTAGAAATGTTCCTGGATTATTGGCCATTTAATGAACATTTTCCCAACAGAGTTTGAACAACTTTATAATTCACCTTTGAATTTGAGTTGATTTTCAGATGTGGATTTGAATTGGATTATTAACACATATGACTTGGCACTGCAAATGATGATGACATGGCATTATTAACAGCTGATCACTGTGGTCATTACAAGGGGGTGTTACAAATTCTCCTCCTCTAAAAGAAATTCTCGTCCCGAGAATTTAGGAGGTAGAAGGAAAGAGTCCGGGATATTCTTCCCGAAGATGATCCTCACGTTCCCAAGTGGCTTCATCTTCAGTATGATTCGACCATTGCACTTTTAGGAACTTGGTCGTCTTCTGACGAGTACGACGCTCAGCTTCGTCGAGGATGCGGATCGGATGCTCCTTATAGGAAAGATCATCTTGTAGCTCGAGCATCTCATGATCCACTGCACGACGCGGGGATTCCTTGAAGCACTTACGGAGTTGCGACACGTGGAAGACATCATGAATATGGGAGAATTGCGGTGGCAACTCCAATTTATATGCCACCTGTCCCCGTCTAGCCACGATGCGGAAAGGACCAATATAGCGAGGAGCTAGCTTGCCCTTGATTCCGAAACGACGGGTGCCCTTCATTGGAGTGACACGAAGATAAGCTTGATCACCAGGTTGATAGATCACACCCCATCGCTTGCGATCATAATTACTCTTCTGACGGTCTTGAGCTGCTTTGAGATTCTCCCGTACAATTCGGACTTGTTCTTCGGCATGCTGAATAATGTCCGGTCCAACAAGAGGTCGTTCCCCAGTTTCTGACCAATTCAGAGGGGTTCGACATTTACGTCCATAAAGAACCTCAAATGGGGCCATTTTTAAGCTGGCTTGATAACTGTTGTTATAAGAGAACTCGGCATACGGGAGAGATTCCTCCCATTTCTTACCGAAGGATATAACACAGGCTCGTAGCATGTCTTCAAGCACTTGATTAACGCGCTCAACTTGGCCTTGAGATTGGGGATGATAAGCTGAACTCCAGGTAATATGAGTTCCCATTGCTTTCTGGAAACTTTCCCAGAAATGGCCAGTGAAAATGCTGCCACGGTCTGAACTGATTTCCTTGGGAATACCATGGACTGAAACAATTCTGGAGATATATAGCTCTGCTAACTGACTAGCAGTAATAGTCTCCTTAACTGGCAGAAAGTGTGCAACCTTGGAGAGTTGGTCGACGACGACAAGAATGGCATCGTGACCCTTCTGAGACTTGGGAAGACCAGTAATGAAGTCCATTTGCACTTTATCCCACTTCCATAGAGGAATAGGGAGCGGTTGCAGAATTCCAGCAGGTTTCTGATGTTCTGCTTTCACGCGACGGCAAACGTCACACTCGGCAACATAACGAGCAATATCCTGCTTCATCCTAGACCACTAGTACCTTTGACGTAGATCTCGATACATCTTAGTGCTACCCGGATGGATAGATAGCGGTGTATCATGGGCCTCCTTCATGACTTTGTCAGTCATCAGCTCGAAGCGAGGTACTACGATGCGGTCTCTGAAATATAATGTACCATCTTCAGCAACTGAGAAATCCCGATACTTAGCAAGGTGAAGCTCCTTCTTCATCAAGTCAATTTCAGCATCTTTGGCTTGCGCTTCTTTAACAGCCTTCAGAAGGTCTGGCTGTACCACAAGGTTATTAAGAGAACCCTGGGGAACAATTCGCAGATTCAGCTGAGTCAGTTCTGCGTGAAGACGAGGTTGAGCTTGCCTAACCATGAGGTTGTTGCAATATGACTTGCGACTCAGGGCATCGGCCATTACATTAGCTTTGCCCGGGGTATAAGAAATACCGCAGTCATAATCCGCAATAGCTTCTAACCATCGTTGTTGTCGGAGATTAAGATCCAGTTGAGTGAATAAGTATTTCAGACTTTGGTGATCGGTATAAATTTCACACCGATTACCCAGAAGGTAGTGCCGCCATAACTTCAATGCATACATCACTGCTGCAAGTTCAAGATCATGCACTGGATAATTCTCTTCATGTGGACGCAATTGACGTGAAGCATATGCAATTACTCGCCGCTCTTGCATTAGGACGCAGCCTAATCCCTGACGAGAGGCGTCGCAATATATGACAAAGTTCTTGCGAGAATCAGGAGGAGCAAGCACTGGAGCAGAAGTGAGCTTGTCCTTGAGGGTTTGGAAACTTTCCTGACACTTGTCTGTCCACTCAAACTTAACGCCTTTGTGGAGCAGATTAGTCAGGGGCTTGGCGATCTTGGAGAAGTTCTCGACGAATCGGCGACAATAGCTGGCTAGACCGAGAAAGCTTCGGACCTGCTTGGCATTCTTCGGAGGAGTCCAGTCAAGGATAGCCTGAACACGCTCCGGGTTAACGGCAATACCGTCCTTGGAAATCACATGTCCAAGGTAGGTCACTTCAGGAAGCCAAAATTCGCATTTAGAGAACTTGGCATACAATTGGTGCTCTCGAAGTCTCTCCAGAACTAGTCGAAGGTGCTCAGCATGTTCTTCTTTGTTCTTCGAATAAACCAGAATATCATCCAGATATACCACGACGAATTTGTCGAGGTAATCCATGAATATGTAATTCATTAGGTGGGAGAATGTAGCTGGAGCGTTTGTTAAACCAAACGACATGACTGTGTACTCGTATGAGCCATAACGAGTAACGAATGCAGTCTTGGGAATATTCTCTTCGCGGACACGGATCTGGTGATAACCCAACCTCAAGTCGAGTTTAGAGAACACCGAAGATCGATCAACTTGCAGGATCCTACTCTCCGTGTGCACTCTGATGCAGAATCCGGTCTCATCGAATGACAACTCGGAGTATAATACAACTCGAAGAGAAAGGTTAAACAAAACAATGGAAAGGAAAATGATTATCAGACTAATCAGATCAAAGACAGGGAAATCGCACTGAATCCAGCTCTCCGGGTGGATAGAATTAACGAGATCCTAAATGTCGGTGTTAGTAAATTTTTTTTTAAACCCGAATAGATGAGAGATTAGAATCCGAGAGTAAAGACGAGGAATAAAAGATCCTAATACCACCCAGTTGGCGACGTGGGCCCCTAAGCCACACAGCCAAGTTAGTAAAATCAGTTTTAGACCACTAGACTCAACTTCGGCCGAGGAATTGGAAAGGGGGATTCCTAGAGGCAGTCGGCTCTGATACCAACCTGTGACGACCCCGGCTTAATCGTGCACTAATCATACACGCAAATGCGCACGATCAAGCCTAAGGACTCACTTGAAGATATCACAACACAACTCTAAAACATAAAATAAAGTCATACAAGCTTAATATTACAAGCCAGGGCCTCGAGGGCTCGAATACAAGCTCGATGGCATACAAGCGTCAGCGGAAGCATTAGATATCTGAGTACAGATATATTACAGAGAGAGAGATAAGCCTTCACAGAGGCGGGGTAAAAATAAAAACTACGATCGAAAGGCGTAGGCCTCCTGCCCTGGACCCTCCGATCCTACTCCTGGTCGTCGAACGGCTTCTCGTAGTAGTAGTACTCGCCAGGCGGATAGTAGTACTGGTCGTCGGCTGGGGCTTCTGGCTCAGGGGCTCCGTCGTCTGGTGGCATCAAATGGAAAATGGGGGAAAAAGAAAATAAAGCAAACGTGAGTACTCATCCGAAGTACTCAGCAAGCAAGGATCTACACTACATATGCGTCATTGTCAAAGGAATGGCTGTATATGTGGACTGGGCTGCAGAAATGCCAGAGTAGAGGGGGAAAGCCTAGTCCTATCGAAGACTAGCATCTTCAACAATCTTCGACAGTCTTGCAGCATCAGGAGAGAGCAGATGAACATAATGTAAAGTAGTAGTAGTAATATCATCAACCTCGACCTGAGATCCTTTCTCGACTCCCTGCGAGAAAGCAATCCCAGAGCCGTACTATCCAATTCTCATCACATGTTCTAGTTGTACCGATCGGGATACAACTCCGAGTGTCCGTTACCGTAGGACAGGCTATCGATAGAAGTTTCTTCCCTGCAGGGGTGCACCAACTTACCCACCACGCTCACTTAACTCTGGTCGGACACACTTTTCTGGGTCATGCCCGGCCTCGGCTAAGCAACACGCCGCAACCCGACCAAATACTTAACAGAGAGGTCAGCACGCCGGACTAAACCTATGCCCCCAGGGGTCTTGGGCCATCACCCCGGGAACTCCTGCACGTTACGGGGCCACCGAGAGCAGACCTAGCAACCCCTTATACAAGCGCGGTTGCGTTACCAGTCCAACTCGGCGTGCGCCGCTCCTTACTGACGTCAAACAAGCTTCAGCTGATGTGTACGACGCAGAACGCCCATACTATGCCCACGTGATGGTTAGTGCTATTGGGCCAGAGGCCCCTCGGATCAAATATCCAAACCGTAGTGGATTAGGAGCGCGCGGAAACGAGCAGAGACTCACGATCGATGTGACCCCGTCGCCCCGTCTCGAGGACTTGCGGCAAGGGCTAAGAATGCCCGGCCACGCCTCGTAGTTATCTCGCGGGCACCATCCAGGTCAACCCGACTCCACATCACTTCGCAATAAGCTCGCGCGGGTACCCCTCAGGGCCGACCCGTCTTTAGTATCATGGTTTAGTGCAAGTCCACTCATCAATAGTAACTGTGTGTCTGACACCGAAGGGAACCCTGAGGAATCACCCTCGATGGAATTCCCGCTCGATGTTATCATCAAGGTGAACGAAGGAGGAATCACCCTCGAGGTCCACACTTGAGAGGTTGCGCGACGATGTCGTTATCGGGGGTGGTGTAGGAGGAATCACCCTCGCTTACCACGACCGAGTAACTAACCTACAAGGTTAACATCAGAAGTGCTAACGAGGTATCACCCTCGGCACTCGACGGTAACCCAGCAGTGTCGGCAACTAAGGGGTAGTGATGTGCGGTGCCAGGGTCTGGTCCTCAATCCCGATGATCGGGTCTTCTGATATCCAGCAGGGCAGTCGGGATCAAGTGGAGGTCTCTGTCGTGTCTCTACCCAGCCTATAATAATCAGTCTAGGATAACCAGTAAGGTAACAAAGCAGGGTACAATAATCAGGCTATGCAGCAGATATAGGAAAACAGTAGCAGTAGCAGTTCTAATGCAAGCATAAGAGAGAAGAGAGTAGGCGATATAGGCATGCTCAAAATGGGGGTGCTTGCCTGTTTGCTCGGGGGCAAGGGCAAGGTCGCCTGTGGTGTCGTCGGGGACGTAGTCGTACTCCTGAGCTGCGTCTGCCTCGGGAGCTACGTCAACGTCGGGGGCTACCGAGAGAGAAGAGGGGGAAGAAACAGGTAAACATAATGCAAACAAATGCAACACGGTGCGTGTGATGCTACGATGCAGTGCAGGGTTGCCTAATTATGCATCTAAGTCATTTTAGTTATTTTTAGAATTATTCTGGGATTTAATATCCGACGTGTGTGCACTATTCATCTGCCGGATTCAGGTCCGGAGTTACGAGTTCTTCTACGTAAGAGGTTCCGATGGAGAAACAGACGGCACGATCAGACTCGTCTCGTCGTTCTGAGCAACTTTCAAGTTTTAACTTTTTCGATCCGAGCTACGGTTTAAAAGTTATCAAATTTTAAATATTATTTGAATTTCTGGAATTATTTTGTTTATCAGAAAATGAATTATGACATCAGCATGACGCGCTGCT
Organism: Thinopyrum elongatum; assembly: GCA_011799875.1. NCBI lineage: Eukaryota > Viridiplantae > Streptophyta > Magnoliopsida > Poales > Poaceae > Thinopyrum > Thinopyrum elongatum. The sequence continues at coordinate 22,203,080 of CM022297.1, read as the reverse complement.
GACGTCAGCAAGTCAACAGTCGGCTGACTAAGTCAAATATGACATGTGGGTCCAGTGGGACCCACATGTCAGCCTCTGTTTACCTAAGCAGTGAGTTAAACTAATCTAATTAGCTAATTAGGCTTCTGGTCCCACATGTCATAGACTCATTAGGGTAATTAGTTTATTTTTATTTCTAAAACGTTTTAATTAGATTAACAGGGAGGTGGGGCCCGCCTGTCAGCGGCTGGGCCGGTCCAGTCAGCAAGGCTGACTGGTCAACTGGCCGGCCGGGCCCCTGGGACCCACGGGTCAGTGACCCAAGGGGTGGCCCCAGGCCGACCACGCCGGCGGCCACCGGAGCAACTCCGGCGAGCCATTCCCCCGGCGGTTGGTCGCCGGAGTTGGCCGGAATCTCGCTACAGAGCTCTATTCTCCGTGATTCTACTTGCGTTCGGAGGCTGGCGATGTCGCGCATCCAGCTGGGGCACTTGCCGGACCCGGGGATGACCGGAGCTGGGCCGGCGACGAGGTTTGGCGGCGGTGGAGTTCGGGGGATGATGGGGAGGGCGACTCCAAGCACGGCAGGCAGCAGCAGCTAGCTAGTCCTACTCCTAACGCGACGGCGAGCACGACCGTGGGCTCGAACGAGCTCAACGGCGACCGTTCCGATGGCAAAGCCAATGCCGGCGGAGCTCCGTTCGGTCGTCCTTGGCGCGGCAGCTACGGCTACGCAGGAGGGCAACGAGAAGGAACAGGAGGTGGAGAGGCTCACCGAGAGGCGCACGGTGGCCGTTGGAAGCTTAGTAGCGTAGCCCAGCGACCGGAATTGGAGACGCTCGCCGGAGCCAGAGAAGAAGGGGGCGACGGCGTCCAGCGGCTGCAGGGGCTCCGGGCTCCTGCTCAGGGTTGAGGACGAAGCAGCGGAGAGTGGCGGAGCTCGTGGGCGCTCTAGCGGAGCACGGGGTCGACGGTGGCCGCGTTTAGGGCACGGCCATGGCGGCGACGGCGTTCGGCAATATAGATCTGGAGGGAAGGAGGGAGAGGAGAGCGAGTGGGGATGAGGCAAATGACCAGGGGGAAGGCACGGGCCTGCCCTTATCCTCTCGCGGCGCCCGCGGCGTCGCGCTGTCGAGCAGCGACCGGAGCGAGCGCGCGCGTCCATGGACGAGGCGACACGGCGACGGAGAAGGACGACGACTGTAGCGAGCTGGGCCAGGTGGGCCGCGGTCGGGGCACGTGCACTAAGGCCCAGTGCACAGTGCCTCGCTTTTACATTTTCTATTTTCTGTTTCCTTTTTCTTTTAATCCCTTTTTTGTTTCAAAATGTTTAGGCCACTTGTGCACTTTTGAAAAATTATGGGAGTTGGTCCCAATATTGTGATGCAATATTAGCTCTCACCAAAAAGTGGTTTGAACATATTTGGATTCCATTTGAATTTGATATTAATTTAATAGATGTAAATAGTCTGTTTTGAGTGCTGTTTCATCTTGTTTGAGTCGCTTGCCCAACTCCAATTATTTTGATATTGGTTTTAGAAATGTTCCTGGATTATTGGCCATTTAATGAACATTTTCCCAACAGAGTTTGAACAACTTTATAATTCACCTTTGAATTTGAGTTGATTTTCAGATGTGGATTTGAATTGGATTATTAACACATATGACTTGGCACTGCAAATGATGATGACATGGCATTATTAACAGCTGATCACTGTGGTCATTACAAGGGGGTGTTACATTAGTGCATGGAGGACGTGCTGTTAGTGGCCGATTAGTGCGTGCGTGATGGCCGGACGTGATGGCTGGCTGTGTACCCTCCTGTGTATATATATGTCACATTGAGCAATGGAGAGAAGCCGCGAGGGCTGGAGCCAAGATGTAGCCTCCGTGTGACCAAGGAGAAAAGCTTTGCCTGTTGGTTTTCTTCTTGGTGAAGTGTGTGTGCTTGTGTGGTTTTCTTCCCTGGTGTGAGTTCTTGACAGAGAAAGAGAGAAACATCGGAGAGGCGGCGCCAACATCGCATAACATTATGAGAGAACCAAACATAGAAGCAAACTGCCACAGTTTTGTTTTCCCCCATAAAAGAAACTTGTAGATCCATAAAACTGTTTGCCACACTATAAAAAAACAATGTTCGATTTGGAAACAAACAGCAGCAGCACAAAAAGGAGGATGGCTCTTCCTCAGTCGCCAGGGTCCCCTTCGCCAACGATTCTCAACTTCATGAAGAACAAAGCAATGGCATGGATGTCTGACAGAGCGAAGGGTTTGGCTTTCTTCATGTAGTTTTTTTGTCATTTTTGGGGGCAGGTTCTCGGGGCAGTTTGTGCATAAATGTCCTGCTCTATTAATTCAATCAGGCAAGGTTTTGCATTTTCGGGAAAAAAAGTAGTACATCCATCCCAAACAATCACTGTTTGTCTAGAGTATTATGCTACCCGATCATACTCGCAAATCTTGACTCGATATGTAGCACCGCCGTTAACAGTGCACTTGTTTTTCTCTCGATGAGTTGACACGCTGTTCGTTAGCAAAACCATATGAAAAATGTCATTCTATTTTAAGCTGTGGTGTTGTTCATCTGAATTTGCTATCTTTTTATTTTTTATATTTAATGTGGTTAATTTTTCTGGATCTCTAATGTGGTTAATTTCTGGTGGACAATAGATACCCTTCAACTTGCTGGTAGCTGCACCATGTTGGTTCGAACTGAACTCAATTATTGGGTTAGTTTTTAGGAGAAGCCAGCCAGAGCAATGCTACGCGGATATGACCAGCACAGCTAAACTGTAGATGGGCTAGAACACCATGTATGCAAAAGCCTAATCTCTGAAAGGGGGTTATATATGCATCGCCTAGCTGTACTGAAATTTCGTGTTCAATGGATCTTTTGCATCAGCAAGATAGAAAGTGCAAGTTAAACTGCAAGATAGAAGGTGAGTTGTTTGAACCTTAAGCTTCTGAATACAATCCCAAATAAGTTACCGTAATGCACGGCTCAAGTTGATTTTAGCTTCGAAAAGGGTCTACCAAGGTTTGGTGCACTGTGTAAACAAATGTGTAGCTTTGTCACATGAAAATAATGCTACTAGATTCATCACAAAAGGTTTCTTTACATCATTATACTTTTATAAGAATTCCTGACATTTAACTACAAAAGGCACATATGAATTTTATTTTAAGCTTTTACAATAAGATTTGATAACCTGTAGCTTACATTGTACAGTTTTGGAATACTTAAATAGTTTCTCACCATGATGTACATTTACTTTGTAAATTAGGCTGTAAACAATCTCTGAACGTGTTGTGCAACCTATAGCTGCATCAAAGTTGAAGAAATGGCTGAGGCAGTGGTTCTTTCAGCTGTGATAAAGATTGGCGTTGCTCTAGGGAATGAAGCATTAATGAAGGCTAGCATGCAGTTCCAAAAGTTGATTACACAGCTAACAGTGCTTCAGGGTAGCATGGGTCGCATCGGAAGGGAGCTAAGGCTAATGCATGCATTTCTTTGCCGAGTGGACGTACGGAATCGGAAGAATCAAACCTATGAAATCTGGGTTCAGCAGTTGAGAATACTTGCCCACGGGATCGAGGACATTGTGGATGAGTATTTGTATCTTGTTGGTCATAAACATGATACTGGATGGAGCACCTATCTGAAGAAAAGAGTTAAGGGACCAAATGTGGTGCTTTCTTTTAAACGGATAGTTTCATTGGTTAAGGAAGCAGAGATCAATCTTGTGCACCTTTTCAAGGCTAAAGATAGGTGGGTTTCAATGATAGATGGCAGGAATTCCATCGACTCAAGTTATATCGTTGAGATGTCCCAGCATCTCGCATGCATTTCATGGTCCCTCGGTGAAGAAGATCTTGTGGGGGTGGATAAAAACAGAGAAGCACTTGAGCAGTTGTTGGCAGGTGATGATTTGGAACGCTCAATGATAGCGCTGCATGGAATGGGAGATCTAGGAAAAACAACTTTGGCTGCAAATGTCTACAAGAAAGAGAAAGAAAAGTTTGAATGTCATGCCTGGGTTTCCATCTCTCAGACTTATTCGATAAAAGATGTCCTAAAATGTTTGCTTACTGAATTATACAAAGGTAGAAATAGCACACCAGGTAACATGGAACGCATGGAAACTAAAGACCTTCAAGATAAACTGAAGGCATGCCTAGAGGACAAGAAGTACTTGATCGTACTGGATGATGTTTGGGCTCCAGAAGCTGTCAATGACATATTTGGAGCACTTGTTCAAAATCTGAAGACGAGTAGAGTGCTTGTGACAACACGCATTGATGAGGTAGCCAACCATGCTCTCCAAGACCGGAGAATAACACTTGAAGCTCTATCAAAAGATGACTCATGGGAACTCTTCTGTAAAATGGGCTTTTCGAGAGATACAAATCATAAATGCCCCATTGAACTGGCAAAATTGGCACGGGGAATCGTTAGCAAGTGTAAAGGCATACCTCTTGCAATTGCCACTGTTGGCAGGCTCCTCCTCGTGCACGACAAGACCAGAGAGCAATTTAAGCGAATATGTGACCAGCTTGATTGGGAGCTAGCTAACAATCCAAGCATGGAACACGTGAGGAATATTCTTTATTTGAGCTTCATCTATCTTCCGACATCCTTGAAAAGTTGTTTCCTGTATTGTAGCTTATTTCCAGAAGACTATCTTTTCCATAGAAAAGAGATTGCACGGTTATGGATAGCAGAGGGTTTCATCGAGGAGAGGGGTGCAAGCACATTAGAAGAAGTGGCAGAAGGATATATGGAGGAATTGGTTCACAGAAACATGCTACAACTTGTTGAAAGGAACTCATTTGGTAGGATAAAGAAAATCAGAATGCATGATATCCTACGTGAATTGGCAGTTCATTTGTGTCAGAGAGATTGTTTTGGTGTTACATATGAGGAAAACAATTATGGGAGGTCTCCTGAGAATGATGGGCGTCGATTGGTAGTACACAAAATAAAGAAGGACATTGAACAATCAATTTCAAGTATGCACCATCTTCGATCATTCATTGCATTGGACAATAGTATGCCATCGGTCAGTATACTACCTCTGCATTCTGAGAAGTCAAGATTTATGACAGTGCTAGAATTAAGTGGCCTACCTATATTGAAGATTCCATATGCTATCGGGGATCTTTTCAATCTTCGGTATTTGGGTTTTCGTAATTCAAAAGTGAAGATGCTCCCAGAGTCTATTGGTAAGCTTTCAAATTTGTTGACACTGGACCTTCATAATTCTGACATACAAAAGTTGCCTAGTGGGATTGTGAACATGAAGAAGCTCAGACACTTATTTCCTCAGAAATTCAATGATCCATCTGGTAGAGTTCTCCGGTGGTCTAGTGGTGTAAGCATCCGCAAGGGTCTTGGTAACCTAACAAACCTGCATACACTACAAGCGTTGGTAGTAGAGGATGAGTCTGTTAGACAACTGGGGGAGTTGAGGCAACTGAGAAGCCTGAGGTTATTGAATGTGAAGAGAATATACTGTGGGCACCTCTGCAAGTCCCTAGTTCAGTTGGAATTTTTGTCCACCCTATTTGTGAATGCAGGTGATGAAAATGAGCTTCTCCGGTTGAATGCCCTCCCGGAAAACCTGCGAAAGCTAGGTTTGAGAGGACTGTTAGACGTAGAGACATTACACGAGTCTTGTCTCTTCCGAGCTGGAGGCCCAAACTTGTATTCAGTGGGTCTTTATTGGTCTGGTCTGAAAGAAGACCCCCTGCCATTCTTTTCTCGGTTGACAAATTTGACAGAGCTAAATTTCACCGCAGCATATAAGGGAGAGCAGTTGATATTTCGCAAGGAATGGTTCCCCAACCTGAAGGCTCTTCAGTTACGAGACCTTCCTCATCTGAAGCGGCTCGAGATAGAGGAAGGTGCTATGGCGACTCTGGAAAAATTATTCCTGATCAAGCTTAACAGCTTGACGGAGGTTCCACCTGGCATTAAGTTCCTCATGAACCTCCAGTATGCAGGCTTTCACGAAATCACCTCTGATTTTTTGGCGTTGCTGCGCGACTGTCCTAGAATTGGTGGTATGAGCCGGTTGGAGTATACTCTCCAAGCTTGACCCTTTCAGCACTCCGGTTGGTGTCTTCTGATCTGTAAATGGTTATGTAAGTCACTCCACTGCCAACGCTGATTTGCACTAGTGCCTTCTTTCCTCGTGCATATCAACCAGTAGTTTAACATATATTGAAGTGAGTTGTTGGCTATATGTACAGGTTGCTGAAAAGAAGGATCAAAGGATGTTGTCTTCGTTTCATGTTTCAAGACTTCTGCTAGTTGTTCCTCTTGTCGAAGATTCGACGACTCCTGCTGCATCTCCTGTTCCAGCATGCTTTGTTTTTCGAGCTGCTACTTTGTGTTTACAGAAACAACAACGACCTACTACAATTTGTGTGCTTGTGAAGTGTGTTTAATATGGCTTTTAAATAACATGACACTTATTCTTATTAAGACTGCATGCCATTTGGTTGTGGTTTGATATTTCTCAGACTTCAATTTTGTATCTCTTCTTTCAACTGCGTGCTGTGTGTTTGGGATCCTTGAAATGTTATCATCAGCTTATATATAAGCCCTGTTTCAATCATTGTGCTGAATTTATAGTACATGAATGCTTCAGAGCAACAAATTACTATGTATGGATTGCCATGTTTCCTTGGTAACTGCTATGCATGGATTTATCCAGTTGATTCCTGTTCTATCTCTTTCAGATATATTTATGAACTGCCACGCGTTCTTCAACAATAGGTACCTTATTTTCCTGTTGGGCGGCATATGGTAGATTGGCGGCATCGGCCGTTGGCCAGGAACAAGGTAAGCAAGCCAAGCCAGGTCCTCTGCTAAGTTGAATCCACCATTACAGTAGAAAGGTATGCGTGCCCCTTTTCGTATTTTTGAGTAAGAAGAATTTGCGAAATTGTTATTGTAGAGAAGAATTTGGGCAACTGTTTGTTGTGAAGAAGATGCTTCCAGTTGTGAGTAAGATGTATGTTGCCTTTAGCAACAACACGTGTTCGTCGACACTAATTAACCACTAACAAATTAGACTCATTTATTGGGCTAGTTTCTAGGAGAACCAAGGCAATGCTATTTTTGCTGAAGCAACCATCTAGCACCACTTAACTATGGATGGCCCACTATAGACCACCATATGTATGCCATGACTGACAGAGGAGATCATTCCATGAATTTTCCCAAGGCATGGATCCAGTAATAATGAGTTCATCTACACATCTCAATCTTGGCAATGGATGCCTGCCTGCATTTTTTTATGCTAGAGTTGTTTCTTGTGGATGCCTGCATGTACTTGAATAATATTAGTTCAGAAAAGGAAGAGAGAAACAGTTTCTCTTGGCCCATTGTTTGTTGAAAGGCCACCTCCCAGAGGAGCACCATTTGACCACCATAATTAATTTACACGTGTTGTCGTCAGTGAGGCAAGAAATATTTAAACCACATCGATCTGGTGCCTTGATCAGGTCATCCATCTCAAATGTCTGCCAGCAGCGAATTATCAGTTACCAGGATTAATTATGCACAATGATTATACCTTGTGTACTTAATCAACACAATGTCGAAAGCGAAACGTCGTAGCAATGGTTTGAGGGGTGAGGAAGTATGCTATCTACTAATAGGATAGTAATTGTTTGTACTGAAGATGCTTCCCATTGCCGTGCTTGACTTGGGTACCCTTCAAGTCTCTCTTCTTTAAAACCAACTTGACAGTACCTACGCCATGTTGGTTTGAAAGAGAAGCGCTTCGGTAGGACCTCCCCCCCAAAACAAAAAAAAGTATAAAGGGCAGGGGGTCATTTCACAATGCGTATGCATACCGCCCGACGTACGCCCGCCCCCGCCCGCGTCGACGTATGGGGTGCATACCCGCCCGACGTACGCCCGCCCGCGTTGACGTAAATGGCGGTCGCGTACGGCCGCCCGCTGCAGTACCCCGTCCGCGTGCGACCGCCCGCTGCTGTTTGGAAAAAAAAAATCAGACGGGTCGGCCCGCCGCCGCCAGCAGTCCAAACACTAGGGTAGGCGACCGTATGCCGCCGCCGTTTTCACCGGCGTTATCTTGCCGAGGGGGAGCCCTGACTGCCCCGCCGCCGGCAACGACGACTGTTGACGCCCTTTCCGCGGCGACAAGAACACATGTTCGTCTTCTCCTAATTGATCTGGTCGCGGACACACGTTCGTCATTGTCGCGCTGGGTTTCTGGAGCCTCCCGCCATGGTTTGCCGTGTAAAAGAACTGATCAGTCCGTATAGGGGTTAGCATGCGCACACGACTGTAAATGTACATTGACGATCGATCGATCCATCGGCCATGTGGTGCATGTACGTTTACAGCGCACTTGGCCGTCGCCTCCCCAGTCTAGGAGATATATTCATATTATGATTATATTTGCGATTATGTTACGTGGTTTTTGAATTGATGAAAGACTATATTTGCACGTGTACCGACGTATCGGGATGACGATTACGACGCAGATGATGGCGATAGCGAGGATGGCTCATTGTCATTCCATGAGGACGGAGATGCCGCGGAGAACTATATGAGTTTGGATGAATCCTACAGTGGCAATATAAGTATTGTACACGTTGGAAAAAACATGAAACACAAACAACCGTGTTGACACTGAAATGTAAATCTTTGTCTTTGTACAACAAGGTGAGGATGATGACAATGAGGATACGGATATAGATGATTCATATGCTGAAAGTGGTAGCCAGGTACATATAAAATCAAGGATGGTACGGACTAACATAACAACCGCATCACCTCTTACATGTCTTTTTCTAAATGTGCATAGATGGATGTGGAAGGGTTCTATGAGCTGAACATATTCGATAATAACGTGGACGAAAGTGATGTATATGCATCAAATGATGAGAGCTCGAGCAAAGTAAGTTATGAAAAGTGTTTATATATGAGACACGCGCATACAATAACTTATTCACATAGAAGGTTCTATATTAATTGTTTCGCAGGGACACGATGGTGGCCCAAGCGGGAACAATGAGTATGCCGTTGGTGATGAGTGTAATTTTGACATTGGCTATGATGAATACCAGCAAGAGTCACTGACAGGCATTGGAAGGTGATGACCATGACATTCAGGTCAGAAGAGGAGGCATACGATTTCTATAACGAGTTCACGAAAAAACGTGGATTCAGCATTAGGAGGGACCAGCGAAAATTCGCGAAGGGTGTTGACGCACCTATGTGCTTGAGGAGGTTTTTGTGTTCGAGGGCTGGGAAACGACAGGCCAAGTTTTGCACAATGGAAGGTAGGAAGCGTAGGCTGAGACCGAAGAGTCGATGCTATTGCGAAGCCCATTGTACAGTGAAGCTTGATAGAGAGCGCTCAATTTGGTATGTCAGCAGTTTCAGCGATGATCATAGTCATGTTCTTGCTAGACCAGACGAAGTTACCTATCTCTGGTCTCATAATCTGATAAAGGAATATCAGAAGCTCGAGATCTTAGCTATGGCAGGTGATGGGATCAGGAAACATATGATTTTGACAACTTCGTCAGTAGGTATGGCTCATATGTGAAGGCTGGTTTCGCGAGGAGGAAGCTTTATAACATGTGCTACAGAGAAAAAATGAAGTTGCTAGCAAAGGGTGATGTTGATACTGCGATTGGGATCATGATGACCAGAAAGGCGAGGGATCCAGAATTTTTCTTTGAGCACACTGTTGACGCGGAAGGCAGGCTCAAAAACTTGTTCTGGTGTGATTCTCAGTCACGTCGGGATTACCTTGACTTCGGTGATGTAACCGTATCGACATCACATATAAGATGAATAGGTATGGAATGCCATTCATACCTTTTGTTGGTCTAAACAACCATCGTTGCACCACTGTCTTCGGTTGTGCTTTGGTATCCGATGAGACCGAAGATACATATGTTTGGGTGTTGCAGACCTTCTTGAGAGCTCACTGTCAGAAGAAGCCCAGGTCTGTAATTACTGATGGAGACGCATCCATGATAAGGGCCATCAGGAAGGTCCTTGCGGACGTGTGGCATCGACTTTGTTCGTGGCATATCAAGAAGAACATCCTGAAACACCTTCATCACAAGTCCCTTAAGGAGTTCAGGTCTCTTATTTACTATGCTACCACACATGAAGTCTTTGAGCAGAGATGGGCAGCGTTCACATGTAAATGGCAGTCGGAGAAAACTGAAACTTGGTTGCGTAGGATGTACAGGTAGGAAAGGCTTTGCGCTCCGTCATATCTGTCTGGTGGGTTCTTCCTTGGTATGCGGAGTAACCAGAGGAGCGAGAGTTTGAACTCGTGCCTTCATATGCATCTTGACTCCGGCATGACCATTGTTGACATGGTTGTGCATTATGAGAACTGTATAGTTCGGCTGCGTGAAAACGAGTCATACGACGACTGCAGGTCCACACAGACACTCCCAGTACCACTACTCGATGAGTTTACACACATTGAGAAAGCTGCAGCTCGTGACTTCACTGCGGCAAACTTTTACATCTTGCAGCAGGATATGAAGAAGGCAGAGGAGCTTCGTATCGTTGAGAGACTCAGAGGAGCCACCCGTCAGAGATTCATAGTGGCGTGGAAAATTGACAGCGAGCTCAGATTCAAAGTGGACTATACACCTGGTAACTCTGAAGAAACAGTGAAGTGCAGTTGCGAAAGTATGAATCGCAAAGGTCTCCCTTGCAAGCATATTTTATACGTTTTGACCCAGCTGAACTTACGAGACATACCCAAGTGCCTAGTACTCCGAAGATTCACGAAAAATGCCAGGGGTGGACTGCCCGTGAAGCGCACTAGTGATCTGTTTGCCTGGGGTTGGGCAGGTACTGAGCAGAGGAATAAGTATAGTGAGTTGACTATCCTGTCTGCAGAAGCATCTCATGTCGCCGGTAATAAACCATTCTTATTTGACAGGTTGAAGGATGCTCTGGAGGATCTAATAGCGAACAAGGACACTGATGAGAATGATTATGTAAGTCAGAATAGGGTTAGTGCTGATGATGCATTTCAGCCGAATGGAGATCATGTGTTGGTTGGTGATCCATTGAAAGTTTCTACCAAAGGTGCACGCAAGCAGAATAGTAAAGCCCGGGGTAAGGATGGGCCAGACGTCACTAAGAACGGTAGACCAAAAGCTTTCGACGAGAGAACTGAACGCTTATGTGGTATATGCAGGACAAAAGGTCAGTTTAGGAACAATTGTCCTGAAAATCCTAAGTATGTGTGATCGTTTATATAATTCCTTTCTTGAAAACAATTATACACTTAAGCGTTTATAGATGGTTAACATATATTAATGTCTTTGTATGCAGGAACAAGACATGACGACGAAAGCACGGTCAATGCATGAACTTTATGGATGTCAGAAATAGCTACAACTTTATTTCTCTTGTTGTCAGAAATTGATACTGGAGTCACCATGAGTGTTTTTCTTTCTGTTGATGTCAGACGTTGCTACAATTTTATTTATGTTCTTGTCAGAAATTGGTACCGGGGACTTATTTTAATATGTGTTTTGGGTGTAATATTGATGTCACTATAGTTTCTGTTATTTACGCTGTTATAAATTGGTTATTGTGTGCTGTTATAAGTTAAAAAAAGTTAATAAAAGTGCCTGCTATAAGTTTAAATTTTTTTAAAAAAAGTGCCTGCCCAGGCCACCGGCCGAGCCTTACTTGGCCAGTCACTATCCAGCCAGTTCAGGCGACTATGACGGCGTTTCAGGTCTCTAGACCGGCGGCAACCGGGCCCCACAGGGCGGTCGAGTGAGCAAGCGACGGCAGTGTTAATAGGAGTTCGAAGCAGTTGGGGGCGACGGGTTTATAAACAGGTCGACGCCTCCCTCGCTCGGCGAGGTGGGACTAAAGAATGCTACACGTCGTGCGGCGCGAGTTGGCGGTCGAGGCGGCCACCACAGGCCGGCCCACTAGTGCTGTGGGCTCGATTGCCCGGCCGGTAAGCGGGTCGGGGCGACGCGCGGCGGGCCGGCGCTAATATTTTTTTTATTATTATTATTTTGGGCGACTGCTGGGCTGAAATGCTGGTAAGGTCGGGCAATGTTTTAAATTTTCGGTCCTAACAAATAGTGCATACATAATATTTGGAACAACAAGACTCGAAAAATAAATATTTGGAACAACAACACTCAAAAAAATAACAATATTTTGAACAAATAATTCACTGTCCAAATGATATTGAAAATAAGTGCGAATTATTTTAAATCCGTACATAAATGGTAAATAAAAAGTGCGTACACAATCTTCAAGCACACATTGTAAAATATTTAACTAAAATGAAAGCATGCCTAGCACTGCTGCGTGCGATAGTTATTTCTTCTTCTTGTCCTTAAGACGAATAACTTTGTTCTTCACATCCGTTAGCTTGTTCTTGGATGAGAAAATAATTGAAGATATCATTCGTTCTCTCGAATCATCGATTGATTCCTGAAATAAATACACACACTTGTAATATGAACAAGTGGATATATTAACAAAGATGAATTTCACAAAATAAAATTTACCGACCTGTGAAAAAAACCCTCTGAACTTGTCACCGTCCCAATATTGAAAGCACCGAAGGAGGAAAAGGCCACATGAATTCCTGTTTTCCAATAATGAAACTGCATTTTTAAGACCTTGTTTTTCGGACAACACGCAAGTATACAATGTTTACACAGTACATACAAGTAGGTACTCACCCATCTTCTTGTTGGGGCATTTTGTATGGAACAATAGGCCATGCCGAGACGTCGGGGAACGAAATAACTAAACTAGCATTTGCATCTTGGATATCTCCTGATAGTTGTTCTCTCTGTAAAAATATTCGAAATGACAGACAAACATTCAGTACAAAAGGTAAACAACTGTTAGGTTAAGCAAAACTTACATGATAATGAAACTTACAAAATCCTCAATGAGTTTCGTAGTACATTCAGAAAGTTCTTCTTCCATCAACGAGTCAAGAACCTGAAACTCTTTCTTACCTGTGTGCATGACCACCGTAATCCAGAGGTTGTTATTCTTGTTAACAGGGAAATAAGCCTGCATAATAATTGAAACATGTTCATCAACCTTGGTTTATGCATATGTTTGGCACGTACAACATTTTGCAGCTTGGAAAACTTACCTTTCGTTTCACAAAATATTCGGTCATGCATATGTTCAAAGGTTCATTGACACGTGATTCGTAGTCATTTTTGTCGACAGACTTCGCTGGTCTGCATAGAGTGGGACGAGTGTGCAGAAGCCAGTGAGCCCTATGTGTTGGCACTAGATAACGATCGACCTGATCTGTACCCGAAAGGTACGACGCTGTACCCGAAATGTACGATGCATAAGCATCGATAACCTGAAATAAATGAACAACTATGATAGTGATACCGGTGATAAGTTACTACGAAGCACAAATCCTGGTAGAGGTAAATTGCATACATCACCGGATAACCATTCATGATTAAGTATCTGGCAAGCTCTTGCCGCAGATAGTCCGTCGCCCGTACCACTATTGAAAATTTCATGGTTCTTATGTTTTGGTGACTTCTCGTACGCTCGGACGTACTACATGGCGGCACGGACCAAATCCTCCACACTAATATCATTCACAGGGCTTTTTTTCATTAAATAGTTCTGCAAACCAACTCACATAAGTCAGCGGCACATTGTCAAAAACATGTCAACGACATATGTATAAGATAGTTAACTTACTCGCTTTGGTGGTACGTCTCGCACGCTCTTTCGGTTTGCTCTGTATATACGGAGATTTCTGGTATTTTGACTGAGTCCTCCTTCGCTTCCTGAGAGTCTCCTCCTGCTTCTCTTCTATAGCGCTACAATCGTCTGACATGCCCTGTGACACTTCTTGCTCGTTTGCCTTCACTGGAATTCTCGCCGATGATAATATTTCATTTGTCTTTAAAGATGATGCCTCATTTTTTTCCGACTCTTCCGGTAAATGTATAGGATCATCTTTGTCACCCTTATAGCTACTTAAGTAAGGGGAAGTGCAATTATATGGTTTACCTCCAAGGGAATTGAAATCAGAGGTCTCACCGCCCTCTCGGCCATCAGGTGTGTGCATGTCATCGTATGGGAATTCTTTTTGAGGAAACTTGTTTTCAAATCTGCTTTCACTGTTCTCTCCAAACAAATTATCCTCCTCCCCTTCAATGTTGCCGGGTTTGTATCGCACACCAGTTTGATTCATTTTCTCTATCAATCTTTGCAACATAACAAACTTATAATGTAAGTAATTTAGCAGTAAGTTCAAAAGCTTAGTACACTTCGTGATTACTGAACTATCGAAATGTTACCTGTGCGCATTACTCAGGAAGACGAACAATTTCCTTGCGAATGTCCTTTAGGTCTTTCATGATCCGGTCCATAAAAGGCTTGAGGTTCTCGGGAACCTCCAAGGAACTATCCACTTTCCTCCTCCCCGTAACAGTCGACTTTCTGCTAGTAGGTTTTTTATTACTATCGGCATGTTGTTGCGCAACTTTTTTCATTCTATAGTCGTTTGTAATGCAGTCTTTGATCTGCACCATGAATTTTGTATGCAATTATAAGTACTTCAGTAATTGAATGCACGATGCAATTTTTTGTGCAATTATAAGCACTTCAGTAAGTGAATGCATGATGACCAAAAAAAAATGTAGTACCGTCCCATGACCACGACCATTGTGATCGTCGTACTTGTCTCTTCCCTCTGCACGCGATTCTCTCTAGTTTTTCATTAGGGGGCTCAACAGCGATAAAGGGTCATATTTGGGTCCGGTGGTCGGCTGCACCTTCTCCCAGTATAAGTACTGCATACAAAACACACAATTTATGTAAGTAACATGAATTGACGAGCAATACATAGCATTAAATACCACAGTTAATAATATGAAACGTACCTGTATTAGGGCTAGGTTGCCAGCTGGCCACTGCCTAACACGGCCGTCCTGCAAGACCTTACTGATCTCCGTCAAACACGTTCGCAACGTGAATGCATTCCAGTTTAATTTGCTGATGAGCTTCACATCATGCAACAACGCGTAGTACTCCTTCGGGATGTAAACATCGGACATAGGTGCAATAACAGTCCCAAGCAAAACTAGAACCGCCATCCGGAGAAACTCATCGTCCGCAGCTTTATTCCTCACAATTTTTTCGATCAAGTCGTCTATCATAATGTTACCGGTTTTTTTGTTCACAACTGAATTGGTATTTTCTTCACTGCTTTTTGACCTTCCGTACTAAGAACACCAAAAACGTCAATACCTTCATTCTTTAATCCAAATATACTTGACACGTCATGGGGACGTAGTGAAATAAGACCATTACTTCCGGCTGCTTCTTGTATCATAAATGTTTTACTATTCGGATTATAACCTTTTATCATGAAATGGAGCAAAAATTCTCTCATTTTTAACGGCGGTATCAACAACATTTCTTGCAACGTTGTATTGTAAAACCTAAATCGCTGAGAACATGTAAATCTTTCTGCGAGGCTGACCCACTTCTCTACTGAACATGGGATCACACCGTTGATGTCCATACTGCATGCAAATATTTGTTGTCACGTTTAGTTGTACAATTAGGCTACATCGACTACAAACAGTAAAGAGAGTCTTCCCGAGAAAACAAAGTACAGAGAGTCATCGCGACGGAAAACAACTCACCTGGGCGATGCACGGCGCCAACTGGCTGTGGCTAGCCGCGACGGATCTTGGGGACACGCGCGTTGATGGGACGTGGGCGACCGACGGCGTGGCCAGGAGTGCAGGGTCATCGAGGGTCCGCGGTCAACGTTGACGGCCGCACGACGGGCGCGTGGCGGCGTCGTGGAGGGGTCGCGATCGATGGTCGAGGGGCGTCGCACGACGGGCGAGCGACGACGTAGGACGTAGTGTTCGTTAGGCTCTGTGCGTTGGATAAACGCCGGTAAAAAAAATAAAACAGGCAGTCGTCGCGCTGTGTGGGTTGGCCCAATAACCCGACGCAGTAAAGAACACGTTCTGTCGCGCCATCGTAGGACGACTTTGCTTAGTCCCACCTCGCGACGGCAACAGGTCGTTGACCACCTTAAATATGTTCATTACGCACCTACGACAAGCATCGGTCTTCATTGAACTCTATGTGCAGGATCTAGAGTGGCACTATGAATCTTCGCCTGTTCCGAACTAGTGCAAAGGTTCCTAATGACATTTTAGATTCTACACAAAAAGATCATTGATGTTCGATGTATTTTTATTTATGTTTTTAACCTGCACACAGTTTTGTCGCACAACATTTCAAGATCAGGTCCGCCGGAGCGGAGAGTTTGCACACGTTTTCTTTCCGACTCTTTGAAACTTTGCGTGGGACACCGGGATGAGCATGCCCACCTGCTGGCAAAATTTGATGTTCATCTGAGGAAGCCGTTCGGGTATGACGAAAGGGCCTGTCTGGAAGGACTTTTTTTCCACAACCTTCAAATGGACCCAATATTTTTGTGTGACATTGTATCCACATGAGAAGCATGGACGCCAATTTTCAATGCATTTGGACACTGTATGCATTTTCTACGATTTTCTGGGCCAAAAAACCCTAAAATACCGCCCGGACGTGACGCAACGTGCGTTCGGTGTCCGATTTCGTTCATTTTTGGCGTGGTGTATCGGGATGAGGCCCCACACACGCTGGAAAAAGTTGGGTACATTCCATGAAAGCGCTCAGGTACTTCATGTGGAAGGCGGTGGTTTCGGTATGAGCGGAATGGACCCTCGGGTGTATGTCTCTCCTTCGCATCTGCCAAACGGGCTCATTCTTTTTTTTCACGGTCTACAATGACCATGGCAAGCATGCACGCCAAAATTTGTCGTGTTTCGACACTGTATGCATTTTCTATGATTTTCCGGGCCGAAAAACCCTAAAATACCGCTCGGAAGTGACGTAACGTGCGTTCGGTGTCCGATTTCATTTATTTTTGGCATGGTGTATCGGGGTGAGCCCCACACGTGCTGACAAAAGTTGGGTACATTCCGTCAAAGCGCTCAGGTATTTCATGTGGAAGGCGGTGGTTTCGGTATGGGCGGAATGGACCCTCGGGTGTAGGTCTCTCCTTCGCATCCGCCAAACAGGCTCATTTTTTTTCATGGGTTACAATGACCATGGCAAGCATGCGCGCCAAAATTTATCGCGTTTCGACACTGTATGCATTTTCTACTATTTTCCGGGCCGAAAACACCTAAAATAACGCCCGAACGTGACGCAACGTGCGTTCGGTGTCCGATTTCGTTCATTTTTGGCGTGATGTATTGGGGTGGGGCCCCACACGCGCTGGCAAAAGTTGGGTACATTCCGTCAAAGCGCTCAGGTACTTCATGTGGAAGGCACTGGTTTCGGTATGGGCGGAAGGGACCCTCCGATGCGTGTCTCTTCTTCGCATCCGTCAAACGGGCTTATTTTTTTTCACGGGCTACAATGAGCATGGCAAGCATGCACGGCAAAATTTGTCGTGTTTCGACACTGTATGCATTTTCTACGATTTTCTGGGCCGAAAAACCCTAAATTACTGCCCGGACGTGACGCAACGTGCGTTCGGTGTCCGATTTCATTCATAACTCCCGTGGGGCACTGGGATGGGCATGCCCACCTCCGGGCAAAATTTGGGGTTCATCTGAAGATGACCAAAATTTGACCTATTGCAGCGCAGTCCGTTCGGGTGGACCAAAGGGTCCGTCCGAAAGAACATTTTTTCAAGCATCCTTCAAACAGCCCCAAATTTTTTGTATGACCTTGTATCCATATGAGAATCATGCTTGCCAATTTTCGGTGCATTTTGGGACTGTTTGCATTTTCTACGGTTTTTGCCGCCGACAATCCTAAAACATTGTTGTTAATCAAAATTATTTCTAACTAACTTTGCCAAAATAATTTATCAAAAAATGATAATTGGGTGAAATTTTTGATTTTTTTGTAAAAATTACTACTTATGGCTTTTTTCTTTATTTTTAGATTCCCCCTGTCTAATTTCGTTTTATTCCTCTTCCTTTCTTATTGTCTTCTTTTATTTTTTTATATCGTTTTTATTTTCCGTTCAATTTTTTCGGCAAACTTTCAAATTTTCATTTCTTTTGGCTAACTTTTATTTTAGAAAATGATTCAAAATTCAAAAACATTCTCAAAATATTTCATAATAATTTTCATCTAAAACTCGTTCAAACATAACGATATTTCATTAAACCTTGCGACAAACGATTCATCTTACATTCAATCATAACGAAAATTAATTAAACATAACAGGACCTAAGCTAAACCTAATCTACTCGTCGTCGGAGTCGGCGAGGTCCACGACCTCGCCCGCGCCGCCGTCACTGCCGTCGTCGTCGCTGCTCTTGACGGCGGCGTCCCAGTCGACGCCACCGTCCTCCACCGCAGCCGCCTGCACCGCCGCCATAGCCGCCGCCGCATCCAACGCTGCCTGGACATCAGCGGCCTCTGCCGCCCCCGCCATAGCCGCCGCCGCGTCCAGTGCCGCCTGCAAATCGGTGGCCTCTCTGGCCGCTGCCACCGCCGCCTCTGCCTGCGATGCCCGTAGGGCGAGGAGGTAACCGGGGCTGTCGTCGGGGTCGCTGTCCTCACGCAGCGCGACTTGCTCCGGCGGGATCTCGACGGCGGGAGGGGCTCCGGTGGGTGCCAGACAGCGGTGGGAGCTTGGGGACAGCGTGGCCGCCGGAGGGTGACGGCGGGTGCGGCGCGGGGTAGACGACGAGCCACCTGTCTCCGACTGACGTCGGAGCTGGCCGACGACCGTCCAGTAGTCCTTCCCCTTCCAATACCTGTGACGGTCGTGGATGTTCCAACGGCCGCCGCGGTGGCGGCGGAGCTCATCCGGCGTCGCGCCGGGCCCCCTCGTCGAGTAGCCGTCGGTGGTGATGCGGAACACGTGCGGCAGACGGCAGCCCGGCGGCACCATTAGCCCGAGGCGGATGAGCTCATCGGTCTCCGGTGTGCCGAGGCTCGTCGGCCACGAGCCGCCATGGCCGTCAGTGCCGCCGCTGCCGCCGCGGACGCCATGGTCGCCGCCGAGAGGGAAGGTCGTCGGTGGAGTGAGGAGGGCGTCTGTGGGATCGCGTCGGTGGGTGAGGTGTGTGGGGTGGGGGAGGCAGACGGGGTGGTGGTGTTTTAAGGACGGGCGGGCGGCGGGTAGGTGACCGACGCACCGGAGTAACGCCGGCCTTAATGGCGCATCGGGGACGGCGGTGGACGCCTCGGGAACCGTCGCCTTGACCGATGACACGACGCCATGCGGGTTGCACGACGCGTCGCGTCCTTTTTTTCTCTCGCATTGACCTCACGGTGACCGTCTGGACGTCGTCGTACGTAGACGCGCCGACGCGTGTACGGGCCCATCGCTATACAGGACCCGACGCGGGTACAGCCCCGTCGCGTGGGCGGCGGCTATTTTGCGATGTGGCGATCCTATCCTTTTTAGTGAAGGGGTACAGAGCGATCTCAGCCGTTGATGTATTTAGAGGGTTGTACAGAAGAATAAGTGGGTTTGAAATAACAAATCAACCTCAATTATGTATTTAGGGGGACCACCGTTGGCAAGTCCGAACTCTAGAAGGATTGCACAGTTATATATAATCTATATCTATATCTCTATATCTATATCTATACATATATATACCTACTAATAAAGCAAGGTGCGTTTCGCCAATTTTTTCATCCGTTCACCATCGAAAAGAATTGTTTTTTCTATCAGAGGTGGTACTAAGTTCTTATGTGTACGTCTGCCAGAAAAAAAAAGCCTTTTCTGAATTTCATGAATGGGCCACGCGCTGTGGCCCAGCGAAGTCAGCCCACTTATTTTTCCGCCCATGCAACTGGGAAAATTTTATTTTATGCATAGGGCGACAAATAGTCAGAACTTCGCACAGGACAATCAATAATGGGCTGGCCCGTTTTTCTTTGTTTCTGTGTTTTTTTAGGATGTTTGTTTCTGTGTTTTACTTCTATTTTTATACTTATTCCCCTATTACTTTTTTCCATTCTAAGTTTATTTTCTTATAGAATTTAATTCATAAATACGAAATTCTCAAAAACTTTTAGAATTGGAAAAATCAAATTTTAGAAAATATTCAGAATTCCAAAATTTTATTGCTATTTTGAAAAATATTCGGAACTTGAAAAAAGTTTCCCATTTTTTTCAAACTTTTTATTGTTTTTCAAAAATTTTGAGATTTCTAAAAAGAAAATGGCATTTAAAAAAATGCTCCAAATTCCAAAAATATTCTTATTTTAGTGAAATTTTCACAATTCAAAATAATGTTCGTGTATAAAAGAAAAACATTTTCGAAGAATGTCATGAATTTTCAACACATGTTCTCATTTCTAAAAAAATGTTCACAAATTCAGATAAAGTTCATGTTTTATTAAAAAAAGTTTGGTTTTCAAAAAAGGTTTGTGAATTTTGAAAGATGGTCCTGTTTCAAGTTTTGTTCCCATTTTTCTGAAAGTGTACATAATTTTTTAAAAAAAATTCAGGATTAAAAAATGGTTCATGTTTCCTTCTGAAAGTGTACATAATTTTGGAAAAACTGTTCAGCATATAAAAAATGGTTCATGTTTTCTACAATATTCAAAAACTTCATACCTTAAAATCCCCTCGATTGAAAGAAAAAGTAGATTGAATAATTCATGGGCCTTCTCTGGCGTACAATGACGTAACAAAACTCTTAAATGCCTTCAATCAATAAATGAAAAAATAACGTATTGATTACTTCACACCCCCCGAAACCGAGAAGCTAAATGTTCATTGTTCTCGCGCATACAAGGTTTTGCTTGCACATATAATTTTTACTAACTTTAAATGCATACTATTTTTTCTCCCGTTGCAACGCACGGGCAGTTTCCTAGTAATAATAAAGGGGCTATTTGCTTCTTACCACTGTAATTTCGTCCGTGTTTTCGTCCGTCCACCCCGCTCCGTTTTTCGTCCGTCGCTCAACTGGGCCAAGCCACCCTTAGTTTGTCCATCCCCAGTCATCCTTATGGGCCGAACTGGGCCTGGTCGTAATTTTTTACTGAAAAACAAAAAGTTTTTCGTCCGTCGCTCGACTGGGCCAAGCCACCGTTAGTTTGTCCATCCCCAGTCATCCTTATGGGCCGAACTGGGCCTGGTCGTAAGTTTTTACTCACGACCAGGGCTCCACCGCGAGGACAGCTGCCAGCTGAGTTAGCTAAATCATTTGAATGAAAAGTAGGTCGATTTGCATACTAAATAATCCCACCTCGGTTCCTTACATTAAATCTTCCCAATTTATATATGTTGTTGAGATTCCTTTGAATCTAGGAGGCATATCGGAAATCAATAAGCAAAGGTAAGCTGTGGGTCCGGTTTATTCCTGACGAGGATTTGATGGAGGGAGAGACCAATATATGGTAGACTAATTAAGGAGATAACAAGGCCAATTAAGGAGATACCAAGGGAAGAGGAAAGAGGATAATTAAGTTGATACCTTTTTTTTAATACAGTACAGATGCAAGCACTCATATACACGCGCATACACTCACCCCTATAAACGCGCACACGCACACCCTACCCCTATGAGCACCTTCGAAAGACTGAGCCGGCATATCATCTTGAAATTTATGAAGTCACCGTAGCCACCTCGTCATCGACGGGAACGTCTCCTCCCACTAAATGCGCATCGCCGGAAATCCTAAGATAAATCTAGGAATAAATGCAAGCACCAGGATTTGAACTCTGGTGGGCTCGGAATACCACAGTCCCTCTAACCAAGACACCTAAGGTCAGCTATTTATAGGTATATAATACGCCCGATTAGTGTGGACAAAAAGAGGCCTAAAAACACTTAGAAACAGCGGCCCAAAAAGCTTGCTACTCATAAAAAATGTTTTTGTTTTGTTCTAGGTCTTTATGTAAGAATTGATACGAGTGATGCTAATTTGCAGCACCACTAGCAACTGCCCTAAAAGTTTAAAAAAATGCGACGGAAGCCCAAACCGACTAAGCAGGAGAGAGCCACACCTCCCTAAATATATGTTTGGCTAACTAACCTTCCATATGGTGAGATAATTAAAAGGATTTATGAGACATGCATGCAAAATTAAAGAAGGAACACACATATGAAGTGCCGAGTGCGATGAGATTTTTTCCCGTTGCAACGCACGGGCCATTTTCCTAGTCTCTCATAAACTGACAAGGACTAAAATAGCCTTGGGATCTGATCGTAGGTATACATACGCATCGATAGTTGTACTGAAACTTCGTGTTCAACATACCTAACATCCTTGGAGTGCTCCATCATATTAGAATTGCGGCTGAAACGACAGTCGACAGATACTCCTACCAAAGCAGCTGAGTACTCCATATATAGGCAGGTATGAACATGTTGTCTCAAGTCTTTCTTCCCGAGTAAATATGCATGCATGATTCTCGGAAGTTTGCAGTACATGCCGTGTCCTACCGGTACAGATATAGGTTCTTCTTCTGCCTGTATCATGACTTTAGTTATCAGATAACAAAACAGAGACTCAAAACACCATTCACTTCTGTTTGCCACGAACAAAAAACAGATTTTCGTTAGCAAAAAAGAAGCACCACAAATAAAGGAAGATCCCTCTTGCTCGGTCGTCACTGGGGTCCTCAACATAGAAACCCAATCCTTCTTGATCCTTGTTGGATAGGAGGCCTGAACTCCATCTGTAGCTTAGCCAGTGATAATTCACTTCTGCTTGACACTGCTCGTTAGCAAAACCATATGAAAGAGTTTCAGCACCGATCCATCTGTATTTGCTCTTGTGTTGTTTGGATCTCTAATGTGGTTAATTTTGTTGAATCTCTAACAACAGGAGTAGCAGCTAGACTGAGATGCTGATGGGAATCAAAGGGATGAGGAAGAAACCATCGGTTGAAGATCAAATCTAAAGTCATTAACAAGCATGTACGCAATCACTCTCAAATTGGTTTCCGTATTGTTTGGCTGTGGTTGTTAATTCAAGCATGATTTTCTCTATCGCATTGTCATACATAAAAAAAAGAAGATTCTTACATCCATCAGAATTGAAGGTCAACTATAGCTAAGTGTAGAAGTGCATGATCTAGTCCCAAAAGACTGATATGATGGAATAGACTAGCCAATACATTTATACGTCAACACTACCCCTCACGTGTGGCTCCCTTAGGCCTAAATGTGGACCGATTTTTTTTTCCGGGGCCGTGGACCGAAAGTTGGCTGCAATTTAATTGCGCCAGCCGGGTCTTGAACTCAAGACCTCTTGGTTCTAATACCATGTAGAAGTGCATGCTCTAGCCAATGCAATCAAAAGACCGATGTGATGGAAGAGACTAGGCAATACATTTATACGTCAACACTAAGGGATTGAACTTCATTGATCAGTTGACTTGTCACCTCCCCACAGGTTCTTTACTTCTTAATGGCCTCAACAACAAAGACTATGAACCGCTCACCACTCTCACAAAACCATGCAACTGTGCTGATGGTCTTAGATCGAGAAACACATTAGAAGGCTGGTATGTCCTCCTTCGGTTTCTACTCCTATCTAGTTTTGTTTCTATCTTAGTCTGCATTTGAAACTCTCTCCTTCAATTCTAAGGTACTATATGAGTAATGCATTCCAAATTCTTCTAGTGAATTCCAAAAGAAAATGAGGATCCGTTCACGAAAGAGGACGAGTTTATGGACATCAACAAATTGACACCGATTCTATTACAAACATCAGTAAATGACTAATATTTACATTACATCATCATATAATAGCTCTCTCATCAGCAAAACAATAACAATCTATAGCAAGTTTTATGATCATTGTCCTAATCGTTAAGTTTGATGCATGGACTTTCAAAGGGCCTGCTCGGTGCCCTTTTTTCATCTTGGTTCGATGGAACAAGCAAAGAATCTTTATGTATTTTTTTGGTCGCATTTGTTAAGGCATGGCATATGTGATTCCTGTGTGATGATTTCATCATGCATTCTACAATTCCATCAATCGTGTTGATGGTTAGTGAATCTTTCCCTTCCTTGGAAAAAGTACATAGAGTAGATGAGAAGCTCAAATTATCACAAACAACAAAGTAAAGAGAGCTTTCAAATATTTATACATAAAGGATGGCTCAGAAACATCAGTGCGCCGAGTGAGCAGGCACGTCAACATGGCATCTGGCTGGGCCGATGACTCTAGGAACCTCCCGCCCAATCCAAATGGCAAGCCATGCCCGCCCTTTCTCGGAGGGAACTCCGCACGACGGCTAGCTATGAGACATGCCGCTAGCTATGAGGCTCACGCGGTGAAGTCGCATGCCCCCACTAGGAACGACAACATTTTTGTAGGGTAGCCGTTGCCGTGCCCACTTTCTGCCGCGTTGTCGTCTTCTCCGCTCTTTACTGGTGAAGAGGCCTTTGTCCTAGTCATCTTGTCACGGAAGCTGCACTCCCGTTTCTTGGCTTTGGCTTTTAGTCGACGGAAGACACATGTGATGTCCATGACCTCGTCAAAGGTGACACGCTATGTGGTGGATGGTCCACCAGTGGGTGTAATACACCAGGAGTTTCTTCTGCACGAGGAGCCCGGCAGCAGGCCTGCCAGGGGGCCTAGAAGGCCCGCGAGGGAGCTAGTGATAGAAGGGAGCACGGAGGATTAGATAAAGCATCTATAGACCATCTTGGCCCCCAAGTCTACCCGGCGGCGACCAAGATCGGATCTACATCATCCTATAACCTAGCCCCCACCCTGTATCTAAGGTGGAGGCTAAGGGGCTCTCAATCTATCTATTTCCATATACCTAGACTCTCGGTAGCAGTACATCCCCACATTTTAATTCTTCGCATGAGGTATATCCACCATGAATACAAACACAAAGCAGGACGTAGAGTATTACTCCTCATCTCAGGCCCAAAGCACGGTAAACTGTGTGTGGAGGATCCGTTCAGGTACTTCCACACACATTCGCCACCTTACCGAGGGTACTGATGGCTTTCTGCTCCGTCAGTTGACGCGACAGGCACGAGTTACGCTGGCCGGAGAATGAACCCAGATCAGATATCGATATATGCCCGACGCCTTCACGCCAGGCCAGACTTTCACCTTTGGCTCTTTCGAGCTCGCGGTCGACAATGGGGGGCTATTCTACGATGTGATGCCCCCACCCTACGTCGACTACATCTTCTTCAGAAAGGTGAAGTTCAAGTTCAACGAGCACAGTGACACTAGGACCATCTACGCTTCAACGTCACCTGTGGAGAAAAAGGCGGCTCGGGCCACTGCACGCTGCACGAGGCTGAATCTTCATCAACCCACCAGCCCACCCAAACAACCGGCATCAACATGATCTTCCTAGCCGCAAAGATGCGTCAAGTGAAGGAAATATGCCCTAGAGGCAATAATAAAGTTGTTATTTTATATTTCCTTATTCATGATAAAGGTTTATTATTCATGCTAGAATTGTATTGATCGGAAACTTAAATACATGTGTGAATACATAAACAAACACCGTGTCCCCAGTGAGCCTCTACTTGACTAGCTCGTTGATCAAAGATGGTTAAGGTTTCCTAACCATGGACATGAGTTGTCATTTGATAACGGGATCACATCATTAGGAGAATGATGTGATGGACAAGACCCATCCGTTAGCTTAGCATTTGAGCATACAGTTTATTGCTACTGCTTTCATGTATGTCAAATACATATTCCTTTGACTATGAGATCATGCAACTCCGGAATACCGGAGGAATACCTTGTGTGCTATCAAACGTCACAACATAACTGGGTGATTATAAAGATGCTCTACAGGTATCTCCGAAGGTGTTTGTTGGGTTGGCATGAATCGAGATTAGGATTTGTCACTCCGAATATTGGAGAGGTATCTCTGGGCCCTCTCGGTAATACACATCATAAGCTTGCAAGCAAACGACTAAGGAGTTGGTCACCAGGTGATGTATTACGGAACGAGTAAAGAGACTTGCCGGTAACGAGATTAAACTAGGTATGAAGATACCGACGATCGAATCTCGGGCAAGTAACATACCGATGGACAAAGGGAATTACGTATGTTGTCATAACGGTTCGACCGATAAAGAACTTCGTAGAATATGTTGGAGCCAATATGAGCATCCAGGTTCCGCTATTGGTTATTGACCGGAGAGGTGTCTCGGTCATGTCTACATAGTTCTCGAACCCGTAGGGTCCGCACGCTTAACGTTCGTTGACGATATAGTGTTATATGAGTTATGTGATTTGGTGACCGAATGTTGTTCGGAGTCCCGGATGAGATCCCGGACCTCACGAGGAGTCTCGGAATGATTGAGAGGTAAAGATTTATATATGGGAAGTCATATTTTGGGTTCCAGAAAAAGGTGAAGTTTTTTCGGTATTATACCGGGAAGCTTCCAGAAGGTTCCGGAGGATTTCGGACGGGTCCGAAAGTCCACAAGTGGGTCCACCGCATCCCAAGGGTTAGCATGGGCAAAGGGTAGGCGCCCTGGCCTTATTGGGCCAGGCGCACCAAGTCCTCAAAGGCCCACGCAGCTAGGGAAGGAAAAAAGGAGAGTCCTAGTAGGAATAGGATTGGACTTTGGAGTCCAAATCCACGTATGTACTATTCATGTGGTACTGTTCATGTGACACTCTTCCTTCTACTCCAAGTCCTTAAACATATATAAATAGAGGAGAGGGGGCGCCCCAAACAAACCACAACATTGTCTTAGCCATGTACGGCGCCCCCGTCCACAGTTTTCTGCCTCGGTCATATTTTCGTAGTGCATAGGCGAAGCCCTGCGGAGCTCGCATCACCATCACCGTCACCACACCATCGTGCTGCCGGAACTCATCTACTACTTCGCCTGTCTTGCTGGATCTAGAAGGCGAGGACGTCACCGAGCTGAACGTGTGCATAACGTGGAGGTGCCGTGCATTCTGTACTAGATCGGTTGGAGCGCGAAGAAAGTTCGACTACATCAACCGTGTTGTGAAACGCTTCCGCTTACGGTCTACGAGGGTACGTAGACACACTCTCCCCCTCGTTGCTATGCATCTCCATGGATAGATCATTGCGTGTGCGTAAATTTTTTTTTGTTTTCCATACAACATTTCCCGGCATCCGAGTCAGGTCTATGCGTAGATGATATGCACGAGTAGACCACAAAGAGTTGTGGGCGGTGATAGTCATACTGCTTACCACCAACGTCTTATTTTGATTCGGCGGTATTGTGGGATGAAGCGGCCCGGACCAACCTTACATGTCCACGCACATGAGATCAGTTCTACCGACTGACATGCAACTAGTTTTGCATAAAGGTGGCTGGCGGGTGTCTATTTCTCCTACTTTAGTTGAATCGAATTTGACTACGGCTGGTCCTTGAAGAAGGTTAAAACAGCAAACTTGATGAAACAC
Organism: Thinopyrum elongatum; assembly: GCA_011799875.1. Taxonomy (NCBI): domain Eukaryota; kingdom Viridiplantae; phylum Streptophyta; class Magnoliopsida; order Poales; family Poaceae; genus Thinopyrum; species Thinopyrum elongatum. Next base: position 22,175,652 of record CM022297.1, on the reverse strand, counting down.
ATTTGTGGTTTTGTGCGTAGGTAAGAACGGTTCTTGCTAGAAGCCCATAGCAGCCACGTAAAACTTGCAACAACAAAGTAGAGGACGTCTAACTTGTTTTTGCAGGGCATGTTGTGATGTGATATGCTCATGACATGATGTGATATACGTTATTGTATGAGATGATCATGTTTTGTAAAAGTTATCGGCAACTGGCAGGAGCCTTATGGTTGTCTCTTTATTGTATGAAATGCAAACGCCATGTAATTGCTTTACTTTATCACTATGTGTTAGCGATAGTTGTAGAAGCAATAGTTGGCGAGACGACCACGACGCAACGATGGAGATCAAGGTGTCGAGCCAGTGACGATGGTGATCATGACGATGCTTTGGAGATGGAAATCAAAAGCACACAAGATGATGATGGCCATATCATGTCACATATTTTGATTGCATGTGATGTTTATCTTTTATGCATCTTATTTTGCTTAGTACGGCGGTAGCATTATAACATGATCCCTTAACTTAATTTCAAGGTAAAAGTGTTCTCCCTGAGTGTTCACTGTTGCTACAGTTCGTTGTGTTGAGACACCACGTGATGATCGGGTGTGATAGACTCTACGTTCACATACAATGGGTGCAAGACAGTTTTGCACATGCGGAATACTTGGGTTAAACTTGACGAGCCTAGCATGTACAGACATGGCCTCAGAACACTTGAGACCGAAAGGTCGAACGTGAATCATATAGTAGATATGATCAACATAGAGATGTTCACCATTGATGACTACCCCATCTCACGTGATGATCGGACATAGGTTAGTTGATTTGGATCACGTATCACTTAGATGACTTGAGTGATGTCTATTAAGTGGGAGTTCTTAAATAATTTGTTTAAATGAACTTAATTTATCATGAACTTAGTCCTGATAGTATTTGCATATCTATGTTGTAGATCAATAGCTCGCGTATAGCTCCCTTGTTTTATTTTGATATGTTCCTAGAGAAGACAAAGTTGAAAGATGATAGTAGCAATGATGCGGACTGGGTCCGTGGTCTGAGGATTATCCTCATTGCTGCACAGAAGAATTATGTCCTTGATGCACCACTAGGTGACAGACCTATTGCAGGAGCTGATGCAGACATTATGAATGTTTTACAAGCTCGATATGATGACTACTTGATAGTTTAGTGCGCCATGCTTTACGGCTTAGAATTGGGGCTCCAAAGACGTTTTGAACGCCACGGAGCATATGAGATGTTCCAAGAGCTGAAATTGGTATTTCAGACTGATGCCCGTGTCGAGAGGTATGAGACCTCTGACAAGTACTTTGCCTACAAGATGGAGGAGAATAGCTCAGCTAGTGAGCATGTGTTCAGAATGTCTGAATACTACAATCGCTTGAATCAAGTGGGAGTTAATCTTCTAGATAAGATAGTGATTGACATAATTCTCTAGTCACTATCACTTAGTTACTAGAACTTCGTGATGAACTATAATATGCAAGGGATGAAGAAAACAATTCCCAAGCTCTTCGCGATACTAAAATCGGTGAAGGTAGAAATCAAGAAAGAGCATCAAGTGTTGATGGTTAACAAGACCACTAGTTTTAAGAAAAAGGGCAAGGGAAAGAAAGGGGAACTTAAAGAAGAATGGCAAGCAAGTTGTCACTCCCGTGAAGAAGCCCAAAACTGGACCTCAGCCTGAAACTGAGTGCTTCTACTGCAAAGGAAATGGTCACTGAAAGTGGAACTGCCCCAAATACTTGGCGAATAAGAAGGATGGCAAAGTGAACAAAGGTATATTTGATATATATGTTATTGATGTGTATTTCACTAGTGTTCGTAGTAGCCCCTGGGTATTTGATACCGGTTCAGTTGCTAAGATTAGTAACTCGAAACAGGAGTTGCAAAATGAACAGAGACTAGTTAATGACGAGGTGACGATGTGTGTTGGAAGTGATTCCAAGGTTGATAAGATCACCATCGCACACTCCCTCTACCTTCGGGATTAGTGTTGGACCTAAATAAATAAATGTTATTTGGTGTTTGCGTTGAGCATGAATATGATTGGATCATGTTTATTGCGATACTGTTATTCATTTAAGTCAGAGAATAATTGTTGTTCTATTTACATGAATAAAACCTTCTATGGTCATACACTCAATGTAAATGGTTTATTGAATCTCGATCGTATTGATACACATATTCATAATATTAATGCCAAAAGATGCAAAGTTGATAATGATAGTGCAACATATTTGTGGCACTACCGTTTAGGTCATATTGGTGTAAAGCACAAGAAGAAACTCCATGCAGATGGGCTTTTGGAATCACTTGATTATGAATCATTTGATACTTTCGAACCATGCCTCATGGGCAAGATGAATAAAACTCTGTTCTCCGAAACAATGGAGCGAACTAAAGACTTATTGGAAATAATACATACTGATGTATATGGTCCGATGAGTGTTGAAGCACGCGGCGGGTATCGTTATTTTCTGACCTTCACAGATGATTTGAGTAGGTATGGGTATATCTACTTAATGAAACACAAGTCTGAAACATTTGAAAAGTTCAAAGAATTTCAGAGTGAAGTGGAGAATCATCGCAACAAGAAAATAAAGTTTCTACGATCTGATCGCGGAAACGAATATTTGAGTTACAAGTTTGGCCTTCATTTAAAACAATGTGGAATTGTTTCACAACTCACGCCACCTGGAACACCACAGCGTAATGGTGTGTCCGAACGTCGTAACCGTACTTTATTGGATATGGTGCGATCTATGATGTCTCTTACTGATTTACCACTATCGTTTTGGGGTTATGCATTAGAGACAGCCGCATTCATGTTAAATAGTGCACCATCTAAATCCGTTGAGACGACACCGTATGAACTATGGTTTGGCAAGAAACCTAAGCTGTCGTTTCTTAAAGTTTGGGGATGCGATGCTTATATCAATAGGCTTCAGCTAGATAAGCTCGAACCCAAATCGGAGAAGTGCGTCTTCATAGGATACCCTAAAGAAACTATTGGGTACACCTTCTACCACAGATCCGAAGGCAAGATCTTTGTTGCTAAGAATGTGTCCTTTCTAGAGAAGGAGTCTCTCTCGAAAGAAGTGAATGGGAGAAAAGTAGAACTTGATGAGGTAATTGTACCTTCTCTCGAATTGGAGAGTAGCACATCACAGAAAACAGTTCCCGTGATGCCTACACCAACCAGAGAGGAAGCTAATGATGATGATCATGAAACTTCAGATCAAGTTACTACAGAACTTCGTAGGTCGACCAGAACTCGTTCCGCACCAGAGTGGTACGGTAATCCTGTCCTAGAAGTCATGTTACTAGACCAAGGCGAACCTACGAACTATGAAGAAGCTATGATGAGCCCAGATTCCGACAGATGGCTTAAGGCCATGAAATCTGAGATAGGATCCATGTATGAGAACAAAGTATGGACTTTGGTGGACTTGCCCGATGATCGGCAAGCCATAGAAAATAAATGGATCTTCAAGAAGAAGACTGACATTGGTGGTAATGTTACTGTCTACGAAGCTCGACTTGTTGCGAAAGGTTTTTGACAAGTTCAAGGAGTTGACTACGATGAGACTTTCTCACCCGTAGCGATGCTTAAGTCTGTCCGAATCATGTTAGCAATTGCCGCATTTTATGATTATGAAATTTGGAAAATGGACGTCAAAACTGCATTCCTTAATGGATATCTCAAAGAAGAGTTGTATATGATGCAACCAGAAGGTTTTGTCGATCTTAAAAGGGCTGACAAAGTGTGCAAGCTCCAGCGATCCATCTATGGATTGGTGCAAGCATCTCGGAGTTGGAATATACGCTTTGATGAAGTGATCAAAGCATATGTTTTTATACAAACTTACGGTGAAGCCTGTATTTACAAGAAAGTGAGTGGGAGCACTACAACATTTCTGATAAGTATGTGTGAATGACATATTGTTGATTGGAAATGATGTAGAATTTTCTGGAATGCATAAAGGGTAGTTTGAAAGGAGTTTTTTCAAAGAAAGACCTCGGTAAAGCTTCTTACATATTGGGCATCAAGATCTATAGAGATAGATCAAGACGCTTGATGAGACTTTTGATGAGTACATACCTTGATAAGATTTTGAATTAGTTCAAAATGGATCAGTCAAAGAAAAGAGTTCTTGCCTGAGTTGTAAGGTATGAAGTTGAGTAAGACTCAAAACCAGACCATGGCAGAAAAATAGAGAAATAATGAAAGTCATTCCCAGTGCCTCAGCCATAGGTTCTATAAAGCATGCCATGCTGTGTACCAGACCTAATGTGTGCCTTGCCACGTGTTTGGCAAGGGGGTACAAAAATGATCCAGGAGTGGATCACTACACAACGGTCAAAATTATCCTTACAGGAATAAGGAAATGTTTCTCGGTTATGGAGATGATAAAGAGTTCTTCGTAAAGGGTTACGCCGATGCAAGCTTTGACACCGATACGGATGACTCTGAGTCTCAATCTGGATACGTATTAAAAGTGGGAGAAATTAGCTAAAGTAGCTCCCTGCAGAGCATTGTAGACATAGTAATTTGCAAAATACATACGGATCTGAATGTGGCAGACCCGTTGACTAAACTTGTGACGCCCCCGGTTCAATCGTACACTAATCATACATGCAAACGTGTACGATCAAACCCAGGGACTCACGGGAAGATATCACAACACAACTCTAAACACAAATAAACGGAGGTCCACAATATTACAGACCAGGGATCCGAAGATCCGAATACATAAGTCAGTCATACAAATAATATCTGGGTACAGACATAGTTAGACAAGTTCTGCCTTAAGAAGGCTAGCACAAACAGCGACACTAGATCGAAAGGCGTTGGCCTCCTGCCTGGGAGCCTCCGATCCTACTCCTGGTCAGCTGGCTCGATCCAGTAGTACGTGCCTTCTGGACCCGCCTGGTAGTAGGCTCCGATGGTGGCGTCTGGCTCCTGGACTCCATCGTCTGGTGTATCATCAAGGTGGGGTATATGGGGGAAAAGAGAAAATAAAGCAACCGTGAGTACTCATCCGAAGTACTCAGCAAGCAAGGATCTATACTACATATGCAACATTATCAATGGAGAAAAGGCTGTATATGTGGACTGGGCTGCAGAAATGCCAGAATAGAGAGAAAGGCCTAGTCCTATCGAAGACTAGCATCTTCAAACATCTTCTCAAAGCCATCATCTTGCAGCAGTAGAAGAGAGTAGAATAGCATTTTATTTAGCAAACATGTTGAAGTACAGCTCAAAGATCCTTCCTCGACTCCCAGCGAGAAAGTAATCCCGAAGCTTCAATTAAGTAACAAGTATCCAGTTTAAGTAGGTAGATCGGGATACACAAACTGAGCGTCCTTTACCGTAGGACCGGCTATCGATAGAAGATTCATCCCTGCAGGGGTGCACTACTGTTACCCAACACGCTCGATCAACTCTGGCCGGACATACTTGCTGGGTAATGCCCGTCCTCGGAAGATCAACACGAAGCAGCGCTCTACCTAGGCTCAGCAGAGAGGTCAGCACGCCGGACTAACCTATGCACCCAGGGGTCTCGGGCCATTGCCCTGGGCACCCTGCGCGTTGCGTGGCTGGCCGGGGTGCAGGCGCGACACTGAACTCGCCAGTGAAGTATCCAGCCCAATCCCGATGATCAGCCCGCACGGTGAATCGTGACGTCTGATAAGCTTTCGGCGAAACGTACATCGCAGAGGGCCCCATAACCATTATCCCGCGTGGTGGTAGTGCGTATAGGGCACGTCGACCCACTCAGATCACACACCCAAATCCAATAGGCTCAATTAGTATCAAGCGGAGACAATCAGAGTCTCTGATGCTCCGCCACAATGTCACACTCGAGTGCCCTTCCGGCACACCCGAAATCATAGATCCCCAGCGGGTACCCACCAGGGTGGACCCGCCTGTGAAAAAGGTCAAGTAACCGTGTGGTCATAATCATCAGGGTGAACGTAAGAGGTATCACCCTCGAGGTTCACACTGAGGGGTTGCACGACAGAGTCGTATCGGACATGGAGAAGGAGGAATCACCCTCGATGACCACGACCGTACAGCTATGCTGCAGAGTATTCATCAGGAGTGCATTACGAGGTATCACCCTCGGCACTCGATAGTTACTACGCAGAGTCGTACAACTAAGGGGGTGTGAAGTGAGGTGTCTGTCTCTGGTCGACGATCACGTTGATCGAGTCATTGATGAACAAGCAGGGGCGACAAAGTAAGGTGGTGGGGTCATAGATGGTTCATACCAACCTATACTAAACAGTTTATCATAGGCAGCTAAGATAGCAATGAACAGGTTACAACAGCAGGCTATGCATCAGAATAGGAGCATACATTAACAGTAGCGAAATCTAATGCAAGCAGGAGAATAGAATGGGCGATATCTGGAATGCTCAAGGAGGGGGGGGCTTGCCTGGTTGCTCTGGCAAGAGAGGGAGGTCGTCAACGGTCTGCTCGTCGGTAGAGTAGTCGTATCCTGGTGCAGCGTCGTCGGTCTCGGCGTCTATCGAGAGAGAAGGAGGGGGAGAGAAACAATAAATTTCACGGCAATAAGGCAAACAATATGTATGACATGTCTAAATGATATGCCGGGGTGTTCTACTGCCTAACTAAATGATTTAGTTAATTTAGGAATTTATTCGGATTTATTTAATTAGGGTTGGACACTATTCATTTATCGAAATCGGTCTAATTGTTCAACGTTCTCATAGCTGCGGGCATCTGACGGGAATACGGAGGATGTATTCGGGTTCGTATCGTCGTTCTGAGCAAGTTTCATGTATAAAATATTTTCATCGGAGTTACGGTTTAAAAGATATGATTTTCTAAAGTTTTTATTAATTTCTGAAATTTAATTAATTATTTAATTCAACATTATCCGAAACAGTGATTGATGACGTCAGCATGACATCATGCTGACATCAGCAGCCACCTGACAGGGTGGGTCCCACCTGTCATAGGCTGTTAGGTTAATTAGGTTTAATTAATTTAATTACTGATTAATTAACACTAATTAGTTAATTAGATTAACCTAAACAGGATTAATTAACTAATTAATTAACTAATTAATTATTTAATTAATTATTTTATTTATTTCTATTTTTATTTTCTATTTCTTTTAAATCGTTTTTAGGGGGGTGGGCCCCATTTGTCAGTGGCTCAGGGGGGGCAGGGCCCACCGGGCAGTGGCCCATACAGCCACACGGGGCGGGCGTGGGCGCAGCCCGAGCGGGCGCGTCCAGGGTGCGCCCGGGCGCTGGCCACGGGCGCCGGCGAGGCCCGGCTGGACGGGGCGGCGGTGAGCGCGGGGCCACGGCGCGGGGAGGAGGCCACGGGCGGCGCGGGCTGTGCAAGGGCGGCACGCAGCGAGCGGCGGGAGTGGCAGGGGCGCGGCTGCGGGAGGACGAGGCCGCGGCGCTGGGCGAACGCGGGCAGCGAGCAGGGGAGACGCGGCGGGCGCGCGCGAGGCCACGCGAGCGCGTGCTCGGGCGCGGGGTGGCACCAGCGAGCGCGGGCGAGCGGCGGCACGAGGGCGCGGTGCGCGCGGCGAGGTGCGGGAGCAGAGAGGGGGGAAGAGGCCCGAGGCCTCACCGTGCTCGTAGGGACGGGGCAGCGGGGGGGTCGGGGCGGTCGACGGGGACGACGGCGACGGAGACGAGGTGCAGGCCGGCGGGGAGGCGCGGGCTCCGGGCGGCGGCGTCCAACGGCGACGGCGAGCGGCGTCGGCGACGGGGGCCGTTCCCGCGATCCCGATCCCGATCTGGATCGGGAGGTGGGGGCTGACGAGGGGGAGGCGGCGACGGGGCGGCGTCGGCGACGGCGTAGGCGACGGGGCGGACGGGATCGGGAGATCCCGATCCAGACGAGGGGGGAGGAGGAGCGAGGGGAGTGGGGGTGGGATTAGGGTTTGGCCGGCTGGGGGCCATATAGGCCAGGGGGGGGGGCAAAGTGGGCCGGCCGGCTGGGCTTCGGCCCAGTTGGGCCGGGAGGGGGGGGGGGGGGGGGTCCTTTTTCTTCTTTTGTGTTTCATTTTTCTTTTTTGTTTATTTCCTTTCTCAGTTTAGTAAATAGTCAGGCCTCAAAATGGTTTTTGTAAAACATGAGACCTAGTTCATAAATACCAGTGCATTATTCCAACACCTAAAATTAGTTTGGACAAATACATTCATATTTATTTCAGATTTAATAAATGGTTATTAAATATTATCTTTATCCACTGTTTGAGGTTGTTCGAGTCACTTATCCAATTCAATGATGTTGGTTTCAATTTTAGAATAGCCTCTGGAATATTTGCTATATATCTGACATTTTAGCTCCTATGTTGGACAACTTTCATATTCCACTTTCATTTAAATTTGAATTTTGACTTAGGAGTTGAAATGCAATGTGATGCTAATGATGATTAAGCACTGTTGATCATGCTAACATGTCATTATCAAAAGTGATTACTGTTGCTAATCACCGGGGTGTTACAACTCTCCTATCTATTAAGAATTCTCGTCCCGAGAATTAAGGGAAGACTGAAAGAAGAGGGTATTCTTCGCGAAGACGATCCTCGCGTTCCCAAGTGGCTTCATCTTCAGAATGATTTGACCACTGAACCTTGAGGAACTTGATTGACTTTTGACGTGTTCGACGCTCAGCTTGATCAAGAATACGGATGGGATATTCTGGATATGACAGATCTTCCGTAATTCAAGCACTTCATGATCACAGCTCGAATAGGATCCTTGAAGCAGCGCGGCGAGTTGGGATACATGAAAAGACGGTCATGTACTTGAGAAAGGTTTGGCGGCAATTGCAACTGATATGCCACTTCTCCTCGACGGGCAAGAATACGGAACGGGCCAATGTAGCGAGGGCAGACTTGCCTTTGATTCCGAACCGATGAGTGCCTTTCACGGAGTGACGCTGAGGTAAGCGCCTCGCCAGGTTGATAGACTATTTCCTGGTGCTTTCGTCTAGTTGCTCTTCTGACGAGACTGAGCAGACTTCAAATGTTCACGAACAATACGGACTTGTTCGTCAGTTGCCGAATATGTCCGGGTCCGACGAGTGAGCGTTCCCAGTTTCTGACCAATTCAGAGGGGTTCGACAATCGACCGTATAGAACTTCAAACGGTGCCATCTTCAGACTAGCTTGATAGCATTGTTGTAAGAGAATTCGGCATACGGGAGAGATTCCTCCATTTGACCGAAGGAGATGACGCAAGCTCGAAGCATATCTTCGAGCACTTGATTACCGTTCCAACTTGACCTCTGACTGAGGGTGAAAAGCGGTTGCTGAAAGACAGATGAGTTCCCATAGCTTCTTGAAACTATTCCAGAATCTGGAGGTGAAGAGGCTGCCACGACTCAGAAACTGATCTCCAACGGAACAACCGTGGAGTGGACACAATCCGGGAACATCAAGTCTGCTAACTGGCTAGCAGTGATTGTCTCCTTAACAGGCAGAAAGTGGCAACCTTAGAGAATCGGTCAATGACAACAAAAATAGCATCATGACCTTTCTGGGATTTGGGAAAACAGTAATGAAATCCATTGGACCTTGTCCCATTTCCATTCAGAATTTCCAAGGGTTGCAGAGTTCCTGCGGGCCTTTGAGTGAGCTTTAACGCGGCGGCAAACGTCACACTCAGAAACCATAACGAGCAATGTCTCGCTCCTATTAGGCCACCAGAATCTTGACAAATGTCACGGTACATCTTTGTGCTACCAGGTGAATGGACAAGGGAGTGTCCATGAGCTTCCTTCATAACGTTTTCCCTCTCATTCTTGAACTTGGGTACGAAGAGACGGTGTTGGAAAAATAGGATCCCATCTGCATCAAGATGGAATTCCGACGGCCTTCCTTTCTCGAGGTATCGCTTGATCTTTTCAACTTCAGTGTCATACCCTTGCATAACCTTAATGCCGTGTTCTAAATCTGGTTCGACAACCAGGGTATTGAGATAACCCTGTGGAACAATATGGAGGTTCAATTTGCAAAGCTCTTCATGGAGAAGAGGTTGTGTTTCTTGAACCATAAGATTGTTACTATAGGACTTGCGACTCAAAGCATCGGCCATTACATTAGCCTTGCCGGGGGTATATGAAATATTCATATCATAATCGGCAATTGTTTCGAGCCATCTTTGTTGACGAAGGTTCAGATCTGGTTGAGTATATAAATACTTCAAGCTTTGGTGATCCGTGTATATCTCGCAACGGTTACCGAGAAGGTAATGTCGCCATAGCTTCAAGGCATAGATAACCGCAGAAAGTTCAAGATCATGCACGGGATAATTTTCTTCATGAGGACGCAATTGTCGGGAGGCATAAGCAATCACTTTGCGGTCTTGCATTAGGACACAGCCTAATCCTTGACGAGATGCATCACAGTATATCACGAAATCCTTTTGGGAATCCGGGGGTGCTAGTACTGGGGCAGATGTCAATTTATCTTTTAGTGTCTGAAAGCTTTCTTGACATTTTTCTGTCCACTCAAATTTAACACCTTTGTGAAGCAGATATGTCAATGGTTTTGCAATCTTGGAAAAGTTCTCAACGAATCGACGGCAATAACTAGCGAGTCCGAGAAAACTTCTGACTTGCTTAACATTCTTTGGGGGAGTCCAGTCGAGAATAGCCTGAACTCGTTCGGGGTTAACAGCAATCCCATCCTTGGAAATCACATGTCCAAGGTAAGTTACTTCCGGAAGCCAAAATTCGCATTTGGAATACTTGGCATACAACTGGTGTTCTCGGAGCCTTTCTAGAACAAGGCAGAGATGTTCAGCATGTTCCTCTTTATTCTTAGAATAGACCAGAATATCATCAAGATATACCACGACGAATTTGTCGAGGTAATCCATGAATATATAATTCATCAGACGGGAGAACGTAGCTGGGGCATTCGTTAGGCCAAATGACATGACGGTGTATTCATAGGAGCCATAACGAGTGACGAATGCAGTCTTGGGAATGTCCTCTTCACGGACACGGATCTGGTGATAACCCAACCTCAAGTCGAGTTTAGAGAACACCGATGATCCAGCGAGTTGATCATAAAGATCATTGATCCGGGGCAGTGGGTATTTATTCTGGATTGTGGCTTGGTTAATGGGCCGGTAATCCTGAACCAATCGGTTAGTTCCATCCTTCTTCTTAACGAAGAGTGAAGGTGCTCCCCAAGCAGAGGAACTGGGGCGGATGAAACCACTCTTAAGTGACTTGTCGATTTCTTCCTTAAGCTCAAGAAGGTGATGCGGAGGCATCTTATAAGGTCGCTTGGCAATAGGAACGGTGCCAGGCTCCAAGTCGATGACAAACTCGACAGCTCTAGCCGGGGGTATTCCTGGAAGTTCTTCTGGAAAGACGTCTGGAAAATCTCGAACGACAGGAACGTTCTCGATCCCTTCCAGAGGTGAGGCGTTCAAAGCATTCATAACATATACCTCAGCTTCAGCGTCTCGAGTAATTCGGGCAGTGTAGTTCACTATCTCATCGGAGGGGTGAAGAAGTTGGATAATTTTTGTGGCACAATTGATCGAAGCAATGTGAGCTTTCAACCAATCCATTCCGAGTATGAGGTCTATGGTGGAAGACTTCAGGATAATAGGGGAAGCTAGGAATTCAAATTCCTCGATTTCAACAGGGACATTATGTGCCATCATAGTGGTTTGACATTGGCCTCCAGGGGTACGGACAACTATTGGCAGGTTCATCTTTTCGAATGCAATGTCATGAGATAATGCAAATGCTTCAGACATGAATGAATGCGATGCTCCTGAATCAAATAATACAGAAGCAGGTACTGAGTTAACAAGAAGGGTACCCATCACAGTAGCAGGTTGATCCTGGACTTCTTCAATGTCAATGTTGTAAGCTTGACCACGACCACGTGAAGCAGACCCAGTATTATAGTTGCGGGTCTGATTGTTGCCACGGCCATATCCACGGCCAGCACGAGGAAAATCTAACTGATTCTGAGTCTGGCGGCAGTCTTTAGCCTGGTGGCCTGGTTTGCGCCACTTGAAACACAAACCATCTTCAGGACGAAGAGGGGCATTGTTCTGAATAGCTTGAGCCTTTGACGGCCTCGGTGGTGGAGGAGGCAGACGTAGTGCAGCATTGTTCTTTGGCGCAGAGGTATTGGGACGGAACGCGTTGTTGGGAATCCAAACTCTACGCTTCGGTGCTGAGCCCGAAGATGAGCCAGCATCACGATAGCGCTTCTGCGAGTCCTTGTGTTCCATCTGAGCGGTCTCAACGAGAATAGCCTTGTTCACTAGAGTTGAGAAGTCATTGATGTCTTGAGCAGCTAGTGCAAGCTTGAGGTCAGGGTGTAGTCCATTACGGAACTTCTCCTGTCTGCGAGCATCTGTGGCGATGTCTTCTTCAGCATAGCGGGAGAGATCAAGAAATTCCCGCTGATAAGCTTCGACGGTTTTATTGCCCTGAGTGAGGTTGCGGAACTGGGTCTTCATGCGTTCCATAATTGCTTGAGGGATGTAACGTGTACGGAAAGCAGCCTGGAACTCATACCAGGTGATGACTGTTCCAGCAGGCAGAGTACGCTTGTGTGTGTCCCACCATTGAGCAGCGGGGCCCTTTAAGAAAAAGGCCGCGAAGGTGACAAAGTTGGCGGGGGCGACATTAGCAGACTCCATCTCGTGAGTGATGTCGCGGAGCCAGTCATCGGCATCCAGGGGCTTGTCAGAGTTGCGAAACTGCGTTGGGTTGAGTCGCGTAAACTCTGTCAAAGTTACTGAAGCTGGGTTCTGGTTCTGGTTGTTCTGATGCGGAAACTGAGCCATGATTCCAACCATGAACTGGCGGTTGAGCTCGAACTGTTGCATCATAGCTGCCATATAGTCTGGCGGTGGTGGACGTTCAGGGGTACGACCACGACCACGACCACCTGGTCTAACCATCCTGCTACGTATCAACAGGGGGTAGTTAGTAAAAGCAATCGCGAGTGTTTAGCGACAAGTATGATGTAACACGACAATACCTTAAGCAGTGTAATAGATACATAACAGTAGTCGATTAAGACATACAGATCCATACACAAGTCGGGTACATGCGGACAGCATAACGGCGCAAATTATAAGCTAGACATACTAGGCGGCGCGCAGGCACGCGGTAAGGAAGTACACAACGAGACATAGCATAGGCTACATCAACGTCGGAGAAAACCACTGTAACGGGGTAACTGCGAGTGCGGACGACGAATATTCGTCGCGGAAGGATCCTGTGCTCCATGTGCACTCTGATGCAGAACCCGGTCTCGAACTGTAAGAAGAGGTCCACGTGTAGGTGTGTGACCTCCAACAGCAGGCCAGTCAATACCAGCATACATCTGAGTCCTGCGCGGGTAAAGGATGTGCTCCGGATGTATCCCTGCACGAACAGCGGGCATCAACTGCGTCATAGCATCGTAAAGACGTGCTCGAGTGGCAACCAACTCGACGGCAAGAGCCCGAACAGTGCGATCCAGAGCCTGAGTGCACTGAATCAGAACGCGGTGGTCATATCGGCGAGGCTCGTACGGGGCACAGATAGCTGTGTAGTATCCGGTAGCATCTCCAGCAGGGGCATACGGAATGTATCGGAACTCAGAGTCATCCAAGATACCACTGAACTGTCCTCGAAGACGTGCGACAGCAAAGTAGGCGGCATCATGTACTGCCATCTCAATCGTCACGCCGATACCGTGGAAAAGGTGCAGCTCGGTGTCTGAGTCATTCTGCCGATCATAGATACGAACATCAGCATGGTACTGCTCCTGATTAAACTCGCGGTAATCCTCGTAAACCATGTACTCAGGGTACCAGCGGTAGCCAAGTCTGGTCATGAGAGCGATCAGGACAGCTGGAAAACCAGGGGCATCACGAGCCCAAGTGCGAAGCACAAGCTGTATCGTAGGACGCGGTGGAAACAAACGGTCCATCTGAAACAGAGGAAATTCAGATTTGTCAAATGACAACGAGAAGTTTAACACAACTCGGAGAGAAAGGTTAAACAAAACAATGGAAAGGAAAATGATTATCAGACTAATCAGATCAACGACAGGGAAATCGCACAGATATCCAGCTCTCCGGGTAGACGGGATTTACGAGATCCTAAGTGTCGGCGCTAGTAAAATTTTATTTAACCCGAATAGAAGAGATATTAGAGTCCCAGAGTATAGACGAGGAATAAAAGATCCTAATACCACCCAGTTGGCGACGTGGGCCCGTAAGCCACACAGCCAAGTTAGTAAATTAGTTTCTCGGTTTCTAGACTCAACTTCGGCCAAGGAATTTGGAGGGGGGCTTCCTACAGGCAGTCGGCTCTGATACCAACTTGTGACGCCCCCGGTTCAATCGTACACTAATCATACACGCAAACGTGTACGATCAAACCCAGGGACTCACGGGAAGATATCACAACACAACTCTAAACACAAATAAACGGAGGTCCACAATATTACAGACCAGGGATCCGAAGATCCGAATACATAAGTCAGTCATACAAATAATATCTGGGTACAGACATAGTTAGACAAGTTCTGCCTTAAGAAGGCTAGCACAAACAGCGACACTAGATCGAAAGGCGTTGGCCTCCTGCCTGGGAGCCTCCGATCCTACTCCTGGTCAGCTGGCACGATCCAGTAGTACGTGCCTTCTGGACCCGCCTGGTAGTAGGCTCCGGTGGTGGCGTCTGGCTCCTGGACTCCATCGTCTGGTGTATCATCAAGGTGGGGTATATGGGGGAAAAGAGAAAATAAAGCAACCGTGAGTACTCATCCGAAGTACTCAGCAAGCAAGGATCTATACTACATATGCAACATTATCAATGGAGAAAAGGCTGTATATGTGGACTGGGCTGCAGAAATGCCAGAATAGAGAGAAAGGCCTAGTCCTATCGAAGACTAGCATCTTCAAACATCTTCTCAAAGCCATCATCTTGCAGCAGTAGAAGAGAGTAGAATAGCATTTTATTTAGCAAACATGTTGAAGTACAGCTCAAAGATCCTTCCTCGACTCCCAGCGAGAAAGTAATCCCGAAGCTTCAATTAAGTAACAAGTATCCAGTTTAAGTAGGTAGATCGGGATACACAAACTGAGCGTCCTTTACCGTAGGACCGGCTATCCATAGAAGATTCATCCCTGCAGGGGTGCACTACTGTTACCCAACACGCTCGATCAACTCTGGCCGGACATACTTGCTGGGTAATGCCCGTCCTCGGAAGATCAACACGAAGCAGCGCTCTACCTAGGCTCAGCAGAGAGGTCAGCACGCCGGACTAACCTATGCACCCAGGGGTCTCGGGCCATCGCCCTGGGCACCCTGCGCGTTGCGTGGCTGGCCGGGGTGCAGGCGCGACACTGAACTCGCCAGTGAAGTATCCAGCCCAATCCCGACGATCAACCCGCACGGTGAATCGTGACGTCTGATAAGCTTTCGGCGAAACGTACATCGCAGAGGGCCCCATAACCATTATCCCGCGTGGTGGTAGTGCGTATAGGGCACGTCGACCCACTCAGATCACACACCCAAATCCAATAGGCTCAATTAGTATCAAGCGGAGACAATCAGAGTCTCTGATGCTCCGCCACAATGTCACACTCGAGTGCCCTTCCGGCACACCCGAAATCATAGATCCCCAGCGGGTACCCACCAGGGTGGACCCGCCTGTGAAAAAGGTCAAGTAACCGTGTGGTCATAATCATCAGGGTGAACGTAAGAGGTATCACCCTCGAGGTTCACACTGAGGGGTTGCACGACAGAGTCGTATCGGACATGGAGAAGGAGGAATCACCCTCGATGACCACGACCGTACAGCTATGCTGCAGAGTATTCATCAGGAGTGCGTTACGAGGTATCACCCTCGGCACTCGATAGTTACTACGCAGATTCGTACAACTAAGGGGGTGTGAAGTGAGGTGTCTGTCTCTGGTCGACGATCACGTTGATCGAGTCATTGATGAACAAGCAGGGGCGACAAAGTAAGGTGGTGGGGTCACAGATGGTTCATACCAACCTATACTAAACAGTTTATCATAGGCAGGTAAGATAGCAATGAACAGGTTACAACAGCAGGCTATGCATCAGAATAGGAGCATACATTAACAGTAGCGAAATCTAATGCAAGCAGGAGAATAGAATGGGCGATATCTGGAATGCTCAAGGGGGGGGGGGCTTGCCTGGTTGCTCTGGCAAGAGAGGGAGGTCGTCAACGGTCTGCTCGTCGGTAGAGAAGTCGTATCCTGGTGCAGCGTCGTCGGTCTCGGCGTCTATCGAGAGAGAAGGAGGGGGAGAGAAACAATAAATTTCACGGCAATAAGGCAAACAATATGTATGACATGTCTAAATGATATGCCGGGGTGTTCTACTGCCTAACTAAATGATTTAGTTAATTTAGGAATTTATTCGGATTTATTTAATTAGGGTTGGACACTATGCATTTATCGAAATCGGTCTAATTGTTCAACGTTCTCATAGCTGCGGGCATCTGACGGGAATACGGAGGATGTATTCGGGTTCGTATCGTCGTTCTGAGCAAGTTTCATGTATAAAATATTTTCATCGGAGTTACGGTTTAAAAGATATGATTTTCTAAAGTTTTTATTAATTTCTGAAATTTAATTAATTATTTAATTCAACATTATCCGAAACAGTGATTGATGACGTCAGCATGACATCATGCTGACGTCAGCAGCCACCTGACAGGGTGGGTCCCACCTGTCATAGGCTGTTAGGTTAATTAGGTTTAATTAATTTAATTACTGATTAATTAACACTAATTAGTTAATTAGATTAACCTAAACAGGATTAATTAACTAATTAATTAACTAATTAATTATTTAATTAATTATTTTATTTATTTCTATTTTTATTTTCTATTTCTTTTAAATCGTTTTTAGGGGGGTGGGCCCCATTTGTCAGCGGCACAGGGGGGGCAGGGCCCACCGGGCAGTGGCCCATACGGCCACACGGGGCGGGCGTGGGCGCAGCCCGAGCGGGCGCGTCCAGGGTGCGCCCGGGCGCTGGCCACGGGCGCCGGCGAGGCGCGGCTGGACGGGGTGGCGGTGAGCGCGGGGCCACGGCGCGGGGAGGAGGCCACGGGCGGCGCGGGCTGTGCAAGGGCGGCACGCAGCGAGCGGCGGGAGTGGTAGGGGCGCGGCTGCGGGAGGACGAGGCCGCGGCGCTGGGCGAACGCGGGCAGCGAGCAGGGGAGACGCGGCGGGCGCGCGCGAGGCCACGCGAGCGCGTGCTCGGGCGCGGGGTGGCACCAGCGAGCGCGGGCAAGCGGCGGCACGAGGGCGCGGTGCGCGCGGCGAGGTGCGGGAGCAGAGAGGGGGGAAGAGGCCCGAGGCCTCACCGTGCTCGTAGGGACGGGGCAGCGGGGGGGTCGGGGCGGTCGACGGGGACGACGGCGACGGAGACGAGGTGCAGGCCGGCGGGGAGGCGCGGGCTCCGGGCGGCGGCGTCCAACGGCGACGGCGAGCGGCGTCGGCGACGGGGCCGTTCCCGCGATCCCGATCCCGATCTGGATCGGGAGGTGGGGGCTGACGAGGGGGAGGCGGCGACGGGCGGCGTCGGCGACGGCGTAGGCGGCGGGGCGGACGGGATCGGGAGATCCCGATCCAGACGAGGGGGGAGGAGAGGGGCGAGGAGTGGGGGTGGGGATTAGGTTTGGCCGGCTGGGGGCCATATAGGCAGGGGGGGGGCCAAAGTGGGCCGGCCGCTGGGCTTCGGCCCAGTTGGGCCGGAGGGGGGGGGTCCTTTTTCTTCTTTTGTGTTTCATTTTCTTTTCTTTATTCTCCTTTCTCAGTTTAGTAAATAGTCAGGCCTCAAAATGGTTTTTGTAAAACATGAGACCTAGTTCATAAATACCAGTGCATTATTCCCTAACACCTAAAATTAGTTTGGACAAAACATAATTCCATATTTATTTCAGATTTAATAAATGGTTATTAAATATTATCTTTATCCACTGTTTGAGGTTGTTCGAGTCACTTATCCAATTCCAATGATGTTGGTTTCAATTTTAGAATAGCCTCTGGAATATTTGCTATATATCTGACATTTTAGCTCCTATGTTGGACAACTTTCATATTCCACTTTCATTTAAATTTGAATTTGACTTAGGAGTTGAAATGCAATGTGATGCTAATGATGATTAAGCACTGTTGATCATGCTAACATGTCATTATCAAAAGTGATTACTGTTGCTAATCACCGGGGGTGTTACAAAACTTCTCTCACAAGCAAAACATGATCACACCTTAATACTCTTTGGGTGTTAATCACATGGCGATGTGAACTAGATTATTGACTCTAGTAAACCCTTTGGGTGTTGGTCACTTGGCGATGTGAACTATAGTTGTTAATCACATGATGATGTGAACTATTGGAGTTAAATCACATGGCGATGTGAACTAGATTATTGACTCTAGTGCAAGTGGGAGACTGAAGGAAATATGCCCTAGAGGCAATAATAAAGTTGTTATTTTATATTTCCTTATTCATGATAAAGGTTTATTATTCATGCTAGAATTGTATTGATCGGAAACTTAAATACATGTGTGAATACATAAACAAACACCGTGTCCCTAGTGAGCCTCTACTTGACTAGCTCGTTGATCAAAGATGGTTAAGGTTTCCTAACCATGGACATGAGTTGTCATTTGATAACGGGATCACATCATTAGGAGAATGATGTGATGGACAAGACCCATCCGTTAGCTTAGCATTTGATCATACAGTTCATTGCTACTGCTTTCATGTATGTCAAATACATATTCCTTTCACTATGAGATCATGCAACTCCCGGATACCGGAGGAATACCTTGTGTGCTATCAAACGTCACAATGTAACTGGGTGATTATAAAGCTGCTCTATAGGTATCTCCGAAGGTGTTTTGGTGGGTTGGCATGAATCGAGATTAGGATTTGTCACTCTGAATATTGGAGAGGTATCTCTGGGCCCTCTCGGTAATACACATCATAAGCTTGCATGCAAACGACTAAGGAGTTGGTCACGAGGTGATGTATTACGGAACGAGTAAAGAGACTTGCCAGTAACGAGATTAAACTAGGTATGAAGATACCGACGATCGAATATCGGGCAAGTAACATACCAATGGATAAAGGGAATTACGTATGTTGTCATAACGGTTTGACCGATAAAGATCTTCGTAGAATATGTAGGAGCCAATATGAGCATCCAGGTTCCGCTATTGGTTATTGACCGGAGAGGTGTCTCGGTCATGTCTACATAGTTCTCGAACCCGTAGGGTCCGCACTCTTAACGTTCGTTGACGATATAGTGTTATATGAGTTATGTGATTTGGTGACTGAATGTTGTTCGGAGTCTCGGATGAGATCCCGGACGTCATGAGGAGTCTCGGAATGGTCGAGAGGTAAAGATTTATATATGGGAAGTCATATTTTGGGTTCCGGAAAAAGGTGCAGTTTTTTCGGTATTATACCGGGATGCTTCGAGAAGGTTCCGAAGGATTCCGGAGGGGTCCGGAAGTCCACAAGTGGGTCCACCACATCCCAAGGGCTGGCATGGGCTAAGGGTAGGCGTCCTGGCCTTATTTGGCCAGGCGCACCAAGTCCTCAAAAGCCCACGCAGCTAGGGAAGGAAAAAAGGAGAGTCCTAGTAGGAATAGGATTGGACTTTGGAGTCCAAGTCCACGTGTGTACTATTCATGTGATACTGTTCATGCGGTACTGTTCACATGGCACTATTCCTTCTACTCCAAGTCCTTACACATATATAAATAGAGGAGAGGGGGTGCCCCAAACAAACCACAACATTGTCTTAGCCGTGTGCGGTGCCCCTGTCCACAGTTTTCTGCCTCGGTCATATTTTCGTAGTGCTTAGGCGAAGCCCTGCGGAGATCGCATCACCATCACCGTCACCACACCGTAGTGCTGCCGGAACTCATCTAGTACTTCACCCGTCTTGCTGGATCAAGAAGGCGAGGACGTCACCGAGCTGAACGTGTGCAGAACGCGGAGGTGCCGTGCGTTCGGTACTAGATCGGTTTGAGCACGAAGAAAGTTCGACTACATCAACCGTGTTGTGAAACGCTTCCGCTTACGGTCTACGAGGGTACGTAGACACACTCTCCCCCTCGTTGCTATGCATCTCCATGGATAGATCATTGCGTGTGCGTAGAATTTTTTTTGTTTTCCATGCAACATTTCCCAACATTAGGCTCAGAAGCTCTTCTGGCGCATGGTCTACGTGACCGTGCTGGCCCCAATAGGTCTCCTAGAGTAGTCTGATGCCACCATCACCTGCCTACGTCATAAAGTTAAGGCGCCATCCTGCGCCACTTTAGTATGAAGTTGAACCTTGAAAAGTGAGTTTGCGGGGTGCCACTATGTGTTAATGCTTTGTTCCGGTTCTCTATTAAAAGGAGGCCTTAATATCCCTTAGTTTACCCCGCTGCCATGGGAGGGTAGGACAAAAAATTTCATGCAAGTTCTTTTCCATAAGCACGTATGACTATATACAGAATACATGCCTACATTACATTGATGAATTGGAGCTAGTTCTGTGTCGCCCTAGCTTATGACTGTTATATGATGAATATTATCCAACGTTATCACGGATCCAATGCCTACGAGCTTTTAACATATTGTTCTTGCTAAGTTACTATTGCTTTTGCTACTATCACAACTGCTACAAAATTATTGCTACTGCTGTTACCGTTACTATTGTTGTCACTATTGCTGCTAGCACTATCAAATTACCATACTACTGTGCTACTGATCATGTTGCTGTAGATATTTAGTCTCCAGGTGTTGTTGAATTGACAACTCAACTGCTAATACTTACAGATATTCTTTGGCTCCCCTTGTGTCGAATCAATAAGTTTGGGTTGAATACGCTACCCTCGAAAACTGTTGCGATCCCCTATACTTGTTGGTTATCACTTAATGCCACGTATTATTATCCAATGATGTGTTGCCATCCTATGATGTTTGAGCAGATTCGTCTTGTCCTATGGGTTGATTGATGATCGTGATTGGTCTGAGTTGTATATTTTATTTTGGTGCTGTCCTATGGTGCCCTCCGTGTCGCGCAAGCATGTGGGATTCCCGTTGTAGGGTGTTGCAATACGCTCATGATTCTCTTATAGTGGGTGGCGAGAGTGACAAAAGCTTATACCCGAGTAAGAGGGTTGTTGCATAGGGGAGTAAAGAGGACTTGATACTTAATGCTATGGTTGGGTTTTACCTTAATGATCTTTGGTAGCTGCGGATGCTAGCTAGAGATCCAATCATAAGTGCATATGATCCAAGTACGGACAGTATGTTAGCTCATTCCTCTCCCTCATATAAAGTTACAATAATGATTACCGTTCTCGTTATCGATTGCCTAGGGACAAATAACTTTCTTGTGTGACAAAAACCTTTCTACTGAACAACTAACTTTATTATATTGCAAATTACTCATATTTTTATTCTCGCTATGTACTTCTAGTTTTGTTCTTGCAAGCCTATCCTATCACCTACAAAATAGTTTCATACTTGTTCTAGGTAAAGTGATGACCCACAAGCATAGGGGATCAATCGTAGTCCTTTCGATAAGTAAGAGTGCCGAACCCAACGAGGAGCAGAAGGAAATGACAAGTGGTTTTTAGCAAGGTATTTTCTGCAAGCACTGAAATAGCAACAAGTAGTTTGATAGCAAGATAATTTGTAACGGACAAGTAACGGTAACGGTAAATAAAGCGCACTACGGTAGCCCAGTCCTTTTGTGGCAAAGGATAGGCCAAAACAGTCTCTTTTGATAAGCAAAGCGTTCTTGAGGGTATACGGGAATTTCACCATATCACTTTCATCATGTTGGTTTGATTTGTGTTCGCCTTTGATAATTTGATAAGTGGGTGGACCGGTGCTTAGGTGATGTTCTTACTTGAACAAACCTCCTACTAATGATTAACCCCCTCGCAAGCATCCACAACTACGAGAAAAGTATTAAGATAAAATCTAACCATAGCATTAAACTTTTGGATCCAAATCGGTCCCTTACGAAGTAGCGCATAAACTAGGGTTTAAGCTTCTGTCACTCTAGCAACCCATCTTCTAATAACTATTCCACAATACACTAGTAGAAAACAGGGCTTTGGTCCAGGCCGGGTAAGGGCATTAATCCCGGTTCACTCACGAACCGGGACCAATGGGGGCATCAGTCCCGGTTCGTGAGGCCAGGGGGCCGGCCGGGCCTCGGGGGCCATTGGTCCCGGTTCGTCTGGCCCCATTGGTCCTGGTTCTAGACACAAACCGGGACCAATGGGCCTCGCTCCTGTTACACAACCATTGGTCCCGGTTCTTTAGTCCCGGTTCTAGCCACAAACCGGGACCAAAGAGATGCCTATATATACCCCGTGAGCAGAGCAGTGGAGTGCTCTGTTTTTTTGGCCGGCCGTGGGAGAGCTTTGTGGTGCTCTAGCTCACCTCCTATGCACATGAGGTGTTCGATGAAATGCCCGAGCCACACTTAAGCTTTCTCCTGTCGAAGCTCCATGTCCAAACTCCATTTTCCTTAAGATTTGTCTAGGTTTGGCGGTCCATCCTGTCCCGTCCCCGTCTCACCGCCGTCGATCGCCCGCGCTGATCTCGTCGCCCGCACCACCGTGGTGAGCCTCTTGTTCTTATCTTCTTTCTAAAAGAAAAAAGTTCTTACTTGTATGATTTAGATAGATGCTTGTGTAATTTTCTTACTTTTATTATTGTTTGTTATTATCAAACTTTTAAATCGCGGGCGAAATTAGCGCGATCGCGGCGCTATCACGTGCTGGCAGTCTCCCCGTGACGCAATCGCTCAAATCCAGCGATCTGCCGCTAATCGCGTGATCGCACGCGAAACGGCGCAATTTGACGTAGCGGTCACTGCAGTTTCGTGGGACGGGCCGAAAGTCTGAAATGCAAGGGCCCAAATAGACCAGAAACGGCCCAAATTTCTCACGATATATATAGCAGCTCTAAACCTAGCAGCGTATCTCAGTCCCCATTCCCTTCTCCCCCTCCCATCGAAAAGGTTGTGGCGGCTGCTCTGTTCTTCCCAGCTGCGGTCGGTCGGCCGACCGCTGCTTCGCCGAAAGCCGGATTCAGATACGGGGAGGCGGCAAGGCAGCGACCATGAGCATGACATCTCAATCTCACATGGTTCCAACAACCGGTCCCACTACATCACCAGGAGGTACAGGAGCCCTCTGATTCTATGTATCATTTACTTGTTTGTTGATTCAACACAGGCCTTGGGATTGCATTGCAGATTTGTAGGTTGAGGTTGCTGGCTTGTAGCTTAGGTTTTCAACATACATAGCTCACTGACATGGCAGTGGTTGTAGGTTAGGTTTAGGTTCAGGTTGTAGATTATTGTAGATTCAGGTTGTAGCTTCTGTTCAGGTTGTATAGCTTAGGTGTTGTACCTTAGGTTTTCAACATATAGTATACAGATCTGGCACTCAATTTTTTCTTTAGATGATGGCTTGTGATGCCCTGATCTGCTGCTTTAATTTGCTTGTATGAAGTGAATAAGTGACAGCTCAAGAACCTTTGTGATATATTTATATTGCATATGTAAGAGAATCTCATCAAAAGAAATTAAGAGAAAACCTCCTGATGTTATGGTTGCATGACTTAATTATTAGGTGTCAATCCAACAATTATCTCTTAATGTATAGTTGTAGAATGCTCTCAGGAATTCATTTTACATTGGTTTAATTTGTATATATGTCTATCTGATTTGTGTAGGCTTGGCTAGGTCAAGCACTTCACTGACAATCCCAGCACCTCATGTACCTCCCGTGAACTCTGATGATCCAGCATGGAAGCATTGCACGATTCCAGACATGACCAAGAAGGCTTCTGTGGAATGCAACTTCTGCCATGGTGTTTACATTGGTGTTATTACTCGAATGAAGTACCACCTTGCAAACGTCAAGTATGAAAATGTCATTTTGTGCCAACAAGTTCCTGCTGATGTAAAGCAAGAGATGAGGGAGTTGATCTCAAAGAAAGATGAAGCAAAGGAAAAGAAGGCCAGGGAAGCAGCAATACGCAGAAGTGATGTCAGTTTGGATGGAAATGATGTTAGTGCTGCTGATGAAGATGACATCTTGGGCGGTGGTAGTGGCGGTGGTTTGCTTCTATTATCAGGGAAACGACAGACTAAGGGCACCACATATGGTTCTATGGATAAGTTTTGCATCAAGACACCAGAAGAGGTTGTGGCTGCAAGGAAGGGGGAAGGCTTTTCTGCAAAGTTGCAAACCAAGTTGTCCACTCAAAGAAGGGAAGAGAGGAGGATTCGTGCTTGTGAGTATGTTTGTCAGTTCTTCTATGAAGCAGGCATTGCCCACAACGCAGTCCTACTTCCAAGCTTTGAACTTATGCTAGAAGCGGTTGGAGCATTTGGAACAGACATGAAAGGCCCCACTCCATATGAAATGAGTGGCCCTTTCTTGCAGAAGAGCCGGAAGAAAGTCGAGGAAGGATTCGCTGGACATAAATAAGCATGGAAGCTAACTGGATGTACTATCATGATAGATGCATGGACAGACAAAAGAGGAAGGGGAGTGATGAATTTGGTAGTTCACAGTGCCTATGGTGTTGTCTTTGTTGATTCCGTTGACTGTTCAGATGTGAGAAACGATGGCAAGATGATATTTGAGCTTGTTGATAGATGCATAGAAGAAATTGGGGAGAAGAATGTAGTTCAAATTGTAACGGATAATGCCTCTGTCAATATATCAGCAGCATCGATGATGAAAGTGAAGCGCCCGTCCCTATTTTGGAATGGTTGTGCAGCCCACACAATTGATTTCATGTTGGAGGACATAGGCAAGCTGCCTATAATGGATCAAACCATTGCCATAGGAAGGGCTGTGACTGTGTTCATCTATGCACATACAAGAGTTTTGGCATTGATAAGGAAGTATCTTTGAAAAGACTTGGTTCGTTCTGGTATTACTAGGTTTGCCACAGCATATTTGAACTTGAAGAGCATGCAGGACAACAAAAAGGAGTTGCAAAAGTTGTTCAGGTCCGACGAACTCAATGAGATGGACCACCTAAAGAAGTCAAAGGGGAAGATTGCAGCTAAAACTGTTCGCTCTGAAACTTTTTGGAAGGCAGTAGATACCGTTGTTAATTTCTTTGAGCCAATGGCAAATCTTTTGAGGAGGATGGATAGTGATGTGCCGGCAATGGGGTTTCTTCATGGTTGTATGCTGGATGCAAAGAAAGAGATCTCCGTGAGGTTTGACAATGACAAGTCTCGATTTCTGGAAGTGTGGGACATCATTGACAAGAGATGGGACAACAAGTTGAAGACTCCATTACATATGGCTGGATAATACTTGAACCCATACTACTATTATCCAAACAAGCTTGATATTGAGATTGATGGTAGTTTCAAAGAAGGACTAATAACTTGTATTTCAAAGATGATTGAAGATCCTATCATGCAAGAAGAAATAATCGATCAGATTGACCATTATCAAGAGGGGATAGGGTCATTTGGAAGGGACATTGTTGTACGGCAAAGGAAAAACAAAAGGTTTGATCCAGGTAAATGGTTGCCTAATATTGTTTCTTATGATGTTATCCTGCCCAAAGGTTTCCTAACATGTCCCACTTGTTTTATGTTGAAGCTAAATGGTGGATGAACCATGGGACAAGTGCTCCAAAACTAAGGATCTTGGCTGCAAGGATACTTGGTTTGACATGTAGTTCCTCTGCTTGTGAGAGGAACTGGAGTGTATTTGATCTAGTAAGTATTTTGTTTTCTTCTTTCCACTTTCATGCATTGTTCATTTCATGTTTTTTACAGGTTCACACTCTTCATTTGTTCATTTTGTAGGTACACACAAAGAGACGCAGCAGGCTGTTGCATGACAGGATGAGCGACCTTGTGTTCATCAAGTTCAACTCCAAACTGAAGGACAAGAAACTACACAAAATTAGGGACCCCATTGAGAAGCAGGTGGTTGATGTCTTAGAAGATGATGACAATGAATGGATCACTGGTTTGGTGCCAACTGTTGATGAAGAACAAGCTGAAGGTGAAGATCAAGAACAAGAACTAGCTGGACCATCAACTTCGGCAGTTAATCCACTTAAAAGGAAGAGGGGTATCTACGGTAAGAAGAAGAAGAAGATGATCCCTGTTACTCCTCAAGATGATCTGCTCTCTGCTTCCTCTGCTTCAGAAAGTGATGGCGACAGTGGCGACACTAACATGAGTTCTGGGTCTGGCATGTGAGGCTGTTAGTTTCTCTACGGACTTCCTTATGCTGCTCATTATCCTATCCTTTCCTATGTCCTTTTGGAAAACTAGCAAATCCCATCCTTTCATATGTCCTTTTGGAAAACTAGCAAATGATTTGTGAAGTGATGCATGTAATGGACGTGCTGTGATGTTCCTGTACTGTTATGGAGACATGAGGAACTTAAGTGTTGAACTGGTGATGTTATGCTTGCTGCAAACCTTGGGAGCTTAAATTTCTATTTATATTTATCTATTGAACTGGTGCAGACCTCTGTTGTACTTGTCATGTCTGAATTTATACAGAAAATCCTCTGTTTTCTGCTGAAAATCCCTAGTTTTTTAATACAAATATGGACATGTACTAGTTTTGAGCTCGGATATGCATGCACGTGTACTGTTCCCGCTAAATGGGTTAGCGGCCGCTATAGCCGGCGATAGCGGCTGTAGCGTTTCCACGAGCCTGCCGTGAAATGAGTTCACCCGCGATTTAAAAGTTTGGTTATTATATAGTGCGATGGTTTTGGTATCCGCCTCCGTCGGCCCTCGTCCTGTCTATGATTTGGATGTGGTACATATATTATCTTTTATAACTATTAGTTTCATTTAGTGTTTATGACAATTATGCCGACCAACGTGACATAGATTTTTTTATCTAGGAGGTACGTGAACCGGAAATTCCAACCGACCCTATTATAGAGAGGTTAAATTTAGTTGAAGAAGAACACCATTACTTGAAGGAATAATTGAAAAAAATTGAGGAGGAGAAGATGATATTGGAGTTGCATGTTGCGGATGTCGTCGATGATCACAAGATCAAGATGGATGCAATGCGCTTGAAGATTAGAAAGTATAGAAAATATGCCATTCATACTGAGGCTTGGTATCATTATGCCGTTGGATCAATTGTTACCCTAGTTGCGATTATGATCGCATTTGTTGTTGCATTGAAATGTTTTAGATAGTTTCAATGTATGGTTTAATTAGATGCTCTGGAGAGCTATATGTTGTTCAATGAGAACTATGTATGTACTTTGGTTTTAATGTGATGATGAACTTCTATTAATTTGGTCACCTATCTATTCGTGATGTTCTGTAATGGTTTTTGACACACTTAATTATATATAATGCATGCAGATGAACCGACAATGGATGTACGGTGACAGACGCACCTCCGAGTACATTAAGGGCGTGCATAATTTTCTCGGAGTGGCTGAGGCAAACAAGCAGGATGGTTTTATGTGTTGTCCATGCCCTATATGTGGGAATACGAAGTCTTACTCTGACTCAAAAACCCTTCACACCCACCTGCTTTATAAGGGTTTCATGCCACACTATAATGTTTGGACCAAGCACGGAGAAAGAGGGGTTATGATGGAAGACAGCGAAGAAGAAGAGGATGATGACAACTACAAGCCCCCTGAATATGATGATGCTGCAACGGGGGAAGCTGAAGATCAAGAGGAACTGGACGATGTGCCCGATGATGATCTTCGCCGGGTCATTGTTGATGCAAAGAGACAATGCGAAAGTGAAAAGGAGAAGTTGAAGTTCGATCGCATGTTAGAGGATCACAAAAAAGGGTTGTACCCCAATTGCGAAGATGGCAACACAAAGCTCGGTACCACACTGGAATTGCTGCAGTGGAAGGCAGAGAATGGTGTATCTGACAAAGGATTTGAGAAGCTACTGAAAATATTGAAGAAGAAGCTTCCAAAGGATAACGAATTACCCGACAGTACGTACGCAGCAAAGAAGGTTGTATGCCCACTAGGATTGGAGGTGCAGAAGATACATGCATGCCCTAATGACTGCATCCTCTACCGCGGTGCGTACGAGGATTTGAACGCATGCCCGGTATGCGGTGCATTGCGGTATAAGATCAGACGAGATGACCCTGGTGATGTTGATGGCGAGCGCCCCAGGAAGAGGGTTCCTGTCAAGGTGATGTGGTATGCTCCTATAATACCATGGTTGAAACGTCTGCTCAGAAACAAAGATCATGCCAAGTTGATGCGATTGCACAAAGAGGACCGTAAGAAAGACAGGAACTTGAGAGCACCCGCTGACGGGTCGCAGTGGAGAAAAATTGAGAGAAAGTGGGGGGACTTTGCAGGTGACGCAAGGAACGTATGGTTTGGTTTAAGCGCGGATGGCATTAATCCTTTTGGGGAGCAGAGCAGCAATCATAGCACCTGGCCCGTGACTCTATGTATCTATAACCTTCCTCCTTGGCTGTGCATGAAGCGGAAGTTCATTATGATGCCAGTTCTCATCCAAGGCCCTAAGCAACCCGACAACGACATTGATGTGTACCTAAGGCCATTAGTTGAAGTACTTTTATAGTTGTGGAATGGAAAAGGTGTACATGTGTGGGATGAGCAAGACCAGCAGGAATTTGACCTACATGCGTTGCTGTTTGTAACCATCAATGCTTGGCCTGCTCTCAGTAACCTTTCAGGACAGACAAACAAGGGATACCACGCATTCACACAATGTTTAGATGACACCGAAAGTATATATTTGGACAAATGCAGGAAGAATGTGTACCTGGGGCATCATCGATTTCTTCCGACCAACCATCAATGTCGAAAGAAAGGCAAGCATTTCAAAGGCGAGGCAGATCACCGGAGGAAGCCCACCGTCCGTACTAGTGATCACATACTTGCTATGGTCAATGATTTATAAGTAATCTTTGGAAAGGGTCCCAGCGGACTATCTGTTCCGAATGACGCTGAGGGATGCGCACCCATGTGGAAGAAGAAATCTATATTTTGGGACCTACCCTATTGGAAAGACCAA
The DNA here is from genome assembly GCA_011799875.1 of Thinopyrum elongatum. Classification (NCBI taxonomy): domain Eukaryota; kingdom Viridiplantae; phylum Streptophyta; class Magnoliopsida; order Poales; family Poaceae; genus Thinopyrum; species Thinopyrum elongatum. The sequence goes on along the minus strand of CM022297.1, from coordinate 22,146,547 downwards.
GAGGTCCGCTCTGCAATCGACGTGATGCATGTGACGAAGAATCTCATCTAATATGTAGGGACGAGCATTCTTTGTCTCAAGCACACTACACAGTTCTACAGAATTCTACCTTGGTGACCCCGTATGTCGATGAACACAAGAATATTCTGCGCTCCAAACACCCGGAACAGTGTGACGACTGGATTACATGTGAACACATCAGGACTTTCGGCAGTTGGTTGCAAACATGTCTCATGGGTGACAACGCTGTTTCTGATGAGCTGTACTCGTTGGCCAGGGGACCATCTTCGACTGTATTGACTTACAAAGGGTACGAGATAAATGGGAATACATTTTACATGATCGCCCAAGATCAAAAGAGCACCAACCAAAACAGCGGTGTCCGCTTTGATGCAGCAACCAAGAAGGGAAAGGACACATATTATGGTTACATAGTGGACATATGGGAACTTGACTATGGACATGATTTTAAGGTCCCTTTGTTTCAGTGCAAATGGGTCAATCTGAGACCCACAATACGGAATGACAACAGTGGATCTGAACAATCTTGGGTACACAGACGAACCATTCATCCTAGCCAATGATGTGGCGCAAGTTTTCTATGTGAAGGACATGTCTACCAAACCGAGAAAAAGAAAAGATAAGGAAGCGAATACATCATACGATGAGCCAAAGCGCCACATAGTTCTTTCAGGAAAAAGAGACATCGTGGGATTGGAGGGCAAGACAGACATGTCTGAAGATTATGAAAAGTTTCATGAAATTCCTCCCTTCAAAGTCAAGGCTGACCCAAGCACCCTGTTAAACGATGAAGATTATCCATGGTTACGGCGCAATAAGCAAAGGACACAAGCGAAGAAAAAGTGAAGACTTTCTCTCCACAACTATTATGATGATGCCTTTGATCTAGAATAATACTGCAGTTACATGTGAAGAAATGAAATGCCTTTTGTAACAGATGAGTTTTCGTATGAAACCCTGATACTTCGAAAGAGATTGTCCGTTTTGTACACGAAGTGCATCCAGTTTTTGCCGTAACCCTCTCAACTTTTTATAACATGTTATGTGGGTGAAATGATGATACCGTGCCAACTTTCAACCTTTTCAGAGTTCATTTGTAGTGCTTTTCAATTTCAGGGTCATTTAGCTCAAAAAAATCAGTAAATGCATGAAAAATACCAAATGAAGTCAGAAAAGGTTGAAAATTGATGATGTGGCTTTGAATGGTGCATTTTGAACACACAAAAAGTCTGGAGTTCAAATAAGTTCAAAAAAATGAAATCCCTTTGTAACAGATGAGTTTTCATCCAAAACCCTGATACTTCGAAAGAGATTGTCCATTTTGTACACGAAGTGCATCCAGTTTTTGCCGTAATCCTCTCAACTTTTTAGCACATGCTATGTGGGTGAAATGATGATACCATGCCAACTTTCAACCTTTTCAGAGTTCATTTGTAGTGCTTTTCAATTTCAGGGTCATTTAGCACAAAGAATGAACTAATAGCAAAAAGAATGAACTAATAGCAAAAAGAATGAACTAAACATAATCAATTAAAATATTCTGTTATGATCAACTAAAACAAAAATATAATATTCTTCAATAGCAAAAAGAATCAACTAAAAAGCTTTTATAAAACTCTAATAGCAAAAGGAATCAACTAAAAAGCTTTTATAAACCTCTAGTATTTTTGAAACTAAAATTATATAAAATTTATGCAACTAAAATTATCAAAGTATTTTCTGTTCAAAACATTAATAGCAAAAAGGATTTTCATAAATAAATTTTTTGTTAGAAATTTAATAGCAAACTAAAATAACAAAATCGTTGTGATTAAAACAGACATTTAAATAACCTAAAAATTACAAAATTGAATATAATGATAAATCACAGTAATATTAAATAGCAGGAAAAAGAATCACTCAAAAATCTATTTTTATAGTAAAGTTATTCACAAACTAGTGATTCACACAAATTTAAAATAATTCAAATTTAAACTATTTAAATTTGAAAACTAATGGCACTAAGAGAAAGTTTATAATTTTTGTGACCTAAAAGCAAAAAGAATAAGTGAAAAACTGTAAGTATTTAGTTAGTACAAAAAAAAGGATCAAAGTAAACAAAAAACTGGAAAAAAATTAAAAAAAATGCCGCCTAGTGGGCCACCACGGCCTGAATACAACTAGAAACCCATTGGGCCAGGATTCATTCCCGCAGCAGGCCCAGTATGCCCACAGGCAGAGGAGTGTGCGATTAGGCCCGTAAGCCTGCAGTTGAGGGGAGCTCGAGAGGGTCAGCGCAGCAGCGCTTATAAACAACTCTGGAGCCCTCTCAGCTAGCGAGGTGGGACTAAACTTTTGGCCCCGGGCAGCAGCACAAGGCCATTGGTCCCGGTTTGTGCCACCAACCGGGACCAATACCCACCTTTGGTCCCGGTTCGTGGCACCAACCGGGACCAATGCCCCCGGGACCAATGCCACCCTTTGGTCCCGGTTCGTACAACCAACCAGGACCAAAGGTCTCTGCTTCCCGCCCTTTGGGCTGTTGAAAAGAGACCTTTGGTCCCGGTTGGTGCCACGAACCGGGACCAAAGGGTTGGGTATATAACCAAAACTTGTGAAAATTTTTATTTTCATCTCGCAGCTGCCGCGCCCGACGACGCCGACCTCCTCGACGCCGCCAGGCTGCCCCGACCCCGTCGACGTCGCCCGTGCCCCGGCCCCACCCCCGAACCCATGCCGATGCCGTCCGCCGCCCACGCCGTCGCCGTCCGCCGCCCCCGAGCGCGCCCGGCCGCGCCCCTGCGCCTCGGCCCACCCCCACCGTCGCTGTCGTCGGCGCCCCCGAGCGCACCCGGCCATGCCCCTGCCCCGGCCCGCCCTCACCGTCGCCGTCGCCGACGCCCCAGCCGTCGCCCTCGTCGGCCGCCCGCGCTGTGAGCTGCCGTCGCCCGTTTTTTTTCATTTTTTATATGATGATTTTTTTGTTCATATATATATAATGTATATATGTATGTGGCTATATGTATGTATGGATGTTCATATATATATATATGTATTAATTTTTTTGTTCATAGCATTTTTTTCATATATGTATTTTTTTGTTCATATGTGTATTAATTTTTTTGTTCATAGCATTTTTTTGTTCATATATGTATTTTTTTTCATGTATATATGTATGTGGCTATGTATGTATAGATGGATATCATTTTTTTCCATGTATGTATGTCGTAGTCGATATACCCCCTCCCCGATAATTTCGGCATGAGGGGGGGGGGGTCGATATACCCCCTTCCCGATAACATTTTTTTCTAAGTTACTAAGGTAAAATGTTCACCCCCCTCTCGATATACCGGGCGACCAACTCTCGAGGCCACCCAAACCCTAGAAAAAAAGCGTTGTCGATCTCCTACCCCCTCCCGCCCATACCCGACAAACTCTCGAGGCCACCCAAACCACTAGAAGAAAACTCCGGTAACTTTGACATGAGGGGGGACGTCGATCAACCCCCTCTCGCCCGAACAAGTCTATGTATCATTTTATATCGCGGTGGACATATATCAAAGTTTGATCATATGTCAAAGTTTGCATTTTGACATATATGCAACATTTGATCATATATCAAAGTTTGATCATATGTCAAAGTTTGAATTTTGACATATGCAACATTTGATCATATGTCAAAGTTTGATCATATGTCAAACTTTGAATTTTGACATATGCAACAATATTTGATCATATGTCAAAGTTTGACTTTTGCCATAGATTTATCAAAAATGCCCCCATTATGGATGTGCACAAGTTGATCCAAATTTTTTCTGATCTCATCTATATATATTCTTCTATATGTCACGTTGTCTGTCAAAGTATTGAAGAAATCCATGGCTTCTTCATTAGCCGGAAGTAACAGGCGTATGATGCTACGAAGCTCTTCAAAGTTGTTTTGTAACGGAGTTCCGGATAGAATAATTCGCTTTTTGGTACGAATTTTAGCAAAGGGCTTCCAAATAGTGATATTCGGAAGGCTCTTGCTGAACTTCGTACCAAAAAACTAATTATCCTATCCGGGACTCCATTCCAAAACATCTTTGGAGAGCTTCGTACCATTATGCACCTGTTACTTCCAACTAATGATGAAGCCATGGTTTTCTTGAATCCTTTGACACTAGACAACGTGACATATAGAAGGGTAGATGAGATCAGAAAAAATATGGACCATTTTCTGCACATCCAGAATGGCGGCATTTTGGTAAATCCCTTAAAGGTTAAGAGAATCCCCCCCTCTCGCCCGACCAAACCCTAGAAGCATTGCCGAGGCCACCCCAAACACTAGAAGCGTCGAGGCCACCCAAATTTACCAAGTTAAAAGAGCGTTGTCGAGGCCACCCCAAACCCTAGAAGCGTTGTCGAGGCCACCCCAAACCGTAGAAGCGTCGAGGCCACTAATATGATTCCTTGTTGTGATTAGCTAGCTAGGTCTATGTTTGCCACTAATATATCCATCTCTCATGTTTGTATATTAATTGCCATGTTGTAATATTTGCAGAAACTATGGAGCAAAGAGAGTTGGAACAAGAACAGTTGTTGGGGGACATAATCCTCGGCGGAGGTGATGTCTTGTCGTTTCTCAACGACACCGATGGTCAGGAAGGAAAGGATGACGGCTCCGGTGATCGAACAATGGAGGAGGAAGGAAATGATCATGATGGCTCCGGTGACCGAATGCCGGAGGAAGAAGGAGACCATGATGACGGCTCCGGTGATCGAACGGAGGAGGGAGCTGTTGCAAAGTCCGGCGAGGTATATATATTAATTAAGCCTGTGCTGACTAGCTAATTGATGGATTAATTGTTTTGGTATGTACATATATTAACTCTTCTTTCTTCTTTTATAGCCCTCCGGATCGAGCCAAACTTCAGTAACGAGACGAGGCCCGAAGAAAAGGTTGCGCCAGGATGAAAGGTTCACGATCACAGCACTCGCGGACGATGGCCTACCGATTGAACCCAAGCGGACCAAGGACGCATTTTCTGCTGAGTGCGGAGCTATTGTTAGGGACAGCATCCCGATCAGCATCAAGCAATGGAATAAGCCTAAGGATGACGAACTTGAAGTTTCTTTTGTCACCGATAGACAAAAAGATGATCTTTGGACCTCGCTGAAGGCAAATTTCACCCTACCACCAGAGGCAGATCTGAATAAGCCAGTTATAGAGCCACTGGTCAAGGCAAGTGCTCTTAAGAAGATGGGAGATCTATTCAGGAGGTGGAAGAATGAGTTGAAACTAAAGTTTGTCGACAAAGGGAAGACTCCAGAATTCACCGGCCGATTTGAGAAGATAAGAGATCACTGGCCCGCATTTGTGGCCTACAAGACAACGGACAAGAGTAAGAAAATGTCAGAGACAAACAAGATAAATGCTGCAAAGAAGCTGTATCACCATCACACGGGGTCAGGTGGCTACCTCAAAGCCCGGCCGTTGTGGGACAAAGCTGAGCAAGACCTGCTTGCTAAAGGGGTCGAACCACAGACATTGAACTGGACAGACTGTTCAAGGGCTTGGTTCTTCGGGGTTGGGGGAACTTTGGACCCTGAAACAGGGAAGTGCCATTGGACGGACGAGCAACTTGCAATACCCGTCAAGAAGCTTTAGAAGTATATCACCGCAGCGCAGGAACGGACGTTCATTCCCGACAGAGGGAAGAACGAGCTGACTGAGGCCCTCGGGAATCCTGAGCACCCTGGACGAACACGAGGCACACTAGGCTCCGTTCCGTGGGTGGTTGGGTTTGCCGGCTCAGGCAGTTACAGAAGCCGGGAGAGAAAGAGGAAAGCGGAGCTGAGCAAAATGCAGAAGCTCAATGCAAGACTAGTAAAGCTAGAGGAACTTGCAGCTGCCGGCCAACCATCTCAGCGGCACGAAGATCCTGCCCAAGAAGCTACCCCACCATCTCAGCGGAGAAGCAGCGTGGCTTCCACGGAGCTCGTTCAGCCTGATTTAACGGCTCCTAGCTACCCCGTGGATACTATCACTGAGGCTCAACATTGCCAACTTATGACGAAATGGCAGAACCTCACTTTGAAGGCGGCTGTCGGCTCTGTTGCACCTCCTCAACCTGACGGAACTTTCCACTGCCGTCCGATTCCACATGGCTATGCTGTTGTGACGGTGGATGAAGTAATGGTGGGATTTGATGAGCTCGAGCTTGACCACCCTACAGGTGAAGGGGAGAATCAGCTGGGTTATGCTCTGAGGACTACATGTCAATGGCGGAAGGAGTACATCAAGCTTCCAAACTGGACGCCTCCGCCTCCTCCTCCTCCTCCTCCGACGAGTGATCAGGGCACTTCGCCTCCTTCTCCGCCTCCTCCGGCGCGTGAGGGCACTCCGCCTCCTCCTCTGCCTCCTCCGGCGCATGAGGGCACTCCACCTCCTCCGGCGCGTCGGAGCACTCCGCCTCCTACTCCGCCTCGTTAGCAATGTCGAAAGAGAGCCGCCGCCGCTCCGGCGGCTAGCAGTACAAGCAGAGGCGGGAAGCAATTCAGATACGGTCCATCTCTCAAGCCTTTGGAAAAGTTACCATATGAGAGGACCGACGAGGAAACCGCGAAAATTAGTGCTGTCGAAGTGCATGAACATTTTGCACGGAAACCTCCACCTCCGAAGGAGACGATAGATCCGGTGAAAGCGAAGCGCACTATCGATGCCCTGAAGCGACCACCACCGCCTCCGCCGCTATCCAACTATCTGCGCATTATTGAAAGGACATATAATGAAGCGGAGCGGTCGGGAAGTACTTGCAGTCATGCAAGGTTAGCAGAACGAAGAAGTGGGAAAAAATTCCCTAGCTTGGCGAACAGGCGAACCAATCGTGCCCCCCGCTCAAGGTGTCTAGCGATATCGTCGCTAATCATCCGGGGATGGTGCCAGGTACCAATCCTGCTGATTACCTGAGCGATGATGTATAGTTTGAAACAATGGAGGTGGACGAATTCAGATACCAGTACGGGCAGCCTCTCGTCAAACCTGATCATCACCCTCCTCTAACAACGATGATGCGAAGATTCCATGAATGGTACATGAAAACCTGTAGCAAGTCTGGGAAGGATACTTTGACATTGAGAATTAAAGAGGAGCACGACCTCGTTGGAATGGATCTGTTGTCTATTGAATTTGACGAGTTATTCCAGTTATACAATCAAAAGGCCCTCGACAAAACACTCATGACTTGCTACTGTCTATAAGTACTACTTCTGTAATTAAGTCTCTATATATAGCTCAGCTCTTTCATTGCATGCATATATAATTATCCTCCCTATATTATGTAGATTGAAGATCGTCGAATGCAGAAATGCACAAATCTATGACATTGGGTTCGTTAACCCAAATATCATACATGAATGGACGGTTCAAAAGAATGTCAAAGAAACCGAGGACAACTTGCTACAATCGTTGCTTAAAAATCAAAACAAAGAGAAAATACTCTTTCCTTACAACTTCAAGTGAGGGTTACTGTCTTGTGCATATTCGGTTTCCCTTATTACTCGAGGTTATAGTAATGTAATTGATGAGTTATGCATGCGTGCGCAGGTTCCACTTTATTCTGCTAGAGATTAAGCTTGAGCGGGGAGTAGTAACCGTCTTAGACTCGAGACGAAAAGATCCCCAGGAGTATGCGGACATGACTGAAATGCTCAAGATGTAAGTTCAATCGATCATTATCGCACCATATCGGCAACTTTGTTCATTTCCTGATATCAAGTAATTATTTTCTTTGTCTGGCAGGGTTTGGAAAGAGTTCACCGGAATTGTTCCGGCACTGCCGAGGGAGCTGGAATTTACACACCCAAAAGTAAGTACTACTAGCTAGTTTCACGCATCTCCCATTGATTCTATTTTCATCAATAACATTTATAATGCTTGATTATCAGTTTGATTGAACTCTATTTCTCGTAAAGTGCTTGTGGCAGGAAGCCGAGAATGATTTTTGTGGATACTACGTTTGCGAGTTCATCTACAACGCGACGACCTCTAAGCGGGGCTACTCTAAAAAACAATATGAAGGACGTAAGCAATAATATTCACAATTTATTTTATTACCATCATTTGTGTTGAGTTTCATTCGTATATATGTATTGACCCCCTTCTTCAAATTAGTTGTGGCAGATGCGGGATGAACTCCTACCACATGATCGCATACGAGCAATTCAAGAGGAATTGGTGGGATTCTTTCTTGACCACGTCATAAATAAAACCGGAGAATACCATATGGAATTTGACATTAGATGTTAGGGATTGTACGTAAGAGATCTTATATTGTATATATGTAGCTAGTAGCGTCGGATAGATATACGAAAACTTGTTGTTCGACCAATCTCTCGGAGAAAGAGAGGTCGATCACTTCTCTCTGTATATGTTCATGACGATCTTGTGTACTTAATGGTTCCTTCATTTGCTTACTAGCTAGCGTGTCGAGTTCTCTCTATATGTATAGTAGCTAGCGTCGACCAAGCACGGAGAAAGAGAGGACACTTCTCTCTATTAGCTAGCTAACACAATATGAAACCCCTAAATTAACCCTCCAAAACCCCCTAAACCCCCCCCCCTTCAAAAAAAAACAAAACCCCCAGCCTTTTGGTCCCGGTTAGTGTTACCAACCGGGACTAAAGGTCCTCCTGCCTGGGCTCCCCGCAGCGGCCACGTGGAGCCCCTTCTGTCCCGGTTCGTAAGCGAACCAGGACTAAAGGTTTTGGGCTTTAGTCCCGACCCTTTAGTCCCGGTTCCAGAACCGGGGCTAATGGACCTCTGGAACAGGGACAAATGGGCCGTTTTCCACTAGTGATACATTCCCTTAGGCCCAAATATGGTGAAGTGCCATGTAGTCGATGTTCACATGACACCACTAAGGGAATCACAACATACATATCATTAAAATATCGAACACATATCAAGTTCACATGATTACTTGCAACATGACTTCTCCCGTGACCTCAAGAACAAAAGTAACTACTCACAAATGATAATCATGCTCAAGATCAGGGGGATATTACATGGTATAATGGATCTGAACATATAATCTTCCACCAAATAAAACATATAGTAATCAACTACAAGATGTAATCAACACTACTAGTCACCCACAGGTACCAATCTGAGGTTCCTGTACAAAGATTAAACACAATAGATGAACTAGGGTTTGAGAGGAGATGTGTAGGGAAACGCAGCAGAAAACAAAAATTTTCCGACCTACGCACCAACCCAGGACCACTATGGAGACTGCATACAAGGTTTGATCATATTCGTTACCGACTCGTAGCGCAGCGGAAGCAGAGTCGATGACGATCGGCGATGCAGATCCCCACAGCTAGGATTTACAACCTCCCAACCGCGAGGATGTATACCCTCGTCTTCCCTTCGGACAACCCTCCGAGAGGTGGTCGAATAGTCCCCCGGACGATGTCGCGGACAGCCCTTCGGGAGGACCTTCGAAACTCGAACGGTCACTCGGACAGCCCTTCGAGAGGACTCACAGAACTCGGACCGTCACTTGGACAGCCCTTCGGGAGGCACTCTCGAACAGCCCCTCGGGCACTAAGATCGAAACTACGACCTCTCTACAGAGTTGCACACATACGGTGTCATCTATCCGGCAGGGCTTCGCCGTCCAGAACTAGTTCCCACCGGAACCCAGACAGCCTTTCGGCTCTACGAAACTATTTCGCGGGGAGGGAGAGAGAAGCCAGATCATTGCAATGGCACTTGTATGTGAGAAGGAGTGAGTCTTTAGGCAGCCCCCTCCACCCCTATTTATAGGCCAAGCCCAAGGGTGGCTTCTCCAAGAAGCCAAGGGGAAAAATACCAAAGGACCCTCACGGTGGCTTCTCCAAGAAGCCACCCAAAAAGCACTTTCACTATTCACGACGACATTTTTCAGCGTCCGTTCGAACTGAAAATATTTATGTGGGCTTAGAACATTTCCAGTACCCACTAAAATAATTTTCAACGCGTTCTGGAACAATTCCAGATTAGTGATTTTCATCTGCGAAAAGCATCTGAAGTGGTTCCGGCAGCTCCGGAACATTTCCGGTTTTTCTTCCAGAAAATTCCCAAAAGTTTCCAGAATGATTCTGGCACCCTCCAAGAATTATCGGGCATGTGCCGAAACCAATTTGACTTTATGGTATCCTCTGAAACAACTTTTCAGTTTCACCAGAACTCATCCGGTGACCTCTCTCTGCGGAACTTTTCCGCTGTCCGAAACTTTTTCGGTGTCCGAAACTTTTTCGGTGATTTTCTCTCAGACTCCCTGTCTAGTATTCAGCAGATAGATGACCCTTAAGCATGTGACCCTATAGGTTCGGTGAAGTATAGACATGACACGGAACCACTTCCGATCAATGATCAACATCGGAGCCGTGGACACCCATATTGACCCCTATACCCACACGAATGAATATTCGAGTGAACGTCCAGTTGTCGTGTGCTATTCCTGTTGCTTCGCGATATGTTACAAATACCCGAGGTGAGACATGTTGGCATTCCCGTGGATCAACAACTTGTCCACTATGCTAGTTACCTCGTTACCGGTATTGTTCTCTTTTCTTGTTACCGTGTTCTGGCATCCCCGTGATCAAATCACAAAGTGTCTGGCCAGACGATGATGGATAGCGTAACACCGAGAGGGCCCAGAGATATCTCTCCATCGTCGGAGGAGCAAATCCCAATCTTGAGCTATCAAGTAACTTGACATACTTTCCCATGAACCCGTAAGCCGCCGTAATAGCCATCCATTTACGGATGACGTTTAACAAACCCCAAAGTTCATGAATCAAGCATGGAGAAACTCGATACTCTCATGGTCTAAGGAATTATGCAAAACGTTAACCATCTCTGTGTTATTAACCATAAACTTATGATGAAAGAATCTCATAGTATAACATCAATTTGGGTCGATTCAACACAAATGTTCTGCTAACATTGTGCCCTCAAAATTGCCGGCATAGTCATGCCCATGATCAGGAAAACAGGATCATCATGCAATACTTGAGCCAGTCATAGAGGCTTGACTAGGAATACATTTTACCGTTTATTATTCCACACGTGCATATGAGTCTTCCTCCAAGCCTCGTTTTATTTGTAGACTCGAGAACCATAGCAGTTATAGCATGGAACATAAACCTAATTATGAATAGGGAGATAATTAATAACATTTATTATTGCCTCTAGGGCATATCTCCTACAGACTCCCACTTGCACTAGAGTCAATATCTAGTCAATGCTATGCACTTTACACCTATGACACATTGGTGTAAATATGCTTCGCTTGTGGTACAGCCTGATGTCCAACGGATCTGACGACTTCAGCTCCGTGTGTATCTTTGCATATCCTCGCGTCTTCACGCTTTCACAAAATTCATATTTTGTGTGGACTTGGTTTTGTATGTATGTGAATCACAGGTCGAACCTGGATTCCTTAGACTGAGTTATGGAGCAGCTACCTGCAGTAGTGTCCCATTGACAAAAGCCATCTTGGAACCAAACTAAGTTGGTGAATGAACTATATGATTCAACATCTTCTTTGTCGCTTCTAAAGCGTCAACATACTTACCCTTTGTTATAGAATTTGCCACAGTAACTAGTTTGAACAATTCCAACTAACTGTGCCACCATATCGTGTATAACACAAAAACCCTCAATTTAAATCGAAGATCGCATGGAGAAAAGATGAAGACTGTATCGATGTAACCTTTTACAACGAACTCTTCATGATCTCCGTTTGCGAGAAAACTTGTCATTAGTACCACTGTTGCACTCAATGACCCTTTTTCACTGTTGTCCTATGATCAGTACTTTTGATCACTTTGGTATCTATACTCGCAACACCTTGGGAGTATCGGACATATCTGGTTGTTTTACATACCATGGAATACATGATTAATCCAAACACAAGAGTGTGTGGAATCTCCATCATGTATTTTGCTCATCAGTGTTTTGGGACACCGAGTCTTGCAAAAACTCTTTCCATGTGACTTCGGCAAGAATCACTCCTTGGCCTTTTAATGCTAAAAGATTTTAGCATCTTGTCAATATGTATTCATTGCTTAGCCCCATTAGGTAAATCTATCTCCATAGATTATCATGCCTAATATCAAGGCTATTTAGCCCAAGCACTTTATCGAAAAAACTATTTTCAAATGAAGTCCTAATTCGTGTCAAGAAATTTATTTCCAATTACAAATGTGTCAAGAACACAAGGTTTTTAGAAATATTATTATGCTCCCACTTATTTTCTTGAATTACAAGCATCTTCGTTACCCATTGATGAAGTCAAAACCCTTTTTGACCATTTCATCAAAACACGAAGATTCCAACTCCATTTTGCTCTCTTCTGTCCATCGCAGGAACTCTGAAGTTTGCATACCTACTAGCATCCTATGGACCGACAAATTACTTTGGACTGTATCACATACAAGTCCTAGGTTTTATTTCCATCAGAGGGAAATCCTTTTGTCATCCATGTTTCATATCTCATGATTGAAATATGTATTAATTGCTAGTTCAACCTGAACTAACTTTAAGCATCGCTACGGTGAGACAATCTCATCGTAGTCAACTCCTTGAACTTGTTATTGCAACAAGTCGAGCTTTATGGATAAAACATTTTTATCCGTATCAGTTTTAAGTTCCATAAATATTTGTTAGACTCTAAGTCTTCCGAAAGGTGTATCAAGGTTTTAATCTTGAATCACTTATATGGAAATTAACTCGGGTTGTATTGGCATTTAGCCAATTCCGGAGTCAGGGCCCATCAACGCTTCCTTGTGTATCGTAGATATACTGTTGTCTAACAACAATATCTCGTTTGCGCACCTGAGAGATTTGCACGAGCCTTGCCTACGTGGTTCAGCTGCAAGTTCGACCGAAGTCCATACATTTTATTGTAGAGACTTCCGTATCAGTCGCAGTAGGAAACTCCGGAATCACTTCCAAGGTTCCTTTTCTTTGATCTGATGACGAAGATACTGTTTATCTCGTCGAGTTGCATTATTCTCCCACTCACCTTTTTGAAAGAACCATTTTCTTCAAAAAGCATACCGTTCTTTCTGGCAAACCTATTTGCCTCGGCATTGTGAGGGAGGAATACCCAACATTTTGGGATAACCTACAAAGTAGCACTTGTCTGATTTGGAATAGGTTTGTAACCTTTTACACAAGCCCCATATTCCAAATGTTTAAGAAAAGATATAACAAGGTTGGGCGTACCATACCATGGCGTCATTTCAACAGACTTGATGGAGCTCTTTTCAGTGTAAAAGCCGCAGTCTCTAACGCATCCCTTTTTAAAAGGGATAATGGCAAATTTATTTATGTCATCTTTGATCGTACCATGTCATAAATGGTTCGATTACATCTTCACGGACTTTCCACTTGCAGTGGTGTTCCGAGAGGTGCAAGTTATGAAACCCCTTTCACAACTCATCAGACATTCGCTAAACTTGTAACTCAAATATTCTTTTCTGCAATCGAATTGTAGAAACATAATTTTCTTGTTACAATAACTTCTACTTCATTTTTGAAAACCTTTCGAATGATTTCAAAAGATACAGACTTACGTCTCATCAAGTAAATATCCATATATCTACTTGAGTCATTTCTGAAGATAGATGAATCCACTGTTTGCAACAACATTTATCGGACTACATACATCAAAATTTATGATTACCAATAAGTTCTTTGCTCGTTCCTTATGGCCTGTGAACGGTATTTTAGTCACTTCACTTTTCGGAGGAAAATTGCAAGTGTCAGATGATCCAAAATCAAACGACTTCAAAATCCATCATAATGGAATTTTCCATGCGGGTTTCTCCAATGTGACCAAATGCAGTGCCACACATGTGTGGTATTCTTTTAGTCTTGCGACATTTAGCGTCAGTGTTATGGATGTATCATATTACCATCAATATTCATAACATACATCCCATCGATGATGGAAGCATGGCCCTTATGTTATTCATAATTCTGAACAACCCTCTTGCATCAAACATTGTGCAATGGCTAGAGTGTATGAAACTCTAAAATGAATTATGAAAGTAAACACAGAGGTAATATTTTATTATCAACATTCATAACATACATCTCATTCATAATGAAAGTATGGCCCTTATGTTATTCATAACACCGAACATCAGAAGTTCTCTTATGAACAACCTTCTTGCAAGATACCTTATGCAATGGGCTAGAGTGTGTAAAACTCTAAATGAATTATGAAAATAAATACAGACGGTAATACACCGATGGAAGGTATAGTAACATTTACTATGTTCCCTGTGTATACCTAAACCTCATTCCTGGCTAGTCTTTCAGGCCATAGTAGTTCTTACATCGAGTTGCAACAGAATGCAATCGAGTGGGTATCTTTGTGATTAACTCACAATAACCAAGAATCAGCGATTAACAATTTAATCATGATTCCCAAGAACTATATCTTTGACCAGCCTTCTATACATCAAAAAACTTGTATGACATTCATACATGAGCTGGATATTCCAGTCTTCTTTCTTTTTCCCTTTATACTTCTAACAGTTTAACTTTTAGCATTTCTCCTACTCTCAGAAGAAGCACTCAACTTAAGAGTGGCGTTAGCGCCGGACTTCCTAGGCGTGAAAGTCTCACTAACACCCTTCGGACACTTCCTTTCTCTTTAAGTTGTTGTTTTATTCACCTTTCATCATATGACAGGCGTTCTTCTGGATCCCTCTCTTATCAGTCTAATACATAGTAAACTCCTTTACTAATAGTTTGCAAACAAACATTGCTTTGGATATCTCATATCTTTTAGCCTTTGTCTGTCTCTGAAAATGATTTTCAGATTCCATGAATATCACATAACTATCCAAACTTTCGAAGTTCGGGTCTCATGGAAGCAAACATATTGCACTTGACTGAAAACGGAGTTCTAGCTTTTGGATCGAAGGACGAGAGTCACATGATCCATAGCATAAGAGAGAGAATACTGAAAGTATGCGATAGGACAAAGTCCTTCTTGGCACACTTGAGGACAATCCTCACATTACGTTACCAACCGTAAAGTATTAACCAGATATTTAACAGCTATTCAATTTTAACAGGGAAGGTGGAAACGCGAGCCATTATTCTACAACTATGAAGCAAATCACACTTAGACAATGTTCAAAATTAATTGCACTGAGAATTAAAAGAATTAATTCTACAGCGCGCTCCCACTCAAATCAATATCTCTCATAATTGATTGCGAGTGATTCAAGACCCGCATTTCCATTCAACGCCATTGAACGAGATGAACACTGATGGTGTGAACTTCAATCGGTAGGCAAACTTGCCGATCACATCTCTATGTGACTCTTGTTCATCTTTCGATGGGCATGTTCCGAGCTCAGGGAGATCCTTCCAGAACGTCAAGACAACCAAGTGATCTCGCTGCAAGGTCTCAACTCACCCGCCTCACACATCCCTAATCGTTCGCACCCAGGGAGATCCTGCGATGCCCCGAAAAGTTAGGTGCCGTGACGGTGCTACACTTGGGAGAACACTAACTACTTGATATTTTTGTGAGAGATCACCCTAATAAAAGCGACTACCGCGCAATCAAGAAGGGTGCATCATAAGGGATAAACATCTCAGGCAATTCATAATAGCATGATATGGTATAGCCCTTTCTGACGGAGAAGTCTTGTATTTCTTCGTCTTTGGCATTCTCGTCGGTGTTCACCTTCGTGAAGATTGCCACCACCTTATCGATGCACCAGATAATATTGCTATCTCTATAGCTAATAAAATAATGCATTACTTAAGGTTGACACGCAGGTCAATAAAGTGACAATCATATGGCTCCAGCCATCATGCCGAATCATGACACGCAGGTCATGTTAATCAATTTACATTATATAGTCATCTCATACATAATCAAATTATTATGAGCACTGCTATACCACATCACATGCACATGCAAACCCTCCTGCAAAACCAAGTTAGACGCCTCTAATCGGTTCAGCAAAAACTTGTTTTACGTGGCTTCTAAGGTTTCGAAACAAACCGAAGGTACCAACGTCCATCATCAAGTATGATAAATCAAGTCGCTAGATTAACATCGCGGGGTGTATGAGACACGAGATAATAAAATCTCGAGCCCCATACTGAACTTCGTCATACGCATGACCCCCGTGCAGATCATATCTACATTGCCCTTTCGTCTGCGAAATTTCATCTTTCTTTTTAACTACGATGGAATTCAATGAACTGTTAGCACTTCGTTGATCAATCAGGATCGCGGATTGCCAGAACATTGAAACTCCACCATGCTGTTATCAAGATCAGAAATATGCAAATTCCAGGGAAGCAACAAGAATATCGGGTAACAGATTTCATCTGCTACCCGCACAAATAATTTTCAGTAATAGAACTCATCTACTACCTAATTATATTGTGCAACACCCATACATCTCCATGTATTCTAGATCGCAACCTGCATCTACGCATAGCACGGCTCATGATGCCACTGTAGGGAAACGCAGCAGAAAACAAAAATTTTCCGACCTACGCACCAACCCAGGACCACTATGGAGACTGCATACAAGGTTTGATCATATTCGTTACCGACTCGTAGCGCAGCGGAAGCAGAGTCGATGACGATCGGCGATGCAGATCCCCACAGCTAGGATTTACAACCTCCCAACCGCGAGGATGTATACCCTCGTCTTCCCTTCGGACAGCCCTCCGAGAGGTGGTCGAATAGTCCCCCGGACGATGTCGCGGACAGCCCTTTGGGAGGACCTTCGAAACTCGAACGGTCACTCGGACAGCCCTTCGAGAGGACTCACAGAACTCGGACCGTCACTTGGACAGCCCTTCGGGAGGCACTCTCGAACAGCCCCTCGGGCACTAAGATCGAAACTACGACCTCTCTACAGAGTTGCACACATACGGTGTCATCTATCCGGCAGGGCTTCGCCGTCCAGAACTAGTTCCCACCGGAACCCAGACAGCCTTTCGGCTCTACGAAACTATTTCGCGGGGAGGGAGAGAGAAGCCAGATCATTGCAATGGCACTTGTATGTGAGAAGGAGTGAGTCTTTAGGCAGCCCCCTCCACCCCTATTTATAGGCCAAGCCCAAGGGTGGCTTCTCCAAGAAGCCAAGGGGAAAAAATACCAAAGGACCCTCAAGGTGGCTTCTCCAAGAAGCCACCCAAAAAGCACTTTCACTATTCACGACGACATTTTTCAGCGTCCGTTCGAACTGAAAATATTTATGTGGGCTTAGAACATTTCCAGTACCCACTAAAATAATTTTCAACGCGTTCTGGAACAATTCCAGATTAGTGATTTTCATCTGCGAAAAGCATCTGAAGTGGTTCCGGCAGCTCCGGAACATTTCCGGTTTTTCTTCCAGAAAATTCTCAAAAGTTTCCAGAATGATTCTGGCACCCTCCAAGAATTATCGGGCATGTGCCGAAACCAATTTGACTTTATGGTATCCTCTGAAACAACTTTTCAGTTTCACCAGAACTCATCCGGTGACCTCTCTCTGCGGAACTTTTCCGCTGTCCGAAACTTTTTCGGTGTCCGAAACTTTTTCGGTGATTTTCTCTCAGACTCCCTGTCTAGTATTTAGCAGATAGATGACCCTTAAGCGTGTGACCCTATAGGTTCGGTGAAGTATAGACATGACACGGAACCCCTTCCGATCAATGATCAACATCGGAGCCGTGGACACCCATATTGACCCCTATACCCACACGAATGAATATTCGAGTGAACCTCCAGTTGTCATGTGCTATTCCTGTTGCTTCGCGATATGTTACAAATACCCGAGGTGAGACATGTTGGCATTCCCGTGGATCAACAACTTGTCCACTATGCTAGTTACCTCGTTACCGGTATTGTTCTCTTTTCTCGTTACCGTGTTCTGGCATCCCCGTGATCAAATCACAAAGTGTCTGGCCAGACGATGATGGATACCGTAACACCGAGAGGGCCCAGAGATATCTCTCCATCGTCGGAGGAGCAAATCCCAATCTTGAGCTATCAAGTTACTTGACATACTTTCCCATGAACCCGTAAGCCGCCGTAATAGCCATCCATTTACGGATGACGTTTAACAAACCCCAAAGTTCATGAATCAAGCATGAAGAAACTCGATACTCTCATGGTCTAAGGAATTATGCAAACGTTAACCATCTCTGTGTTATTAACCATAAACTTATGATGAAAGAATCTCATAGTATAACATCAATTTGGGTCGATTCAACACAAATGTTCTGCTAACATTGTGCCCTCAAAATTGCCGGCATAGTCATGCCCATGATCAGGAAAATAGGATCATCATGCAATACTTGAGCCAGTCATAGAGGCTTGACTAGGAATACATTTTACCGTTTATTATTCCACACGTGCATATGAGTCTTCCTCCAAGCCTCGTTTTATTTGTAGACTCGAGAACCATAGCAGTTATAGCATGGAACATAAACCTAATTATGAATACGGAGATAATTAATAACATTTATTATTGCCTCTAGGGCATATCTCCTACAGGAGATGGTGCTGTTGAAGATGTTGCTTGAGATTGCCCTCCCAAAGATGAGAGGGCTGTTGGTGATGATGATGACGATGATTTCCCCCTCTGGAGGGAAGTTTCGCTGGCGGAATCGCTCCGCCAGAGGGCAAAAGTGCTCCTGCCTAAGTTCCGCGTCGAGACGGCGGCGCTTCGTCCCGAAAGTCCCCCTCTGATTTTTTTTCTAGGTCAAAATGACCTATATACCAGAAGATGGGCACCGTAGGTGGGCCGAGGAGGGCACAACCCACCAGGGCGCGCCTGGGGGCGCCGTGGTGTCTTATGCTCACCAGGGTGGCCCCCTCCTGTAGTTATTCACTCCAATATTTTTTATATATTCCAAAAAAATTCTCCGTAAATTTTCATCTCATTTGGAGATGTGCAGAACAGGTAACTCTGACGTAGCTTTTTCAGGTCCAGAATTCCAGCTGCCGGTATTCTCCCTCTTTGTGTAAATCTTGCATATTATGAGAGAAAACACATTAGAATTACTCCAAAAAGCATTATTATGCATAAAAACATTATAAATAATAGTAGGAAAACATGATCCAAAATGGACGTATCAATTCCCCCAAGCTTAGACCTCGCTTGTCCTCAAGCGAAAAACCGAAATCGAAAAACATGCCCACATGCTTAGAGAGAGAGGTGTCGATAAAAATAAAATACGGACATAGAAGCATCATGCTTATTATTATAACAACAAAGAACTTTAACATAAAACTTTATCACATAAATTTTATCATATAACTTCTCATGAGCAAGTAACAATTCATCACAACATTGAAGTATAAAGCATAAACCTTATTGAAAACCAACAAACTATGTTCTCAGTCAACTTTGCAACTACAATTCATCATATTTTCAGGAAGGGTCACGTATCGGAGCCTTTAGGCAAGTCCACATACTCAACCATCATTTAACCTTCTATGACTGCTAACACTCACGCATACCCATGAACAAAAAGTTTCAACTGGACACATAGAAAGATATGGGATTATAGTTTCGCCTCCTAACGTGTTCACCTCAAGGGTGATGTCAACAATAATAACTCATGCCCACTCATATCCAACTGGATATATGTGCCTAGATCTTTCCTCACCACATGATGCTTGCAAAAACAGAAAATAAAAAGAATTAGGGAAGAATACTTTGACTCTTACATAAAAGTAAATGCATAAAAGTAAAAGATAGGCCCTTCGCAGAGGGAAGCAGAGGTTGTCATGCGCTTTTTTTTTGTATGCCAAATCCCTTAATGCAAAAGAATGTCACGTTATATTGCCCCTTATGATAGCAACCTTTATTATGCAGTCCATCGCTTTCATTAATTTGCCATCATAAGTTCATACATCGCTCAATGTTCTCTTACACTAAATGATCCAACACATTTAGAAGCAATTTTTATTGCCTTATTGCACCGATGACAACTTACTTGAAGGATCTTACTCAATCCATAGGTAGGTATGGTGGACTCTCAAAAAGATTTTGTGTTTAGGGGTTTTTGGATGCACAAGTAGTATCTCTACTTAGTGCGGAGTATTTGGCTAGCAAAGATATTGAGCAAGCACCACATGTTGAAGGATCTATGCCAATATAACTTCTATGTGAATATGAACAAACATAATTATTACGTTGTCTTCCTTGTCCAACGTCAACAATTTTGACACATAATATTTAATGGGGGCTCACAATCATAAAAGATATCCAAGATAGTGTATTTGCATGTGAATCTTCTCTTCCCTTATTAATTCTTTCATGAATTGCATCATTGACCAATGTTATGTTTGTCAATATCCAACAAATTTTGCCACTTATACTTTTCATTATGTGATGTCATTACTTACCATAAGATAAGCATATGATCTTTTTTCATTTATTTTCCTTTCTTTTTATTGAAACAAAAGAGTAAAGAAACAAAACTCAAACTACTCTTTATTATATATCTCGCACACGATTACATTGATAGATAGATCACTAAGCAAGCACTCGAAAAGAAAGGATCGAACTAAACTTTGATTCATCTAAATCATAGGATAACTAAAGATCGAACTAAAATAGATAAAGGCAAGGATAGTGGTGGTGATACGATACCGGGGTACCTCCCCCATGCTTGGCACAAGCCAAGGGGAGTGCCCACACCCTGTACTCAAGTCTCCTTTGGTGGGGAAGATGATGATGGTGGTGGTGATGAGGTAGTAAGGTTGTCCAGCTTGCGTCGGAGGCTAAAATTGCTTTCCCTGAGATCCTCATTCTCCAGCTCAAGCTTCAATATCCTCTTGCATAGCGCTTCTTTGCTTTCCTTCAGGAAGCAAGGGGGGATAGGTTCGTCTTCGTCCTGCTCATCTGTGAACCACACATAGGGAAAAGTGTCCTTGAAGATATTTAGGTCTAGGGGCTGGTAAGAAATCTTGAGATGACATATTTTCAGATCTGCCAGAAAAATAGCACGAAAGAAGACCAGAAGATTTCTCCGCGATATGGTGGTCAATACGTTCGGGGGGTATATAAAGATTTTATATCTTGAGAAACAAGCAAACGAGAGAAATATGGAGTCGGGAAGCTTCCCGAGGTGGGCACAACCCACCTGGGCGCACCAGGCATGCCAGGTGTGCCCTGGTGTCTTGTGCCCTCCTCGGTTGCCTTCCTGGTTGTTTCTTATTTTCCAAATTTTTTTAATATTCCAAAATTGACAGAAAATATTTTTGCGGATTTTTCAGAGTCCGTTTACTTACCGTATCATGTACCTCCTCTTTTTTAGTATTCTAGAGTGTTCCGGAAGGTTTCTTTTATTTGTTCCTTCGGTGTCATGGTTTGAATAATATTGCTTTCAACATTAATAGGCATACCTGAGATATAGTGTTTGATTCTTTGCCCATTGACCACCTTCGGGTTAGTACCTTCGGCATTATTAATTTTGATGGCTCCAGAGCGATAAACCTCCTCGATAATATATGGTCCTTCCCATTTAGAGAGATGTTTTCCTGCAAAGAATCTAAAATGAAAGTGGTACAAAAGAACATATTCTCCAACTTTGAATTCCCACTTTTGTATTCTTTTGTCATGCCATCTTTTAACTTTTTCTTTAAATAACTTGGCATTTTCATAAGCTTGGGTTCTCCATTCATCTAATGAGCTAATATGAAATAACCTCTTTTCACCGGCAAGTTTAAAATCATAGTTGAGTTCTTTAATTGCCCAATAAGCTTTATGTTCTAACTCTAGAGGCAAATTACAAGCTTTTCCATAAACCATTTTATAGGGAGACATACCCATGGGTTTTCTATATGTTGTTCTGTAGGCCCAAAGTGCATCATCCAATTTCTTTGACCAATTCTTTCGAGACCTATTAACAGTTTTTTGTAATATTAATTTTATTTCTCTATTGCTAAGTTTAACTTGACCACTAGATTGAGGATGATAGGGAGATGCAATTCTATGGTTAACATCATATTTAGCAAGTATTTTACGGAAAGCACCATGAATAAAGTGTGAACAACCATCATTCATTAAATATCTATGGACTCCAAACCTCGGGAAAATAACTTCTTTAAGAATTTTAATGGAAGTGTTATGATCAACACTACTAGTTGAAATAGCTTCTACCCACTTAGTAACATAATCAACAGCAACCAAAATATGTGTATACCCATTGGAGGAAGGAAAATGTCCCATATAATCAAAACCCCAAACATCAAATGGTTCAACAACAAGTGAGTAATTCATAGGCATTTCTTGACGCTTACCGATATTACCAATTCTTTGACATTCATCACAAGATAAAACAAACTTACGGGCATCCTTGAAGAGAGTAGGCCAATAAAAACCAGATTGCAATACCTTACGAGCAGTTCTATCTCCCGCATGACGCCCTCCATACGCTTCAGAGTGACATTTCCGTAGGATTTGTTCCTGTTCATGCTCAGTACACAATGTCTAATAATACCATCTACTCCTTCTTTATAAAGATGTAGCTCATCCCAAAAGTAATGTCTTAAGTCATAGAAGAATTTTTTTCTTTTGTTGGTATGTGAAACTAGGTGGTATGTATTTAGCAACAATATAATTAGCATAGTCAGCATACCACGGAGTGTTATGAGAAAAATTTATTACAGCTAGTTGTTCAACAGAAAACTATCATCAATAGGTAGTGGGTCATCAAGAATATTTTCTAACCTAGACAAGTTATCAGCTACGGGGTTCTCTGCTCCTTTTCTATCAGTAATATGTAAATCAAATTCTTGCACACTACTAGGGAAAACCTTATACACAGAACCTTAGCAGTAGCGTTGGATAAAAAGAGGCGCTACTGCTACTTAGCTGTAGCGCATGTCAAGAATAGGTGCTACTGCTAACGACTTAGCAGTAGCTCGGCAGTGAAAAAAAGCGCTACTAATAAAATTGCCCCACCGTTGCCGGCAGGCAAGGTTTAGTAGTAGCGCGCCTCAGATAACCGCGCTACTGCTAACTGTATAGTAGTAGCACGCTTTTTGGGTAGGGCGTTACGGCTAAGTTTGAACCTGGCCACATGGCAGGCCCCACTTAGCAGTAGCGCCTCTCCCGGGGGCGCACTACTGCTATCTTCTTAGCAGCAGCGCGTTTTACTCCCCCGTGCTACTGCTAAACCGCAGCCACCACCTTTTTCCTCCCCCCTCCCATCCTCTCTTCCTTCACTTTCCCCTAGCTCGCACCTCCTCTCTCCCTCACTTTGCTTCTTCCTCACTACTTCTTCCCCCCATTACTCTCCTTCTTCTACCTCTCTTTCTCTCTCTTTATTGCTCCTAGCTAACTACACTACCTCCATTAATGCATCTCCTTTCTCTTTTTCCTTCCCCCTCCACTAGTTGAACTCATCTCCTTCCCAAACTAGCTAGGTAGATCTAGCATTTAGTGAAGTGACCTATGTACCTCCCTAACTAGATCTAGCCATGTCAAGAAGTAAGCTTTGTCCACTTTTGATCATTCCCTAGGTGTGTGCGACACCGATCGACATCATCATCCCCGTGCTCGATCTCGAGATAGGTGATTAAAAATTTGTGCTTTTGCAAGAATGGAAATATGTGTATGTGTGCGATATGACATAATCGGGCGATATGATGGAAATTGTGTGTGTGGCATGAGTTGCCACCGAATTGTGCTTGAGTTGCCTATGTTTTGCCGAAATGTCGATTTATTTCCGTTTTGGCGAATTTCGGGCAAACTCTATATGTCCTATTTTTAGGGAAGGTCATGCCAAATTTTTGTATGACTTTGATGCATGCATGCATTTTTATAATCAATTTGTTTATTATTACCGTGCAGGCGTTCATGATGGTCAGTGGAACGATGGTGGAAAGGTGGTTGCGGTCGGCGGTGCAGGACATGAATGAAAATAACCGGACAGAGATTATATGTCCGTGTCGAAGATGCAAAGGAGGAGTTTGGCTCGACCCCTATGAGGATGGTGGTGTGATGGCGCACCTGCTCATGACTGGTTTCATCGATTGCTATACTCGGTGGATAATTGAAGATGATGATGCTGATGATGATGATGATGATGAGCACGCCGACGGGGCAGGCAATGACGACACGGGGCAAGACGAAGAGATGACCGATAATGGCGGGGGAGAAGAGGCCGGACATGGCGGCAGAGAAAACATGGACTCCACGCCGCAGACTTCGTCGGTACTAAGTTCAATCGTGCGGAGCCCTCATGTTCAAGAACTACTTCACAAGGAGACGAGTACTGACAGAGCTGCTTCTAGAGAGGAGGTCAAGCTGCAGCAACTGGTGGTAGACTGAAACACTCCATTGTATGATGGTTGCGATCCCAAGTTGACCCGCTTGAGTTTCACGCTCGAACTTCTGAAGACGAAGGCTAAAAACAAATGGACCGACACTAGCCTCAATGAGCTTCTCAAGTACCTAAAGGATGTTCTTCCTGCGTGGAATCTATGTCCTAGTAGTGTGGATGAGGCCAAGAAGATCGTGTGCCCTCTTGATCTGCCGCACGTTAGATACGATGTATGCATCAACGATTGCGTAATTTATCGGAAGGAGCACGCGGAAAAAACCAGCAGTCCGGTGTGCAATGCTTCTCGATACAAGAAGGCCGGGAAGAAATCTCCCCAGAAAGTTGTATGGTACTTACCGATCACTCCCCGTCTGCAACATTATTTTGTAGATCCCAAGGAAGCAAAGCTCATGTGTTGGCACGCGGAGAGGACAAAGCCTGACGATGGAGATGATCTGAAGCTCAGACACCTCGAGGATGGAAGCCAGTGGAGAGCGTTCAACAGCGAATATCGATATTTCACATGTGATGCAAGGAACATCGTGCTTGACGCGTGTACCGATGGCATGAATCTGTTTGGCAACCAGAACACCAACCATAGCACATGGCCCGTGTTTGTATGGATGTACAACATCCCCCCTGGTTGTGCATGAAGTCGAAGTACATACACATGAGCAGGCTGATTCAAGGGCCGAAACAACCAGGAAATAATATTAATCTGTATCTGGGGCTACTTCAAGAGGAGTTAGACACGTTATGGAAAACACCGGCCAAGACATGGGACGTCAGCAAAGGCGACTATTTCTATATGAGAGCCGCGCTGATCACGACGGTACACGACTATCTCAGTTACGGATATGTCGCAGGCCAGGTGTGCCATGGATATTGCGGATGCACGCGGTGCATGGATGATATGGCGTCTCAGCAGCTAGCGTCAACGAAAGAAGGCGGGTCTGGGAAAATCGTGTACATGGGGCATCGAAGATGGCTCGAGAAGGACGACCCGTGGAGAAACCATGGAGATCTATTCAATGGTGAGACTGAGCATCCAGGACCTCCACGTAAGCGGAGCGGCGCCGAAATCGATCAGTTGTTGAAAAACTGGGAACAGTGCCTCGCGCCGGGAAAGACGATGAAAAAGGCGCCGGAGCCGCTGCTGAAGATATGTAAGACGAGGTCTGTTTTTTGGGACTTGGAGTACTGGCACAAACTCGACACGCCACATTGCCTTGATCAAATTCATATCTGTAAGAATGTCCTTCAGAGCTTGCTCGCGACACTGATGAACATGACGGATAAGACCAAGGATGGGCCGAAGGCAAGAAGGGACTTGCAAGATTTGAAAATCGGGGCAGATTTGCACATGCTGCCCCGTAAAAGTCAGAGGAGACAGAGACGGAGACGGAGGTGCGGGAGAAGAAGGGCAAAAAAGTGAAGGAAGAGGATTATTGCCCCCCTTCTTGCTTTACCTTAAGTCCGGCCGACATCGATGAATTCTTCAAGTGCCTTACCAGAATCAAAGTTAGTTCCAGTTACTGTGGGAAGATAAGAAGATTTCTAGACACGAAAAAGAAAAGGTTCAGTGGGATGAAGTCCCATGACTGTCATGTGATGATGACGCAGATACTACATGTTGCCCTTAGAGGGATAATGGACAAGCACGTCCGTGATACGCTTATTGGTCTCTGCAACTTTTTTGACGTCATCTCTCGAAAGTCGATCAGTGTGAAGCAGCTCCGAAGGCAACAGGAAGAGATCATTGTGATACTAAATGACCTTGAGATGTACTTCCCGCCCGCGTTCATTGACGTCATGGTGCATCTGTGTGTCCATATTGTTGATGACATAATAGACCTGGGGCCGTCATTCCTGCACAACATGATGCCGCTCGAGAGGATGAATGGGGTCATCAAAGGATTCGTTCGTAACATGTACCGTCCGGATGGAAGCATCGTACAAGGCTACCTGACACAAGAGTGCATCTCTTTCTGCGAGAATTATCTATATGATGTAGACCGGCCTGGTGTTGGTTTGCCCGTTAAGAAGCACCTTGGGAGGCTCGAAGGAGAAGGTCACTCCAACGGTCGCAGGGAACTGCATGTGTCCTACTCGGATCGACGCAACGACTTTGCCAGAGCAAACTTAGTAGTGCTACAACACCTAGACGAGGTAGATCCTTTCATGACATTGCACAAACTGGATGCACTTCGTGTACAATCTCTTTCGAAGTATCAGGGTTTCAGACAAAAACTCATCTACTACAAAGGGATTTCATTTTTTTAAACTTATTTTAACTTCAGACTTTTTGTGTGTTCAAAATGCACCATTCAAAGCCACATCATCAATTTTCAACCCTTTTGTGACTTCATTTCCTTTTTTTCATGCATTTAATGATTTATTTTGAGCTAAATGACCCTGAAATTGACAAGCACTACAAATGAACTATGAAAATGTTGAAACTTGGCATGGTATCATAATTTCACCCACATAGCATGTGCTAAAAAGTTGAGAGGGTTACGGAAAAAACTGGATGCACTTCGTGTACAAACTGGACAATCTCTTTCGAAGTATCAGGGTTTCATACGAAAACACATCTACTACAAAGGGATTTCATTTTTTAAACTTATTTTAACTTCAGACTTTTTGTGTGCTCAAAATGCACCATTCAAAGCCACTTCATCAATTTTCAATCCTTTTGTGACTTCATTTGCTATTTTTCATGCATTTAATGATTTATTTTGAGCTAAATGACCCTGAAATTGACAAGCACTACAAATGAACTCTGAAAAGGTTGAAACTTGGCATGGTATCATAATTTCACCCACATAGCTTGTGCTAAAAAGTTGAGAGGGTTACGGGAAAAACTGGATGCACTTCGTGTACAGACTGGACAGTCTCTTTCGAAGTATCACGGTTTCGGACGAAACTCATCTACTACAAAGGGATTTCAATTTTTTAACTTATTTTAACTCCAGAATTTTTTTGTGCTCAAAATGCACCATTCAAAGCCACATCATCAATTTTCAAACCTTTTGTGACTTCATTTGCTATTTTTCATGCATTTAATGATTTGTTTTGAGCTAAATGACCCTGAAATTGACAAGCACTACAAATGAACTCTGAAAAGGTTGAAACTTGGCATGGTATCATAATTTGACCCACATAGCATGTGCTAAAAAGTTAAGAGGGTTACGGGAAAAACTGGATGCACTTCGTGTACAAACTGGACAGTCTTTTTCGAAGTATCAGGATTTCGGACGAAAACTCATCTACTACAAAGGGATTTCATTTTTTAACTTATTTTAACTCCAGACTTTTTGTGTGCTCAAAATGCACCATTCAAAGCCACATCATCAATTTTCAACCCTTTTGTGACTTCATTTGCTATTTTTCATGCATTTAATGATTTATTTTGAGCTAAATGACCTTGAAATTGACAAGCACTACAAATGAACTCTGAAAAGGTTGAAACTTGGCATGGTATCATAATTTTACCCACATAGCATGTGCTAAAAAGTTGAGAGGGTTACGGGAAAAACTGGATGCACTTCGTATACAAACTGGACAATCTCTTTCGAAATATCAGGGTTTCGGAAGAAAACTCATCTATTACAAAAGGGATTTCATTTCTTGACATGTAACCGCAGTGATATTTTAGATCAAAGTCATCATCACAATAGTTGTGGAGAGAAAGTCTTCAATTTTTCTTCGCGTGTGTCCCTTGCTTATTGCGCCGTAACCATGGATAATCTTCATGGTTTAACAGGGTGCTTGGGTCAGCCTTCACTTTGAAGGGAGGAATTTCATGAAACTTTTCATAATCTTCAGACATGTCCGTCTTGCCCTCCACTCCCACGATGTCTCTTTTCCCTGAAAGAACTATGTGGCGCTTTGGCTCATCGTATGATGTATTCGCTTCCTAATCTTTTCTTTTTCTCAGTTTGGTAGACATGTTCTTCACATAGAAAACCTGCGCCACGTCATTAGCTAGGACGAATGGTTCGTCTGTGTACCCAAGATTGTTGAGATCCACTGTTGTCATTCCGTACTGCGGGTCTATCTATACCCCGCCTCCTGACAGATTGACCCATTTGCACCGAAAAAAGGGACCTTAAAATCATGTCCATAGTCAAGTTCCCATATGTCCACTGTGTAACCATAATATGTGTCCTTTCCCCTGTTGGTTGCTGCATCAAAGCGGACACCACTGTTTTGGTTGGTGCTCTTTTGTTCTTGGGCGATTGTGTAAAATGTATTCTCATTTATCTCGTACCCTTGGTAAGTCAATACAGTCGAAGATGGTGTCCTGGCCAACGAGTACAGCTCATCTCCAACAATGTTGTTACCCATGAGATGTGTTTGCAACCAACTGCCGAAAGTCCTGATGTGTTCACATGTAATCCAGTCGTCAGACTGCTCCGGGTGTTTGGAGCGCAGAATATTCTTGTGTTGATTGACATAAGGGGTCACCAAGGTAGAATTCTATAGAATTGTGTAGTGTGCTTGAGCCCAAGAATGCTCGTCCCTACATATTATTGAATCCGCTCCTAGCATGCCTTTTCCAGTCAGTCTCCCCTCATACCGCGATTGAGGGAGACCAATAGGCTTATGGTCAGGAATAAAGTCAACACAAAACCCAATGACCTCCTCTGTTTGATGGTCCATGGAGATGCTTCCTTCTGGCCTAGCATGGTTATGAACACATTTCTTTAAGATTCCCATGAACCTCTCAAAGGGGAATGTATTGTGTAGAAATACATGACTCAGAATGGCAATCTCGTCGACTAGATGACCTAGGACATGCATCATGATATTGAAGAAGGATGGTGGGAACACCAACTCGAAACTGACAAGACATTGCACCAAATCATTCTTTAACCTTGGTAGGATTTCTAGATCGATTACCTTCTGAGAGATTGCATTGAGGAATGCACATAGCTTCACAATGGCTAATGGAACGTTTTCTGGTAGAAGCCCCCTCAATGCAACCAGAAGCAGTTGCGTCATAATCACGTGCCAGTCATGACACTTTAGGTTCTGGAACTTTTTCTCTGCCATATTTATTATTCCCTTTATATTCGACGAGAAGCAAGACGGGACCTTCATACTGAGCAGGCATTCAAAGAAGATTTTCTTCTCTTCTTTGGTAAGAGCGTAGCTGGCAGGACCTTGATACTGCTTTGGATGCATGCCGTCTTTTTCGTGCACACGTTGTTGGTCATCCCGTGCCTCCGGTGTATCTTTTGTCTTCCCATACACGCCCAAGAAGACTAGCAGGTTCACGCAAAGATTCTTCGTCATGTGCATCACGTTGATTGCAGAGCAGACCTCTAGGTCTTTTCAACAGGGTAGGTCCCAAAATATAGATTTCTTTTTCCACATGGGTGCCCGTCCCTCAGCGTCATTCGGTACAGATTGTCCGCCAGGACCGTTTCCATAGATTACTTGTAAATCCTTGACCATATCAAGTATGGCATCACCAGTACGGAGGACGGGCTTCTTCCGGTGATCTGCCTCACCTTTGAAATGCTTGCCTTTCTTTCTTAAGAGATGGTTGGTCGGAAGAAATCGACGATGTCCCAGGTACACATTCTTCCTGCATTTATCCAAATATATACTTTCGGTATCATCTAAACAGTGCATCCATGCGTGATATCCCTTATTTGTCTGTCCTGAAAGGTTACTAAGAGCAGGCCAATCATTGATGGTTACAAACATCAATGCATGTATGTCAAATTCCTGCTGTTTGTGCTCATCCCACACATGTACACCTTTTCTATTCCACAACTGTAAAAGTTCTTCAACTAATGGCCTTAGGTACACATCAATGTCGTTGCCGGGTTGCTTAGGGCCTTGGATGAGCACTGGCATCATAATGAACTTCCGCTTCATGCACAACCAAGGAGGAATGTTATAGATACATAGAGTCACGGGCCAGGTGCTATGATTGCTGCTCTGCTCCCCAAAAGGATTAATGCCATCTGCACTTAAACCAAACCATACGCTCCTTGCGTCACCTGCAAAGTCCCCCCACCTTCTCTCGATTTTTCTCCACTACGACCCGTCAGCGGGTGCACTCAACTTCCCGTCTTTCTTACGGTCTTCTTTGTGCCATCGCATCAACTTGGCATGCTCTTTGTTTCTGAACAGACATTTCAACCGTGGTATTATAGGAGCATACCACATCACCTTGGCAGGAACCCTCTTCCTGGGGCGCTCGCCCTCAACATCACCAGGGTCATCTCGTCTGATCTTATACCTCAATGCACCGCATACCGGGCATGTGTTCAAATCCTCGTACTCACCGCGGTAGAGGATGTAGTCATTAGGGCATGCATGTATTTTCTGCAGCTCCAATCCTAGAGGGCATAGAACCTTCTTTGTTCCGTACGTACTGTCAGGCAATTCGTTATCCTTCGGAAGCTTCTTCTTCATTATTTTTAGTAGCTTCCCAAATCCGTTGTCAGATACATCATTGTTTGCCTTCCATTGCAGCAATTTCAGTGTGGTACCAAGCTTTGTGTTGTCATCTTCGCAATTTGGGTACAACCCTTTTTTGTGATCCTCTGACATGCGATCAAACTTCAACTTCTCCCTTTCACTTTGGCATTCTCTCTGTGCAGCAACAATGACCCGGCGAAGATCATCATCGGGCACATCGTCAGGTTCCTCTTGATCTTCAGCTTCCCCCATTGCAGTATCAACATATTCAGGGGGATAGTTGTCATCATCCTCTTCTTCTTCGTTGTCTTCCATCATAACCCCTCTTTCTCCGTGCTTGGTCCAAACATTATAGTGTGGCATGAAACCCTTCTCAAGTAGGTGGATGTGAAGGGTTTTCAAGGAAGAGTGATCCTTCGTATTCCCACAGACAATACATGGACAATAGATAAAACCATTCTGCTTGTTTGCCTCAGCCACTTCGAGAAATTTATGCAGGCCCTCAATATACTCGGAGGTGCGTCGGTCACCGTACATCCATTGCCGGTTCATCTGCGTGCATTATATAATTAAGTGTATCAAAAACCATTACAGAACATCATGAATAGAGAAGTGATCAAATTAATACAAGTTCATCATCTCATTAAAACTAAAGTACAGTAGTGATCAAATTTTATTACTGAAAAAATAAATACATAAAGTTCATACATAGTTCTCATAGAACAAGATATAGCTCTCTAGAGCATCTAACTAAAACATACATTGAAACTAACATACAACTATGTAAAATATTTAAATACAACAACAAATGCGATCATAATCACAATTAAGGTAACAATTGATCCAACAGCATAATGATGCCAAGCCTCATTATCAATGACATATTTTTTTATCTTTCTAATCTTCAAGCGCATTGCATCCATCTTGATCTTATGATCATCGACGACATCAACAACATGCAACTCCAATTTCATCTTCTCCTCCTCAATTCTTTTCAATTTTTCTTTCAAATACTCGTTTTCTTTTTCAACTAAATTTAATGTCTCGACAAAAGGGTCGGTTGGAATTTTCGGTTCACATACCTCCTAGATAAGAACATCTATGTCACGTTAGTCGGCATAATTGTCATAAACACTAAATGAAACAAATAGTTATAAAAAATAATATACCACATTCGAATCATAGACCGGACGAGGGCCGACGGGGGCAGATACCAAAACCATGGCACTATATAATAACAAACAATAATAAAAGTAAGAAATTTATACAAGTATCTATCTAAATCATACAAGTAAGAATTTTTTTTTTAAAAAGAAGATAAGAACAAGAGGCTCACCACGGTGGTGCCGACGACGGTGAGGACGGGGACGGGACGGGACGGACAGCCAAACCTAGACAAATCTTGGGGAAAATGGAGCTTGGAGGTCGAGCTTGGAGAGGAGGAAGCTTAAGCGTGGCTCGGGCATTTCATCGAACACCTCATGTGCATAGGAGGTGAAAGCAGAGCAGCACACACCTCCCACACGCCGGCCGACCAAAAAACAGAGGAGTGAGCGGGCAGGGGCGAGCATATATGTAGGCATCTCTTTAGTCCCGGTTGGTGGCTAGAACCGGGACAGAAGAATGACCTTTAGTCCTGGTTTCAGCCACCAACCGGGACTAAAGGGGCTGCGCTAGGAGCGAGGACCTTTAGTTCCGGTTTGTGTCTGGAATCGGGACTAAAGGGGTCAGACGAACAGGGCCTGGTGCCTGCCGAGGCCCGGCCGGCGTCCTGACCTCACGAACCAGGACTGATGCACTCATTAGTCCCGGTTCGTATTTATCTGGCCTGGATCAAAGCTCTGTTTTCTACTGGTGGGTGAATGCCTGAATGGAAGACCTACTAGAGGAGCGATGGCCATGAAGGAGTCACGGTCATTTCCAGCGAGCAGCAATCACTGTTGGATTGGATGTAGACCAGACAGCACGGCTGCAGTCGAAGAATAGAGGACGTTAATCTTGAGAGGGATGGCCACCGTAGTGATGGCAATGATGTGTCTTGTTGCAGTGTTTCAGATTGGTGCTCAGCCTATCTTCACCTGTGTAGCAGTAGAGGCGTCAGTGGCCTGTGAGGGCGACATCCTGCAGCGACGTGCAGGACAAGAAGAGAAGCAAGCAGGTCATGATCGCGACGACTACATCAGAGAAGCAGCAGCGGTGGTTCAGGGCCTTCAGGTAAGCGCGACGACGACATCAGAGAAGCAGCAGCGGTGGTTCAGAGCTTTCAGGCAAGCCACCCTCCAGCCCACCATGCATAGTGCGGGCGACATGGTTGCAGAAGAGTCCGGGTAAACCATAAGCTAAGCTAGTGGTTTGGACGTTGCCTGCTCATTGACCTGGATGTACCTTTTCTTAAAAATTATTATTGCAAGACTCAACATAAATGGATCAAAACTTTTAAGATTGTCCCAGATGAAATGAGCCGTCTAGTTTTGTTAGTCTAGCGGTAGTATTAGTATTACGTCCTAGGAAGTAAGATGCTACAGAAAATTCTCTAGGGTTAAAATGGTCTTTGCGCTCTATCAAATAAGGAATATATATATTTACCAATTTCTGTGCTGAATTTTTTGAAAATAATACAGATGCAGATGCTCATACACACGCACATACGCTCATCTTGAGATTGACGAAGTCGCCACAAACGCCTTTGTAATCGATGGGAACGTCTCCTTCCATTGAACGCACATCGCCGGAAGTCCTGAATTAATTCCGGTTACCAATGTCAAGTCTAGGATTTGAACTTTGGTGGGCATGGTGGTACGACTGTCCTCCTAACCATCCAACCACTGGAGAATATATTTTGGAAAATGGGTTTGTACCTTTTTGAGACTTTCGTATCACATGCATGTCTTAAGGGTAACAAAAAAAAAATTGGACATTTTTGGATAAAATTGACCAAGTATATCTATTGCACAAACTTGTCGCAATGAAAGAAAAGATAATCATATTTGGAAATAAATGCATATGTGTGTTGTATATTGTACAATGAACCAAACATATATAGTGCACATAAAAATCTCTATGTTTGGAAAGTGTGGACATGAAATATGTCAAAATATTTCCTTTCAATCTGCTATACTTACCATCTATATGTGGTCAAATTTAACTTGATCTCGGCGGCTAGGATCGAATTTTTCTTTTACCACTTAAGGGGTAAGAGGTAGCATCTTAAAATTTCTCTTGTTGGGTACTTCGTGATTGGTAGTTACGCCGTCGTTGTCGCTTGTGTATAGTTATTTGAGGACGAAGGGTTTGGAAGGTAACTAACTTCTGGCAGCTAATAAGTCTAGCAATGAAAAGGGCCTAGAGTAGCTCATTTTCTAAATCTTGGAATTTCTCCTCGGTACTAAGGAAATTAAGATTTAAACAAGACCCCTAGAATTTCATTGATTTGAGTGACATGACCATTGGGGCCATATAGGGAGCAGATATAGGTCTTTCTCCTCCTCTAGCTGGACACATCTTGAAAATAAGTTGTTTTCCTATCCCCTCCTTTCACATCCCTATCTCTCCTGGAAACCTCATGTTGTCAACGGGTTGCAGCTGCACATCACTTACCGGTCTAGTGTCTACCTCACATATAAATATCACGTTTGACTAACAACAATATCATGCCAGGAGACATAATCATATCAACACATCTTATATTGAAATAAAATCTTGAACCATCCGTGAAACAAATACTCTCTCCATCCCATAACATAACATAAGACATTAATAATTACATCCAATATGGCACATATTGGATGTAATAACGTCTCGTATTATGGGACGGAGGGAGTATTTTGGGACCTTATTGAATGAAATCACATAGCATGGAAAACACATAGTACATCACAACTTCTTATTGAATCAAATCTTGAGTAGTAGCTAGTATCCAGGGGCTGGACGCAGGCGATGGAGCAGATCCTGCGAGCCGGCGGGATCATGGTGCTAGTCAGACGAGGCGGCGGCAGATGGTGAGGCCGTCTCCCACGGCGATCTGGCAGACGTCGACGCGCGGGTCAGCAGCGAGCTCGGCGTTGAAGCCCTTGAGGAACTCGGATATGGACGCGAGGACACCGTCCACAACAACGCCGGGCAGGACGTCTAACGAAGGCACGGCGACGCCGGCCACAGTTCCGCCCCAGAGCGTGTTATCGTAGACGATGGTGCCGCCAACGCGGACCAGCCGCATCAGCTGCTCGTGGTACCGCCCGTAGTTCTGCTTGTCGGCATCCACAAACGCGAAGTCGTACTGAGCCACGGGGTCGGCGGCGAGGAGCTCGTCGAGGCGGTCAAGCGCCTTGCCCTCGCGGAAGTCCACCTTGTGCGCCACGCTGGCCTTCTGGATGAAGGGCAGGCCGAGCTCGAAGTCTTTCTGGTTGACGTCGATGGCCACCACCTTGGCATCCTCCCGCAGCGCCAGCGCGGTGGCGAGGAGCGAGTAGCCCGTGAACACGCCGACCTCGATCGTGTTCCTGGCCCCCGCTATCTTGATCAGCAGTTGCAGCAGCTGGGCCTCCTCCGGCGTTGACTGCATGATGCCACTGGAAGCACCGGCCGGCCAATATGAATTGGACTGAGGTGATGACCCTAACAGTAATTCTGTACTCCCTCCGTCCGAAATTAATTGACGCGTGAAATGGATGTACAGTATATATTACCTCTGGTGCTTGTCGGTGAGGAGGCGCAGGTCGCGCATGCACTCCGGCTCTCGGGGGAACACCGTGGTATCCAGGATGTACTTGTACAAGGCGTCGCTCTTGAGCAGATGCTTGATATTGTAACTCGCATTGACGTAGCTGCCACTAGCCGCCATTGCTGTTGGTTGGTCTCGGAGAATACAAAGATCAAAGCACTGAAAAGACTCACTCTCTTCTCTCTCACACACAAATTAGCGCACTGATATAGTGATACTTGCATTGCAATGGGGTTTGGTTTTATAGAGGTAGTTTGTTGGACTGCGATACAGGATCCGCCACTAGTGCAGATTTGGTCGAATCGTCACCTTGCGATGTTGGGCAACAGGGCGGAGGTGGGGCATCGCATACAATATGGAAAAACGTGTGCGGCAGGGTTTTATGTCAGTCAGTTTTCAAAACTCAATCCTGTGCGTCGGGGATCAATCGGTGCTACTGCGGCGCTGTCTCCTGCTGCTGGACCGACGAAGAGGCGAGCTGCTGCGCATTGCGTGATAGGAAGGACCAAGGCTGGTGCGAACAAGGGACTGGATGACCTCATGCTTAGGGCGCACACCGGGTGATTTCCCCTCTTGCGTGAGGATGGCTTTCCCTAGATCGCTTGCTGGCTCTAGATGTGTTGCCGAACCAATTGCTCTTAGTAGTTGTAGTTTCTTATATTTCTGGCCTGCTACTTTGGCGAGGCTCGAGAGCTACCATTATGTTTCGGTTGCTGTTCTCGGTTTTATTCAATAAAATGGAGAGGGGGGAAACCCCTTTTGTTTAAAAAAAAACTCAATCATGTGCGACGGTTGAACCCGTTGTGTATTTTTTTAAAGGAGAATGACCCCAGCTTCTGTATCTGGACAATGCATGCAGCCATTTTATTAATTATTCACAAAGACCTTACGATGTAATACATCAATATGTTTGAAACCACCACCTTGACAACATCTATCGCTACTTCTATTCATTTGATGTACGGGTGCCAAATGTCTGAGCCGAATACCAACAGACTTCGCACCAAAGCCTAACATCTAGAGTCAGACGCTCCAACCAAGCCGCATTGCCTGGTCTGGGTCACACGCCGGTCCGGCATACTCTCAGAGGCCGTCGCCGCCGTCTTTCATCGACCATCTTCAGAGCAGGTACTAATGCACAGACCTTGTCAAGCCTGCCATCGACGCCACCATGCCACCAGACAACGCCGCCATGCTGCACGTATCCATCCATCCGCGCCCGTCGCCGAAACTCTGCAGCATATGGTTGAACCCACTGCATATGGTTGAACGTACGGAAACATCTGGGATTAGTGTACTATCGCACTCGTCTTTAGTGAAGAAAACATGTGTAGTAGTTTGTCAACGCAGACGGTAAGGTAATGGGAACCGTTTGTGAATGTGTCCTATCACACATGGTTTGGTAGATGTAAATGTGTATGATTGTTTCCACCATCACACATGCTTTATTTGTTGTAGAGGCCCGCTTCGCTACACCCAGCCCCCCTCACAAACCGTATAAGGACAGTATGGTCATTTCATCAAACTATATACTCATCTGCATATGCGACACGTATGAGGCATCGTACCCACTTTTTATCAAACTTCAAAATATAGCGCAGGCGATGTGAACCGAACTCAAGACCTTTTGGTCTAAGGAGAACCACACTAACCAACTAGGACATCCTTACGCTTGTGCCTATGTACTTCTTTTTTGTCCGTTCTTCTACTTCAATTCGCGGTTGGGCCGGCCCATTGTTGAACCAGTTATTTTATCACTATTTTTTTTTGTTTTTCAAATTTTTTTTGTTTATTTTTCTTTTTCAAAAAAAAATCTCAAAATTATAAAATTTTGTCTAAAATTTCAAAAAATATGCACTTTTTAAAATTTTGCTCCAAAGTACAAATATTTGTATTTAAAAACAAATATAGAGATATGTCAAAAAATTGTCCATTTAAATAGAAAATTGCTCACAACAATATAATCAAATTTCTAAACATCTATTAAATAGAAAAATTGTTTGTTTATTGTTTACTTAAATAGAAATGTTCGTTTAAACAGAAACATGGTCACATATAAAAATCGAACACATTTAAAATTTCTGAACATCTATTAAATAGAAAAATAAAAATGAAAATATATCAATTAGCGACCGGTTTATTGTTCTTTTTTGTTACTTTTTCATTCTTGTTGTTTTTTGTTTTTTATTCTTTTTCTTTTTCAAAAATGCTCACATCAATACAATGGACCCAAATTTTTCGACACACTAGCATCACCATGCCAAGCATCCATGATAAATTTCATTTAGTTCTGATATTTTATGCATTTTCTAGGGTTTTCCCGGTGAAAAAACCGTAAAACACTAGCTGGACACGATGCAACATGCGTTCGTTGTCCAAATTCCTTCAAATTTTGCATGGAAGCCTGTCATGAGCATGCCCATATGCTGGCAAAATTTGGTGGCATTTCATGTAAGGCAAGAAGCACACCATGTTCAAAGGTGGTGGTTTGGGTAGGCCGGTAGACACATTTTTTTCACATCAATAAAATGGACCCAGATTTTTTCCACAAACTAGAATCACCATGCCAAGCATTCATGATAAATTTCATTGAGTTCTGACATGTTATGCATTTTCTAGGGTTTTTCCGATGAAAAAAATCCTAAAACACACTAGCCGTACATGACGCAACGTGCGTTCGGTGTTCGAATTCCTTCAGATTGTTCATGAAGGTCTTCCATGAGCATGCCCATATGCAGGCAAAACTTGGTGTCATTTCATGCATGATAAGAAGCACATCATATTCAAAGGTGGTGGTTCGGGTAGGCCGATAGGGCAAGCCTGGATGCACTTTTTTCACATCAAGAAAATGGACCCAAAATTTTTGCACCCACTAGCATCACCATGAAAAGCATCTGTGATAAATTGCATTGACTTCTGTCATTTTATGTATTTTCTAGGGTTTTTCCGATGAAAAAACCCTAAAATACTAGCCGTATGTGACGCAACGTGCGTTCGGTGTCCGAATTCCTTCAAACTGTGCATGGAAGCCTTCCATGAGCATGCCCACATGCAAGCAAAATTTGGTGTCATTTTCATGCATGGCAACAAGCACATCATGTTCAAAGGTGATGGTTCCGGTAGGTCAGTAGGGCAAATCTGCATGTATTTTTTCGCCTCAATAAAATGGACCCAAAATTTTCCCAGACACTAACGTCACCATCCCAAGAATCCATGATAAATTTTATTAAGTTCTGACATTTTATGCATTTTTTCGGGTTTTCCCGGTGAAAAACCCCTAAAACACTAGCCGACCGTGACACAACGTGCTTTGAAACGTTTGTAAAAGTTGAAAAGAGTTCCTGAATATGAAAAGAAGTTCATGAATTTGAAAACAAAGTTTGTGAATTTAAGAAAATGTTCATGAATTTAAATAGAAAAAAGTTCAGGTAGGGCGTTCGGGTTGGGCGGAAGGTTCCGTTCACACTACCTTTTTTCGAAATAGTTCAAATGGACCAAAAAATTCAAGGGCCTTGTATCACCATTCCAAGGAACCATGCCAAGTATTTATGATTTTGACAATTCTGCATTTTCAAAGAATGTTCATGCTTTCAAAATTTATTTGGAATTTAAAAATAATCTTATGTTTATTTTTGTAGACAAATACAAAAAAGTTTCATGGAAATTCAAAATAAATTGGTTTCAAATTTGTGTTCGTATTTTCTGATTTTTACTTGGAATTTGAAATTTCATAGTGTTTTTTCAAAAATGTTCGTGTTCAAAATTGCGTTCGTTCTTTTTATAATATGGTCGTGTTATGACATTCTAAGAAATTTTGAAACACACAAACAATTTTTTGAAATATCTGTACATTTTTGTTTAAAATGCGATTTTTTGTACTTTATGAACAAATTGTAAAAAAGTGAACTTTTTAAAAAAAAAATATAAGCGTGAGTACATTTTGAAAAAGAAGAATAGAAAAAATGAAAAAGAAATAGTGATAATAGGATCGCGAAGAGAAGTAGAAGAAAACTAAAAAAGAAATAAATATGCACAAGCATTAGGATGTCCTAGTTGGTTAGTGTGGTCCTCCTAATTTCAATAGATCTTGAGTTCGATTGATGTTACCTGCACTCTATGTTCACTTAAAAAGAAAGTGAAAAATAGCTGAGCGCGGGTGAAAAGGCCATCCTACTCTTTATTATGAAGGGGTATATAGAGATCTCAGCCGTCAATTTGTTTAGCCGGGGGGAGGGGGGGGGGGGGGGAGGGGGCGAGTTTCGAAGCAAAAGTGTTGTATAAAAAGTCTGCGATGGGTCATGCCATGCCACACGTTTGTCGTCTAATTTGTGAGTAAGATTGCGTTTAGCATTGGACACGGCGGATTTGAATCTCATCTGTGGGATAGGGAGCTATCGCACACGGTTCAAAACAACCGGAGAGGTCCAATGTAGGGTCTTGTCACACGCGTTTCGTTGTTCCATACTGTCTTTGATGTTTAGTGCATCACACACGGTTCCATTCTCACCAGCGTGTGCTTTCTGTATTCAATCGCACACACTTATTTGTCCGAAAAAAATTAATCTACGAAAGAGCTACACCTCCTGTCAATCATCCATCACATGAAAAACTCAAATTCATGTGTAAATGTTTAGCATAAAACAATAATTCAAAACATACTTATTCATGAGGTGAGCAAAAAGCTACTCCTTTTTTAGTGACAATTTTGACGAAAAACTGGGAAATATTTTCCCTAATATCGGGCAAGTCAGATTTGGGCAGCAGGTCGTCGGTCATCAATCCAAAGAGCTGCACATTTTTTTAAGATCATATTGTGCCAGACATGTAGTGTAAAAGATTAATTAAGTAGTTAAGACGCAGATTTACATGTGGTTTACTGTCTGAATTTAATGTTGCACCAGATGGGCATAATATATTCATGTGTTTGCAAACATAGAAGGCATAAAGGTTGGTTCCTTTTGACTGTTGATGATACTAGATTTTTGTCTAAGAAAAACTTAATCCCTAAGATGTTTTTTTTGGACATGTACATTGAAAAATGTGTTTCTTTAGCAACCGGAACACATAAATAACATAAATCGCAGATATATGTCAACTTTAGCATATAATATCAAAAACATATTTCGGACATCTTTCCGAAAAAATGGGCACGTGCTCCATAGGTTTACTCCATTCTACATGGTTCCCTCCAAGGCGGAAGTACTTGGAAAACACACTAGAAATGAAAATGAATTTTCTTGCTCAATTCTAAAATAAGATATGAATAAAAATTTAACCAACAAAGAATTCAATATCTAGACAAGAATTCCTTAATAAATGTTATATCCAGAGGTTTAGGAGATTTGTACAGAGAATCTAGGTACATAGTAGACTTTGTTGTGCTTTGAAACGATACAATCAAGCTCCAATGGTCCCTACAAAGAAGAAAACCATGAACTTACGAATTATATTGAATGAAACACAATCAATGTATATGTGGTTGTATAATTAACTTACTCATCATTATATGCAAGTAAAAGTAATTCTGCAACGTGTTGGTCGATCAACATCTTGACTACA
The DNA here is from genome assembly GCA_011799875.1 of Thinopyrum elongatum. Lineage (NCBI taxonomy): Eukaryota > Viridiplantae > Streptophyta > Magnoliopsida > Poales > Poaceae > Thinopyrum > Thinopyrum elongatum. Next base: position 22,105,475 of record CM022297.1, on the reverse strand, counting down.
AATTAGAAGGTCAAATCCCTATGGTGGTCGACTGATTTTTGCATTGTTCGGATTAGCACTAAGAAACCCACGTGCTCCCTCTTTGCTTATTATGTGATCAATTGCATGAGAGGAAAACAATAGAGCTATTGTTTATCGTTTACAGCCTTGTAGAGAACAATTGTTTGAAGCACTGAATAAGATGCACCTTGATTTTATCAAAGTTGTAGAGAAGATGCAACTCCTCGAAGAACTATGGTATAAAACCTAGCTTGGTAAAAAAGTTGCCGTAGTACACATTCAAAACCGATTGGCGATTAGTTCTAGCCATTAGCTTCATGCAAAAAAATAATCTAACCTCCCGTAAAATCCGCTAGGTTTTCCGCTGTAGGATCAGCACCCTGTATCGTGGTCGCCTCCCGTGCTATCCACTCTCTCTCTCTCTCTCTCTCTCTCTCTGTGTAATATCTCAGTGAACTTTCTATCCAGTGAGTGGTGAATTTTCCCTGCCATTTTCCACTTCCATATCCTTTCGCCACTGTGAACATATCTTCTGCTTCAGCATCTCTCCCATTTCCTTCCTTTTGAGCTCTTTCTTCAGCCTTTTGTTCTGGAGCCTTTCTTCTACGTTGAGTGGTAAGGACCTCTTACGCATGGCATTGACTGTGACACCCCTTGCATGACACGGGGTTCCTTGGGGGTCTGAAGCCGTTGCCAGAGTGTCTCCAAGCCTTGAGTTTCGGTAGAACCCTCTGATAATTTCGAAAGCCGCTACATCTTGTTGTAAAGTGCTTGGTCTGTGGGGTTTTCAAAGGCATAATTACCGTTGTCATCCTTTTTTTGGCACGTCTCTGCAAGTAGTCTCTACCGTGATCACCCTTAATTCAATGAAAGCCCCTCTCCCCCCACCCCGGAGTGATTGCTTCCTCGTCCTTCTTGTGCCAAATAAGTTTCTTGCCGTCGTGTGACGCCCCCGGTTCAATCGTACACTAATCATACACGCAAACGTGTACGATCAAACCCAGGGACTCACGGGAAGATATCACAACACAACTCTAAACACAAATAAACGGAGGTCCACAATATTACAGACCAGGGATCCGAAGATCCGAATACATAAGTCAGTCATACAAATAATATCTGGGTACAGACATAGTTAGACAAGTTCTGCCTTAAGAAGGCTAGCACAAACAGCGACACTAGATCGAAAGGCGTTGGCCTCCTGCCTGGGAGCCTCCGATCCTACTCCTGGTCAGCTGGCTCGATCCAGTAGTACGTGCCCTCTGGACCCGCCTGGTAGTAGGCTCCGGTGGTGGCGTCTGGCTCCTGGACTCCATCGTCTGGTGTATCATCAAGGTGGGGTATATGGGGGAAAAGAGAAAATAAAGCAACCGTGAGTACTCATCCGAAGTACTCAGCAAGCAAGGATCTATACTACATATGCAACATTATCAATGGAGAAAAGGCAGTATATGTGGACTGGGCTGCAGAAATGCCAGAATAGAGAGAAAGGCCTAGTCCTATCGAAGACTAGCATCTTCAAACATCTTCTCAAAGCCATCATCTTGCAGCAGTAGAAGAGAGTAGAATAGCATTTTATTTAGCAAACATGTTGAAGTACAGCTCAAAGATCCTTCCTCGACTCCCAGCGAGAAAGTAATCCCAAAGCTTCAATTAAGTAACAAGTATCCAGTTTAAGTAGTAGATCGGGATACACAAACTGAGCGTCCTTTACCGTAGGACCGGCTATCGATAGAAGATTCATCCCTGCAGGGGTGCACTACTGTTACCCAACACGCTCGATCAACTCTGGCCGGACATACTTGCTGGGTAATGCCCGTCCTCGGAAGATCAACACGAAGCAGCGCTCTACCTAGGCTCAGCAGAGAGGTCAGCACGCCGGACTAACCTATGCACCCAGGGGTCTCGGGCCATCGCCCTGGGCACCCTGCGCGTTGCGTGGCTGGCCGGGGTGCAGGCGCGACACTGAACTCGCCAGTGAAGTATCCAGCCCAATCCCGACGATCAGCCTGCACGGTGAATCGTGACGTCTGATAAGCTTTCGGCGAAACGTACATCGCAGAGGGCCCCATAACCATTATCCCGCGTGGTGGCAGTGCGTATAGGGCACGTCGACCCACTCAGATCACACACCCAATCCAATAGGCTCAATTAGTATCAAGCGGAGACAATCAGAGTCTCTGATGCTCCGCCACAGTGTCACACTCGAGTGCCCTTCCGGCACACCCGAAATCATAGATCCCCAGCGGGTACCCACCAGGGTGGACCCGCCTGTGAAAAAGGTCAAGTAACCGTGTGGTCATAATCATCAGGGTGAACGTAAGAGGTATCACCCTCGAGGTTCACACTGAGGGGTTGCACGACAGAGTCGTATCGGACATGGAGAAGGAGGAATCACCCTCGATGACCACGACCGTACAGCTATGCTGCAGAGTATTCATCAGGAGTGCGTTACGAGGTATCACCCTCGGCACTCGATAGTTACTACGCAGAGTCGTACAACTAAGGGGGTGTGAAGTGAGGCGTCTGTCTCTGATCGACGATCACGTTGATCGAGTCGTCGATGAACAAGCAGGGGCGACAAAGTAAGGTGGTGGGGTCACAGATGGTTCATACCAACCTATACTAAACAGTTTATCATAGGCAGGTAAGATAGCAATGAACAGGTTACAACTGCAGGCTATTCATCAGAATAGGAGCATACATTAACAGTAGCGAAATCTAATGCAAGCAGGAGAATAGAATGGGCGATATCTGGAATGCTCAAGGGGGGGGGGGCTTGCCTGGTTGCTCAGGCAAGAGAGGGAGGTCGTCAACGGGCTGCTCGTCGGTAGAGTAGTCGTAACCTGGTGCAGCGTCGTCGGTCTCGGCGTCTATCGAGAGAGAAGAAGGGGGAGAGAAACAATAAATTCCACGGCAAATATGCAAACAATATGTACGACATGTCTAAATGATATGCCGGGGTGTTCTACTGCCTAACTAAATGATTTAGTTAATTTAGGAATTTATTCGGATTTATTTAATTAAAGTTGGACACTATTCATTTATCGAAATCGGTCTAATTGTTCAACGTTCTTATACCTGCGGGCATTTGACGGGAATACAGAGGGCGTATCCGGGTTCGTATCGTCGTTCTGAGCAAGTTTCATGTATAAAATATTTTGATCGGAGTTACGGTTTAAAAGATATGATTTTCTAAAGTTTTTATTAATTTCTGAAATTTAATTAATTATTTAATTCAACATTATCCGAAACAGTGCTTGATGATGTCAGCATGACATCATGCTGACGTCAGCAGCCACCTGACAGGGTGGGTCCCACCTGTCATAGGCTGTTAGGTTAATTAGGTTTAATTAATTTAATTACTGATTAATTAACACTAATTAGTTAATTAGATTAACCTAATCAGGATTAATTAACTAATTAATTAACTAATTATTTAACTAATTATTTTAATTATTTTAATTATTTATTTTTATTTTCATTATTTTTATTTTTTATTTTTATTTTTTAAATCTTAATCCTTTTTTTTTAAACGTTTTCGGGGCGGGGCCCCACTGCCAGCGGGCCAGGGGGGGGTCGGCCCCATGTGTCTGTGGCCCAGAGGGGCCTTGCGGGTTTGGGCGCTCGGGTGCGGGTGCTGGGCACCCGTATGCGCCCGAGGGCGCTGGCGGGCGAGGCGAGCAGCGGCAGTGCGCAGCGAGGCGATGGCGCGGGCACGCGGTCGGCGGCGCGGGAGGCGGGGCACACGGCGAGCGATGCGGGCGAGCGCGCGGGCGAGGTGTGGGGGCGCGCGCGCGTGCGGGTGGCCGCGGCGAGCGGAGGCAGAGGCGAGAGGACGAGCGGCAGCGGCGGCTGGAGTGGGCGCGAGCGGGGCGCGCGCAGCGCGGTCGGGCGCGAGCCGGGGCGCGGCGACGCGTGAGCATGCGCGCAGCGCGGTGAGCGGCGACGGCGGGGACGAGGCAGAGAAGAAAAAGGGGGGGGCTCACAAGGGGGTTGTAGGGCACGGGGCAGCGAGGCCGGGAGCGACTTGGGAGGAGGACGAGGACGCCGGCGTTGACGGGGAGGCGGCCGGTGGGGACGAAGCGGCGGCGTGCGGGTCAGCGGCGTCGGGCACGCGCGCGTCGAGCGCCGAGGGAGGGAGGGGGGCGCGAGAGGGGGGGAATTGGGATCGGGAGGGGTGGCTAGGGTTCGGGGTCCAGGGGGATAAGGGAGTGGGGGAGTGGCCGGTTGGGCCACTGGGCTACGGCCCAGTTGGGCCGGGGGGGGGGGGGGGCGTTGCTCTTTTTTTTTCCTTTTCTGTTTCTTTTTCCTTTTCTTATTCTCTTTTCTCCACTGTTAAATATCTTGCCCCAAATGGTTTTTGTAAAAAGTGTGACCTATTTCATAAATACCAGTGCATTATTCCCTAACACCTAAAATTAGTTTGGCAAAACATAATTCCATATTTATTCCAGATTCAATAATGGTTATTAAATATTATCTTTATCCACTGTTTGAGGTTGTTCGAGTCACTTATCCAATTCCAATGATGTTGGTTTCAATTTTAGAACAGCCTCTGGAATATTTGTTATATATCTAACATTTTAGCTCCTATGTTGGACAACTTTTATATTCCACTTTCATTAATTTGAATTTGACTTAGGAGTTGAAATGCAATGTGATGCTATGATGATTATGCACTGTCTGCTAACATGTCATTATCAAAAGTGATTCTGTTGCTAATCACCGGGGGTGTTACAACTCTCCTCATCTATTAAGAATTCTCGTCCCGAGAATTAGAGGAAGACTGAAAGAAGAGGGGTATTCTTCGCGAAGACGATCCTCGCGTTCCAAGTGGCTTCATCTTCAGAATGATTTGACCACTGAACCTTGAGGAACTTGATTGACTTTTGACGTGTTCGACGCTCAGCTTGATCAAGAATACATGGGATATTCTGGATATGATAGATCTTCCCGTAATTCAAGCACTCATGATCCACAGCTCGAATGAGCCTTGAAGCAGCGGCGAGTTGGATACATGAAAGACGTCATGTACTTGAGAAGGTTTGGCGCAATTGCAACTGATATGCCACTTCTCCTCGATGGGCAAGAATACGGAACGGCCAATGTAGCGAGGGGCTAACTTGCCTTTGATTCCGAACCGATGAGTGCCTTTCAACGGAGTGACGCGGAGGTAAGCTTGCTCGCCAGGTTGATAGACTATTCCTGGTGCTTTCGGTCATAGTTGCTCTTCTGACGAGACTGAGCAGACTTCAAATGTTCACGAACAATACAGACTTGTTCTTCAGCTTGCCGAATATGTCCGGTCCGACGAGTGAGCGTTCCCCAGTTTTCTGACCAATTCAGAGGGGTTCGACACTTACGACCGTATAGAACTTCAAACGGTGCCATCTTCAACTAGCTTGATAGCTATTGTTGTAAGAGAATTCGGCATACGGGAGAGATTCCTCCCATTTCTTACCGAAGGAGATGACGCAAGCTCGAAGCATATCTTCGAGCACTTGATTAACCGTTCAACTTGACCCTGTGACTGAGGGTGAAAGCGGTGCTGAAAGACAGATGAGTTCCATAGCTTCTTGAACTATTCCAGATCTGGAGGTGAAGAGGCTGCCACGATCAGAACTGATCTCCAACGGCACCGTGGAGTGACCACATTCGGGAAACATACAAGTCTGCAAACTGGCTAGCAGTATTGTCTCCTTAACAGGCAAAAGTGGGCAACCTTAGAGAATCGGTCAATGACAACAAATATAGCATCATTACCCTTCTGGGATTTGGGAAACCAGTAATGAAATCCATTGGACCTTGTCCCATTTCCATTCAGGAATTTCCAGGGTTGCAGAGTTCCTGCGGGCCTTTGATGTTGGGCTTTAACGCGGGCGGCAAACGTCACACTCAGAAACATAACGAGCAATGTCTCGCTTCATATTAGGCCACCAGAATCTTCGACAAATGTCACGGTACATCTTTGTGCTACCAGGGTGAATGGACAAGGGAGTGTCATGAGCTTCCTTCATAACGCTTTCCCTCTCATTCTTGAACTTGGGTACGAAGAGACGGTGTTGGAAAAATAGGATCCCATCTCATCAAGATGGAATTCCGACGGCTTCCTTTCTCGAGGTATCGCTTGATCTTTTCAACTTCAGTGTCATACCTTTGCATAACCTTAATGCCGTGTTCTAAATCTGGTTCGACAACCAGGGTATTGAGATAACCCTGTGGGACAATATGGAGGTTCAACTTGCAAAGCTCTTCATGGAGAAGAGGTTGTGTTTCTTGAACCATAAGATTGTTGCTATAGGACTTGCGACTCAAAGCATCGGCCATTACATTAGCCTTGCCGGGGGTATATGAAATATTCATATCATAATCGGCAATTGTTTCGAGCCATCTTTGTTGACGAAGGTTCAGATCTGGTTGAGTATATAAATACTTCAAGCTTTGGTGATCCGTGTATATCTCGCAACGGTTACCGAGAAGGTAATGTCGCCATAGCTTCAAGGCATAGATAACCGCAGAAAGTTCAAGATCATGCACGGGATAATTTTCTTCATGAGGACGCAATTGTCGGGAGGCATAAGCAATCACTTTGCGCTCTTGCATCAGGACACAGCCTAATCCTTGACGAGATGCATCACAGTATATCACGAAATCCTTTTGGGAATCCGGGGGTGCTAGTACTGGGGCAGATGTCAATTTATCTTTTAGTGTCTGAAAGCTTTCTTGACATTTTTCTGTCCACTCAAATTTAACACCTTTGTGAAGCAGATTTGTCAATGGTTTTGCAATCTTGGAAAAGTTCTCAACGAATCGACGGCAATAACTAGCGAGTCCGAGAAAACTTCTGACTTGCTTAACATTCTTTGGGGGAGTCCAGTCGAGAATAGCCTGAACTCGTTCGGGGTTAACAGCAATCCCATCCTTGGAAATCACATGTCCAAGGTAAGTTACTTCAGGAAGCCAAAATTCGCATTTGGAATACTTGGCATACAACTGGTGTTCTCGGAGCCTTTCTAGAACAAGGCAGAGATGTCCAGCATGTTCTTCTTTATTCTTAGAATAGACCAGAATATCATCTAGATATACCACGACGAACTTGTCGAGGTAATCCATGAATATATAATTCATCAGGCGGGAGAATGTAGCTGGAGCATTCGTTAGGCCAAATGACATGACGGTGTATTCATAGGAGCCATAACGAGTGACGAATGCAGTCTTGGGAATGTCCTCCTCACGGACACGGATCTGGTGATAACCCAACCTCAAGTCGAGTTTAGAGAACACCGACGATCCAGCGAGTTGATCATAAAGATCATTGATCCGGGGCAGTGGGTATTTATTCTAGATTGTGGCTTGGTTAATGGGCCGGTAATCCTGAACCAATCGGTTAGTTCCATCCTTCTTCTTAACGAGGAGTGAAGGTGCTCCCCAAGCAGAGGAACTGGGGCGGATGAAACCACTCTTAAGTGACTTGTCGATTTCTTCCTTAAGCTCAAGAAGGTGATGCGGAGGCATCTTATAAGGTCGCTTGGCAATAGGAACGGTGCCAGGCTTCAAGTCGATGACGAACTCGACAGCTCTAGCCGGGGGTATTCCTGGAAGTTCTTCTGGAAAGACGTCTGGAAAATCTCGAACGACAGGAACGTTCTCGATCCCTTCCAGAGGTGAGGCGTTCAAAGCATTCATAACATATACCTCAGCTTCAGCGTCTCGAGTAATTCGGGCAGTGTAGTTCACTATCTCATCGGTGGGGTGAAGAAGTTGGACGACTTTAGTGGCACAATTGATCGAAGCAATGTGAGCTTTCAACCAATCCATTCCGAGTATGAGGTCTATGGTGGAAGACTTCAGGATAATAGGGGAAGCTAGGAATTCAAATTCCTCGATTTCAACAGGGACATTATGTGCCATCATAGTGGTTTGACATTGGCCTCCAGGGGTACGGACAACTATTGGCAGGTTCATCTTTTCGAATGCAATGTCATGAGATAATGCAAATGCTTCAGACATGAATGAATGCGATGCTCCTGAATCAAATAATACAGAAGCAGGTAATGAGTTAACAAGAAGGGTACCCATCACAGTAGCAGGTTGATCCTGGACTTCTTCAATGTCAATGTTGTAAGCTTGACCACGACCACGTGAAGCAGACCCAGTATTATAGTTGCGGGTCTGATTGTTGCCACGGCCATATCCACGGCCAGCACGAGGAAAATCTAACTGATTCTGAGTCTGGCGGCAGTCTTTAGCCTGGTGGCCTGGTTTGCGGCACTTGAAACACAAACCATCTTCAGGACGAAGAGGGGCATTGTTCTGAATAGCTTGAGCCTTTGACGGCCTCGGTGGTGGAGGAGGCAGACGTAGTGCAGCATTGTTCTTTGGCGCAGAGGTATTGGGACGGAACGCGTTGTTGGGAATCCAAACTCTACGCTTCGGTGCTGAGCCCGAAGATGAGCCAGCATCACGATAGCGCCTCTGCGAGTCCTTGTGTTCCATCTGAGCGGTCTCAACGAGAATAGCCTTGTTCACTAGAGTTGAGAAGTCATTGATGTCTTGAGCAGCTAGTGCAAGCTTGAGGTCAGGGTGTAGTCCATTACGGAACTTCTCCTGTCTGCGAGCATCTGTGGCGATGTCTTCTTTAGCATAGCGGGAGAGATCAAGAAATTCCCGCTGATAAGCTTCGACGGTTTTATTGCCCTGTGTGAGGTTGCGGAACTGGGTCTTCATGCGTTCCATAATTGCTTGAGGGATGTAACGTGTACGGAAAGCAGCCTGGAACTCATACCAGGTGATGACTGTTCCAGCAGGCAGAGTACGCTTGTGTGTGTCCCACCATTGAGCAGCGGGGCCCTTTAAGAAAAAGGCCGCGAAGGTGACAAAGTTGGCGGGGGCGACATTAGCAGACTCCATCTCGTGAGTGATGTCGCGGAGCCAGTCATCGGCATCCAGGGGCTTGTCAGAGTCATCCAAGATACCACTGAACTGTCCTCGAAGACGTGCGACAGCAGAGTAGGCGGCATCTTGTACTGCCATCTCAATCGTCACGCCGATACCGTGGAAAAGGTGCACCTCGGTGTCTGAGTCATTCTGCCGATCATAGATACGAACATCAGCATGGTACTGCTCCTGATTAAACTCGCGGTAATCCTCGTAAACCATGTACTCAGGGTACCAGCGGTAGCCAAGTCTGGTCATGAGAGCGATAAGGACAGCTGGAAAACCAGGGGCATCACGAGCCCAAGTGCGAAGCACAAGCTGTATCGTAGGACGCGGTGGAAACAAACGGTCCATCTGAAACAGAGGAAATTCAGATTTGTCAAATGACAATGAGAAGTTTAACACAACTCGGAGAGAAAGGTTAAACAAAACAATGGAAAGGAAAATGATTATCAGACTAATCAGATCAACGACAGGGAAATCGCACAGATATCCAGCTCTCCGGGTAGACGGGATTTACGAGATCCTAAGTGTCGGCGTTAGTAAAATTTTATTTAACCCGAATAGAAGAGATATTAGAGTCCCAGAGTATAGACGAGGAATAAAAGATCCTAATACCACCCAGTTGGCGACGTGGGCCCGTAAGCCACACAGCCAAGTTAGTAAATTAGTTTCTCGGTTTCTAGACTCAACTTCGGCCAAGGAATTTGGAGGGGGGCTTCCTACAGGCAGTCGGCTCTGATACCAACTTGTGACGCCCCCGGTTCAATCGTACACTAATCATACACGCAAACGTGTACGATCAAGCCCAGGGACTCACGGGAAGATATCACAACACAACTCTAAACACAAACAAACGGAGGTCCACAATATTACAGACCAGGGATCCGAAGATCCGAATACATAAGTCAGTCATACAAATAATATCTGGGTACAGACATAGTTAGACAAGTTCTGCCTTAAGAAGGCTAGCACAAACAGCGACACTAGATCGAAAGGCGTTGGCCTCCTGCCTGGGAGCCTCCGATCCTACTCCTGGTCAGCTGGCTCGATCCAGTAGTACGTGCCCTCTGGACCCGCCTGGTAGTAGGCTCCGGTGGTGGCGTCTGGCTCCTGGACTCCATCGTCTGGTGTATCATCAAGGTGGGGTATATGGGAAAAAAAAGAGAAAATAAAGCAACCGTGAGTACTCATCCGAAGTACTCAGCAAGCAAGGATCTATACTACATATGCAACATTATCAATGGAGAAGAGGCTGTATATGTGGACTGGGCTGCAGAAATGCCAGAATAGAGAGAAAAGCCTAGTCCTATCGAAGACTAGCATCTTCAAACATCTTCTCAAAGCCATCATCTTGCAGCAGTAGAAGAGAGTAGAATAGCATTTTATTTAACAAACATGTTGAAATACAGCTCAAAGATCCTTCCTCGACTCCCAGCGAGAAAGTAATCCCGAAGCTTCAATTAAGTAACAAGTATCCAGTTTAAGTAGGTAGATCGGGATACACAAACTGAGCGTCCTTTACCGTAGGACCGGCTATCGATAGAAGATTCATCCCTGCAGGGGTGCACTACTGTTACCCAACACGCTCGATCAACTCTGGCCGGACATACTTGCTGGGTAATGCCCGTCCTCGGAAGATCAACACGAAGCAGCGCTCTACCTAGGCTCAGCAGAGAGGTCAGCATGCCGGACTAACCTATGCACCCAGGGGTCTCGGGCCATCGCCCTGGGCACCCTGCGCGTTGCGTGGCTGGCCGGGGTGTAGGCGCCACACTGAACTCGTCAGTGAAGTATCCAGCCCAATCCCGACGATCAGCCCGCACGGTGAATCGTGACGTCTGATAAGCTTTCGGCGAAACGTACATCGCAGAGGGCCCCATAACCATTATCCCGCGTGGTGGCAGTGCGTATAGGGCACGTCGACCCACTCAGATCACACACCCAAATCCAATAGGCTCAATTAGTATCAAGCGGAGACAATCAGAGTCTCTGATGCTCCGCCACAATGTCACACTCGAGTGCCCTTCCGGCACACCCGAAATCATAGATCCCCAGCGGGTACCCACCAGGGTGGACCCGCCTGTGAAAAAGGTCAAGTAACCGTGTGGTCATAATCATCAGGGTGAACGTAAGAGGTATCACCCTCGAGGTTCACACTGAGGGGTTGCACGACAGAGTCGTATCGGACATGGAGAAGGAGGAATCACCCTCGATGACCACGACCGTACAGCTATGCTGCAGAGTATTCATCAGGAGTGCGTTACGAGGTATCACCCTCGGCACTCGATAGTTACTACGCAGAGTCGTACAACTAAGGGGGTGTGAAGTGAGGCATCTGTCTCTGATCGACGATCACGTTGATCGAGTCGTCGATGAACAAGCAGGGGCGACAAAGTAAGGTGGTGGGGTCACAGATGGTTCATACCAACCTATACTAAACAGTTTATCATAGGCAGGTAAGATAGCAATGAACAGGTTACAACTGCAGGCTATGCATCAGAATAGGAGCATACATTAACAGTAGCGAAATCTAATGCAAGCAGGAGAATAGAATGGGCGATATCTGGAATGCTCAAGGGGGGGGCTTGCCTGGTTGCTCTGGCAAGAGAGGGAGGTCGTCAACGGGCTGCTCGTCGGTAGAGTAGTCGTATCCTGGTGCAGCGTCGTCGGTCTCGGCGTCTATCGAGAGAGAAGGAGGGGGAGAGAAACAATAAATTCCACGGCAAATATGCAAACAATATGTACGACATGTCTAAATGATATGCCGGGGTGTTCTACTGCCTAACTAAATGATTTAGTTAATTTAGGAATTTATTCGGATTTATTTAATTAAAGTTGGACACTATTCATTTATCGAAATCGGTCTAATTGTTCAACGTTCTTATAGCTGCGGGCATCTGACGGGAATACAGAGGGCGTATCCGGGTTCGTATCGTCGTTCTGAGGAAGTTTCATGGATAAAATATTTTGATCGGAGTTACGGTTTAAAAGATATGATTTTCTAAAGTTTTTATTAATTTCTAAAATTTAATTAATTATTTAATTCAACATTATCCGAAACAGTGATTGATGATGTCAGCATGACATCATGCTGACGTCAGCAGCCACCTGACAGGGTGGGTCCCACCTGTCATAGGCTGTTAGGTTAATTAGGTTTAATTAATTTAATTACTGATTAATTAACACTAATTAGTTAATTAGATTAACCTAATCAGGATTAATTAACTAATTAATTAACTAATTATTTTAATTATTTTAATTATTTATTTTTATTTTCATTATTTTTTTTTATTTTTTTTAAATCTTAATCCTTTTTTTTTATACGTTTTTGGGGCGGGGCCCCACTGCCAGCGGGCCAGGGGGGGGTCGGCCCCATGTGTCTGTGGCCCAGAGGGGCCTTGCGGGTTTGGGCGCTCGGGTGCGGGTGCTGGGCACCCGTATGCGCCCGAGAGCGCTGGCGGGCGAGGCGAGCAGCGCCAGTGCGCGGCGAGGCGATGGCGCGGGCACGCGGTCGGCGGCGCGGGAGGCGGGGCACACGGCGAGCGATGCGGGCGAGCGCGCGGGCGAGGTGTGGGGGCGCGCGCGTGCGGGTGGCCGCGGCGAGCGGAGGCAGAGGCGAGAGGACGAGCGGCAGCGGCGGCTGGAGTGGGCGCGAGCGGGGCGCGCGGCAGCGCGCGTGCGGGCGCGAGCCGGGGCGCGGCGACGCTTAGCATCGCGCCAGCGCGGTGAGCGGCGACGGCGGGGACGAGGAGATAAGAAAAAGGGGGGGGCTTCACAAGGGGGTTGTATGGACGGGGCACGCGGGGGGAGCGCCTTGGGAGGAGACGAGGACGACGGCGTTGTCGGGAGGCGGCCGGTGGGGACGAAGCGGCGGCGTGCGGCGCGTCCAGCGGCGTCGGCACCGCGCGTGCGTCGAGCGCCGAGGGAGGGAGGGGCGCGAGAGGGGGGGGAATGTGGATCGGGAGGGGTGGCTAGGGTTCGGGGTCCAGGAGGTAAGGGAGTGGGGGAGTGGCCGGTTGGGCCACTGGGCTACGGCCCAGTGGGCGGGGGGGGGGGGGGGGGGGGGGGGGGGGGGGGGGGTCGTGCTCTTTTTTTTCTTTCTGTTTCTTTTTCTTTTCTTTTCTTTATTCTCTTTTCTCCACTGTTAAATGTCTAGGCCCCAAATGGTTTTTGTAAAAAGTGTGACCTATTTCATAAATACCAGTGCATTATTCCCTAACACCTAAAATTAGTTTGGGCAAAACATAATTCCATATTTATTCCAGATTCAATAAATGGTTATTAAATATTATCTTTATCCACTGTTTGAGGTTGTTCGAGTCACTTATCCAATTCCAATGATGTTGGTTTCAATTTTAGAATAGCCTCTGGAATATTTGTTATATATCTGACCTTTTAGCTCCTATGTTGGACAACTTTTATATTCCACTTTCATTTAAATTTGAATTTGACTTAGGAGTTGAAATGCAATGTGATGCTAATGATGATTATGCACTGTCGATCATGCTAACATGTCATTATCAAAAGTGATTACTGTTGCTAATCACCGGGGGTGTTACACGTCGTATCCTACCACCCCCGTATGGTGGGGTGTGTGTTCCGCTTGTTAAGTTCAGGTTGTTGTAGTCTTTTAGCAAGAGACTCTGGCGTGAACCAGAACCTTTTGAGAAGCCCTCCTTGCCTTCATTCATGTACTTCTTGTGCAACACATACTTCCAGTTTCTCGTATTATCCCTGGCCTTCTATAGCACATCATGTTCAACCTACTTCTTCACTGCCTCTAGGGATCATATAATGACCTCATGCAAGGTTTCCTGTTTTTCATACTTTTATTTCCGTTTTTCTCTCATTAAAAACCCAATAAACTTCATGTTTCGGGTTGAGGCTTGGCACCCTCATCATGGTTGGGATCTCCTTTCTTCTATTGTATAGTGGCTAAACATAGACGTATGTTTCCTAAAAAATTTCAGATTTTGTTTGCATTTTTTGCATTAAAAACCCAATAACCTCAATGTTTTGGGTTGAGTTTTGACATCATCATGTTTGGACTTCCTTTCCTTTTATTGTATAATGCCTAATCATAGATTCAGTAACACAAATTGTATTTTTAACCCAACTTTTCATGCACTAGCAGTATTTTTTTAATTATATTACCAAATCCCAGAAATGCATTAAATCGCTTAAAAATAGCAAACGGACCCTAAAAAAATACCAAGTTTTGATATAGAACCAATAAGCTCCATTTCTTAGAATTAAGGATAGAAAATAAAATAAAAGAAAGAAAAGAAAATAGAAGGCTTCTAGGGTGTTCGTCGAGGGTTTTGTGCTCTTTTGCTAGTGGTTTAGTCTTCCAAGTGTGAATACTAGGCAAATGACCAATTTGCCTAGTGTCGGGTTTTTGGCGAGCGGTTTCTCAAGGGACTCAACAAAGGTCATGTTTGCCTAGGTTCATGTTCTACAATTCGTTTGCATTTGGAATTAAAAAGATCAATAAACTTCATGTTTGGGGTCGACTATGGGCACACGCATGTTTGGGGCGTTTAAGCTGTTTTCCAAAGTGTTCTGTGTTATTTGCCTAGTGTTACAGTTTTCTGTGTGTAAACACAAGGCAAACTACCGATTTGCCTAGTGACTGATTTTTGCTGAGTGTTTATCGGTGACACTCGGCAAAATTTCTCTTTGTGGAGTGCCCGATAAAATACACTTGACAAACAACTTCACACTGGGAAAAATCGATAATTCCAGTAGGGTTAATCGGTCGTAACTATACTTACATTGCATTCCACAGCAATGAGCCATCCCGCCGTACGCCTCGTCTCTTCCGACCGCTGCCATCATCCCATTCATGCGGGCACCCATCCGTGCAGTGCACACATGATTGTTGTAGCTAAGCTTTGCCTGATGAAACCGATCCACGGAGCTCTCCCTACGCGAGGACGGCCTTATGCTCATACAGTACTATACTAGTTAGTAACTGGCAGGGTTGCTGATCCGCGTGCAGAGTTGTTGACACCCTCCCTCGACCCCAGAGCGTTAGTTAGTTAGCTGGCGCGCGTGCCGTGTTGTTGATCTACATGCATGCAGGTGTGCGCGCTCCCTTGATCTTGACACATCAGTGAATTGATTGATGCGTGTGACAGGACAGCTACCATTACATTGGTCATGCACAGATGCATTACCCGTCCCGGCCACACATGCTTGCTATGCCAATCTGTGCGCCCGTGGCTGAAGCGGACGGAGCGTGGGGACAAACCGAAAGGACAGCCTTGACTAATCCCACGATTCGACTCCATGCTCGTATACCTACCGGCCCTTTCTTTGCCCTACGTGCACGCGACTTATCGCAGATACCGTGCACAGGATGGTGCTATTAGATCAACTCCAACCGGACGACCAATTTCGTCCGCCCACGTCCGTTTGTGTCGCCGCGGACAAAATTATCGGTCCAACGCGTCGACCCATTCCCAAAAACCGTCCGCTTCGCATCCGCGCGGGCCCATTTTCCGGCCCAAAATTGCGTCTGAAATGCGTCTGCACGGACGCGCTGCACGCCCTCTCTGTGTCCGTCTCGGTCCTACTTGGGGGCCGCCCAACTACCGCCCGCGGTGAAATTTATGACGACCACCGACACCGGGCCCACTAGTCAGCCAGTGGAAGCGTCCTATTTTAATCCACGCGTGTGTGTGTGTGTGGGTGGGGGGGGGGGGGGGTTTATCCACTTTCGTTCACATCTGGCCTCCCACCACCCCCTTCGTGCTTCCTCGCCGGCGACAACCCAAACTCTAGCCATGGGGCTCTTCAACAGTAGCTCCGGCAGCGGCAAGGGCAAGTTCACCCCCGGCGCCTCATCCTCCCGTGCTTCTCCTCCCCCTCCTCCTTCGCCGGCGCCTGCCCGCTGAGGTCGGCAGCGTATGCACATCCCGGTGCACCAAGCGCGGTAGCACTGGGAGTTGAAGCACCCACTGCCGTAGTCGGACATCACGCTGCCGCACCACTGGCGCCTCGATCCGCAGCGGATCCCGGTGCCGACGGGGCCATGGACACAGCAGGCGCACGAGTACGCCGCAGACTCTCCCAATTGGGAGGTCTGGTTTGCCCTCGAACACGAGAAGTAAAGGCAGCTGGGCGTGCAGCGCCACCACGTCAACCCCCCGTCGTCAAGCCAGAGGAGGAGGAAGCCGAGGCGGCCTACCAGGCGGCGCTGGCGGAGGCCTTCACCAACTCCATCAAGGAGGAGCGACGGAAGGCCGAAGCACCAGCAGCGGAGGAGGCCGCCTACCAGGCAGAGATGCAAAGGCCATGGCCCTCTCCGCAGCAGGCGACTGCGTGGTGCCGCCGTCGCCGCCACGGCTAACCCCGATGACGCCTGCGCCCGAGCCAGCCAAGAGGTACGTCTGGTCTGTCCAGGTGCAGGAGTTCGTCAGCCTCCCCCCCCCCCCCCCCCCCCCCCCCCCCGCCCCAATTTGGCTTGGTGCTATGCAGAAATAGGAGGCCATATACCTTGAACATTGGCGACAGCACCGGCTAGCGGACGAGCGCGTAGACACCGAGCAGCGCATGCAGAGGGAGCAGGAGGAAGAGGAGGAGCGCGCCCGCGTCGCCGCATTGCCCGCTTCCGCGCCACGTCGCCACAACAAACGCCGGAGGAGGCAGCCCAGGCGGCCTATCAAGCAGCCTTCGGTTGGGCTGGGCCGCCTCCCGTCTTCATCGACCTCACCGGCGGCGATGACGGCGGCAAGGGTAAGGGCAAGGCCGAGGTCTAGGGCTGCGTGCAGGCGCCAATTTTTCTTTTGTTTTTATGAATGTTTAATTAAGTTTAAGTGGACTTTGTCCGGCGGTTGAACGGCCAGTTATTGTAAATTAAATTCCTATTTTTGTTATCTGTGCCACGTGTGCTTCATTTTGTTTTTTTACGTGCGCAAATTTGGGTCCGCCTCCCGTTGGGCGCTCAATCCGATTCATATGAAAAAGCGGACGCGCCCGTCCGCCTGGCCGACCCAAACGGACAAAAAGCGGACAAACCACACGTCCGTTTGGGTCGGTGCGTTGGAGTTGCTCTTAAGATAGATCTATCACACTCTCTAAGGACGTGTTTGCTTACCTGCATCGTTTTTTGCCCATTTGCATACTTGTCCCAGTTGGGCCTGTTTGATCATACACAGGCAAAAAATCGTCATCTGCATGTTGATTGGTTGCCTGCATCCCCTCTCCCTGCATCGTAGCAACGCCTCTATGCATTGTGTTTGGTTGCTCGCATTGACTGTGCTCATACTAGTGCACGTTGTTTGGTTGCATACACTGGACATGATTAAGTCTTAACAGCTCCACATAACACACAGTGTTACACTAGAGTGGCTCGGCGACAGCGGTGGACGGTGGTCGTAGCGCCGCGTCCGACATGATGAGAACGGAGTCGCGGGCGAGCGATCCCATCGGTGGCACAGTGAACTAGTTGCTAGTTTTAGTGTAGTAGGACACGGAGGAGGAGGCCGAAAAGAACGACGATGGCGACGGCGCCCGTGTAGTAGGACATGAGCGAGGAGGCCGAGAGGAACAACGCCAGCGATGGCTTCAGTCTAGCAGGACATGGGAGAGAATGCAGAGAGGAACGGCAACCGCACAAGTGAAGTAGGACATGGGAGAGGAGGTTGAGATGAACGACGCCGGCGGTGGCGCTAGTGCAGCAGCACGCAGGAGGGAACGATGATGGCGCCGGCGCCAGTGTAGTAGGACGCGAGTGGGGAGGCCGAGTAGAACAACACCGGCGATGGCTTCAGTGTAGCAGGACAAGGGAGAGAACACAGAGAAGAACGACGGCCACACAAGTGTAGTAGGACATGGGAGAGGAAGTTGAGACGAACGACACCGGCGGTGGCGCTAGTGCAAGAGCACTCGAAAGAGGAGGCCAAGAGGAGCGACGCCGGTGGTGACGCCGGTGTAGCGGGACAGGGGAGAGGAGACCAAGATTAAGAAGTGTCATTAACACATATCACACATACTCGTATATACTTTTCACGAAGAAGAAGTTAAATCCAATTGTCTACGATCGTCGAAATAGAAAATGTGCAACACGAAAGACGTGTGAAACTGTAAGACGAAGCTACTGGTCAAAGAAAATTTCAAATGGTCGACCTTGCGCGGCGATTTTGACAAAAGTCATCCAAAATAGCTCCAAGCATGAACACGAAATTGAACATTTACGGTCGATGGAACTATGAACTAATCGCAAAAATGGAACAGTAACATCGATGTGCATCTTTTTCATGTAGAGCTTATCTCAAATCGATGCATTGTTGTGTCGATTAGAAGGGATGGAAGAAAGCAGATTAAAGAAGGAGCTTAGTGGAGGTGGAAGAAGAAACAATGTACAGCTGTATACTACCTTGCATCCTCTCATGCAAGAGGCCCACCATGTGCGCTTGATCGTGGCTCGACTCAGGCTGGCTCGGTAGAAACGTTCGATTTGAGCATTGCTCTGGATGCAGGCCTAGAGGTGCTTTAAGTTCCGTGCGGGTCAAATTTTTAATGCAACCCACGGAACCAAACAGGCTCAAAAGATCCTGCGCGGGCCTGGCTGGGCTTTGTGCTGCCTACCAAATGCATCCTACACAAAAGTTGTGAGATTTCAAAACAAAGCGTGTGTGATGCCGTAATGCTGCACACAGTTTAAAAAACGCAATCGTGTGTGATATCTTGCACAGTTTTTGCAAAAAAGTGTATGTGCGATGTAATCTATCATTGTGCACAGTCCAAGAACGCAACCATGTGTGACACATTGCAGACGGTTCTTGCAAAAAAGTTTATGCAGTATGTCCTATCATTGCACACGGTTTAAAAAAATGCAAATGTGTACATTATCTTGTACACATTCTTTTTGCAAAAATCGTGTGTGCAATGTAGTGTATCATTGCACAAAGCTTAAAAAGGGAAACTGTGTGCAATGATGTGCACACGATTTTTGTAAAAACAATTGTCTGAGTTGTAGTCTATCATGGATTTAAAACAAAACCATGTGAGATACCTTGCATATGTTTTTTTTTAAATATATTTTTTCGCCATAGCTTTGAAGGTGAATTGACATTTGCTTCATCGCTTGACCTTGAAATTTTTCTACACTCAACATACACCATAGAATCTTCCGTGTTCAAATTTAGCATTTTTCTGGGTTCATTTGTTATATTTAAGTCATTAATTGCATTTCTATATATATATATATATATATATATATATATATATATATATATATATATATATATATATATATATATATATATATATAGGACGGCCGTTTGGGACACCTAGGTGCCCAGGCTCCTTGCTTGTTTACCTTCGGATTGCTTTATGATGTGTGCGTTGTGTTAGGTATAGACGCTAACGGGTACACCCGTTTCCAGTATTAAATTTGGACATTTATTGCAATTTAATAATTAATTTCATTAACTGCATGTTAATTAGCGATCACTTGCTCTAATTTGGACGGAGGCATTAATTAGCATGCACGTACCAAACACTACCAAATTTAGTCACGCATGTGCGTGTGAAACACTAGAAAAATTCTATTGTAATTCATGCATAAAAGGAAATTATTCAAAATTGTCTAATTTTTTCTGTACATATTAGTAGTATTGCTGACATGCCTTTTAAACAGAGGTGTGTGTATAGTTGCTATGGGTATAAGAAAAACCTAGTTTCTCCTTGTACTGTACCTAGTAGCTTTTAGGGTATATACCCACAAATCGTGTGAGGATAATACATAATTTTTGGTATGATTCATCCAGTATCACACATTTGATACATATCTGTCATGGTATGTTGTATAGATATTCATCTTTATCTGAATGTAACATATCATCTGTCGAGGTATTTAGTTTACATATATGTATCCACTTATAAAAAAAGGTAGTGACATTTATGGGTATATACCAATAAATTTCACATCGAGGTATTTACAGAAATATCTTGAGTATGCACTATTATTTTTAAAAAAAATTGAGTATCCACGTACAAATATATCGGACTACATTTGTAGGTATATAATACCTAAAATAAATCATAGAGTATATACGTGCATGCAAATTATTTGGAATAAATTGTAGGGTATATACGTCTGTATGTATCTAATACCTAGAATAAATCATAAAGTATATATGTGCATGCAAATTATTTGGAATAAATTGTAGGCTATATATGTTTGTAGGTATATATCTATGTACAATATTTTTCTACCTTTTTTCACATAGTCGGGTATATACGTCGACCGGGTATGTACAATATTTTCCTGCCCAAAGAGTAGCTTGATTTTTTCTAAATTAATTTCTATTAGGAGGATATTAGAACATGGTGCATTCGATACTCGAGAATTAGAAGGGGTATATGATATCGATTTTACATAGCTGGGTATATACTCGAGAAAATCGGGTATTAGTCACCTGTGTATAATTAGTAGATTTTGGCTATATCATTTCTAGTTATGCGACACTGTCTAATTCAAAATAAGGTAATCTTTTGCTATATCACTTTTGTGAGGCGTGCCAATATTTTACTATCCATAATTTTTGGGTACGTTTGTACCAAAGTACAAGTGTACAAACTATTTTAACGAGACCAGCAGAATTTATATAAGGAAATAAATCATTCGAGGGAATCAATAGCTTCCGGTTTTTTGGAAACCAATTCGCAATCAATGGCAGTGGAGCGCATGCAACCAGAAAATGGAAACGAGAATATTTGGAAGGTACTAGTGATTATTTCCAAACAAAAAGAGTGTTAACGGGTTGGATCCGAACAAGGTGCCCAGGCACCTAGGTGCTCCAAACATTTTAAAATGTTTGGGGCACCTAGGTGCCTGGGCACCTTGGCCATTCAATGTTTCACTTTCCAAATTATCTATGCATGCACTAGCACCTCCACGCCAATTGATTGCCTTCCAAAACCATCACATGCTAATTGCTTGTTGTCAATTGATTCATTTCCAAAAAAGACATGTTACATATTACATGTGGGCAATCTTTTATATGCTAATTTCAATCTCGTACGCTGCCTCCCGGACATGGACATTGTTATACGTACGACATATTAGTACGTACATACACTAGCTATTTGTACCTATAAATATAGTATGCAGATACCTGGAAATATTTTGATTGTGCACAAATTTTTTGTATATATACCTATAAATATAGTATTTGCGAGTACGCAATTTTTTTAGTACCCAAGATATTCTCAGGTATGCCTATACCCAATATAATTTTGGGTATGTGTGACTTATTAGTACGTAGATACACTAGCTTATCTACATATAGAAAACTTGAAATGATGTACTCATTTACCCTTTTAAGTATGTTTATATATTTTTTAATACAAGAAACCTGAGAATACATAATATATTTTAGGTACCTAAATTTTTTTAATAAGAGGATACATGTATGTACTCTAGATACCCCAGACAACAGATTCCTTATTAGTTAATCATCATAACTGATTCCTTATTATGTAAAAGGAAAACCTTTATGAAAATTTCCATCTCTAAAATCTTAAGTTTGGTGACCATATGTCACCTTTTCATAATTTATTCCCTCAACTCCCATTTGCATTAAATTTCTTTCAACAAGTCTTTCAGCAAGACGTGTTGCTTAAACTTTAATAGGAACTTTTGCCATGAATTACCTTGGCAATCAGGGAGTTAGGAATAGCTCCTTTAATAATGTCAACAGTGGAGCTCTTAATTGTCATAAAGCCCTTATAATTTAACTGTTCTCCCTTTAGTTTTTCAACATCATACTCTATTTCAGAGTACTTTAGGAGAATCATTATGGAGAGCATAATTAAATCTTTATCTTGCTTAGAAGAAAACTTATGCAAGATTTATCACTTAATATGTCATAAACATTAGAAGGAACACAATGGCTAATCATATGGAATTAACATTAAAAGGGCAATTTAATTGTTCCTTGTCACCATAATCATCATGCATTGAGATAATAACAATAATAATAATACCTTTAAGAGATGGAAATTCAAAATGAAAACTTAAGAAAGTTTGACTAGAAGTGGTACGTAATGAATGCTCAACTTTTATTTATAAATTCAACTTGAATTTCTTCAAGACATAAGAATCATAATATAACCACAAAATTTCTTAAAAGTGGGATAAAAACATATATGGAAGTTCAACTGTTCCCCCTCGAAATGTGGACAGAGCTATTGCTCAACATTTCGACGAACTTCCATAATGAATATTCCACTTTCAGAGGAGAAGACTTATAGAAATAACATAAGTCACATTATAGGAATGGAGGATACAGGACTTCATTGTGTGCTAATGGAAAACTTCCATTAGCTTTGACATTAGCCTCCAGTCCAACTTTAAATTTTCTCCTTAAAACAATCTTCGTCCATGAGGTCATAGTAATATCATGCTTACAGTATCCAATTTTCTTGTGGATACAAATTCTTTTAAGCTTAATTCTAATCCACTTTATAGACTTTATTGTAAATAACATAATAAAGTGGATTCAAAAACTTCATAAATTTATCATGTCTCAAACCCAAAATCTTGAGTATTCATAAGACCAAAATGATCTCAAGGAGCTTTTAAGCTACTTCATTAATGCTAGAAACAACTTCATTATGACAAAACTAGGGAATTACTCCCCCAGACCCTTACTGGCATACTCCCCTAGATTCTTTACTGGGTTTTGCTCCCTTAGATATTAATAAACAAGAAACCTATCAGATTCTTGTTAATACCTTAATAATCAAAGTTTATTTGACAGGAGCTCATTAGATTTTCATTATGCATGACCTCATGAAAAATAATATACATAAGCTTAAATCATTACTTATGAGAAACATTAAATCAGCCGAAAAACATTATGGCTGAATTGAAAAACATTAGCAATAGGGATAAAATGCATGATCACAAATTTTGATAGTGATCATACAAAACATAATTCTTCATGTAAACATTAATCTTTAGGGAATGACACATGTATCCAATCAACTTTGGTCAGAATGTATTCACGTGTCACAACTTTATCCAAAATAACATTAAGTCTCCAATTAAAATTTCTATTTAATTCCACCTTAATTGGAGATGACCTAATGATCATGATAATGATGACAAAAGCTTACAACTTTAAGAATTAATTGATCTTGGAATTAATCAGACGATTTATGGCTATAGCTAAAACTTAATGAATTTATATGTATATATATAGCCATGAATCATATCATCAATCAGAGGCACCTAATTGCGGAAGCATACAATTTGATTATAAGCATAAGTTTATAATAACTTAATAATCAATTAATTGGTTTATATCCTTTATTCAATTCCCCAAAGTACTTTAATATTTGTGGCCTATTTCAAAATTTTGTCCAAAAGCCTTATGCACGAGAATTCTTTTCCCAGATCATAAACTTCTTTTGTTGATATGATCCATAGCAGCTTTGGCCAGAAGTGCATCATAACAACAAAATATTTGTCATCAAGTATTCATTAATCAGCTTTGGCCAGAATAACAAATACCAGTCACACTTTATGGCCTCTTCAAACTTCTTTTACTGATCCAACTCACATCAGCTTTGGCCAGAAGTGAGGAAGAGCAGTAAAATGTTTTGCAGTCAGACATTCGTCAACTAGCTTTGGCCAGGATGACAAACATCAACCACACTTAATTAAAATCATGTCTCTTTATTCTTCTTTTATTGAACCCGTCCACATCAACTTTGGTCAGAAGTGGACAAGAATAATAAAATTTTGCAGTCATGTACCCACCAATCAGCTTTGGCCAGAATGGTAAATACAGACCACACTTCATTAGTCAGAGACATTTAATACAATGGCCTTATTAAATATGCATGACTTAAGGACAAAATACTTATTTGGTGGGCAATAAGTTATGACAATCCATGGATTGGTTAAAGTGTTACCATGAAAAGTCAACATTAGTTATTCATTATGCCCAAAACTTAATCATAACTCAGATCAAAGGCCACTTAATTTCTTCAGATAATTCAACCATTAATTAAATTTTGCGGAACAACTTTAACACATAAGGCCTCATTCAAAATAATACATCATGATATTTTGAGCAACAACTTTTAGTTATTTTAGGGCTATAATCATAATTGACATAATTGCTCATAAAGAGTATAAAAGCCCCAACTTAATTTGATTGCTCAAAATATTATTTAATTGAGGCCATATGAAAATTAAAAGCCTTGAAGCCTTTTAGTAAGAAAAAATGAATAGAGAAGAACATCATAAACTTAAATGGAATATTTATTTGAGATCTAGTCATGATAAAATGCCTTGAAACAATTAATCATAACATAATCACCTTTGAAAACATTAAATAATATAATACCATGACTGTCTTTATTGATCATAACAAAAATTATTGTTTAAATGCCTGTCTAATAACTTGGTCAAAAAAGACAAAGCATAAAACCACAACTTTAATTTGAGTATCCATTAAACTTTATTGAAACATTATGTCATAATGATCATAATAATATTCAGCATTAAGATAAAATGCCATGAAGAAAGAATTAACTAAACATAATTAATCTACAACATAAACAATTTTATCATGGCATGACCTGTCATATTAAAATATAACAGGAATTAAAACACCTAAAGAATTAAATTGCCAAGGATAATCATAATAATTTATACATCAATTTTAGCCCAAAAAAATGTTCACTTTATTGCATAAATGTGAACATTATCAGGAAAATATTTGGCATTTTTCTTGAATTTACTTCTGCCCTTAACAGAAAATTTTGTTTAGCCCAAAATTCATCATTTTTTTTCTCTGGGCAAAACATCTGCTGCTGAGCTGGGCCTGCTGGCCCAGCCAGCTCCTCTTTCCCCTTAGACCTCAGGCCGGCCATTTGGGCCTGAACGGTATGCCGGCCCAGCCGAAACGGCCAGCTACCGTAAGCAGCCGCACTAGCCGGCTCCCCTCGAACCCTATCCTTTTCTCCTCCTTCTCTCTGCCTCTCCATCCACCAGCACGCGGTTCCATCGAGAGGTTCCGGCGGCACCCTTTACTAGGCCGACGCACACACGCGCGCATACGTCCGTTCCCCCAGCGGCGGCGGCTAGCCTTCGTCAGGTCCAGCGCGGTGGCGCTAGCCCAGCGACAGCAAGCGCGCGAGGTGGCTCGGCCACCGGCCGGTGCAGCGGACGGCTAGGCCGCTCGGGGCCAAGCCCAAGCGTGCCTGCCAACATCAAGAAGCAGCCATGGCGATGCCGCACAACAGCGACGAGCATCACAGCCCCAAGGTAAAGGTCCGCTGCTCTCAATTCATTAGGATTAGGGTCAGGGTTTCCCAAAATCAGAAATTTCATAATTAGGGTTCGTCCGAATTGGGAATTAGGGTTTCGGCAATTTGGGGATTTTCATTAGCGTTTGGCTTCAATTAGATCATCCCCATCTTTAGTTAATGCCAAACCGAAACCTAATCATCAATTGTTGTGATAAATCACAAAGTTACATAAGCTAGGGTTTCGGTATGGAAAAATCCCTTAGTATTCCATACTTAATTAGCTCTTTCCCATCAATTAGTACTTAAACCGAAACCACAGCCACATAGTATGAAGAAACAGGGGAGTTTCAAAATTTCTAGGGTTTCCAAAATTGGGGATTTTGCTCAAAAATGCATCAGCCCCCCTTTAGTTCATCAGAAAATAGAAACCCTAGATCATTACTTGATCTGGTAGGGCTAGTTACTTAAAAGGATTAGGGCTAAATAAGATAAATCAAGCCAAGATATAAAGAACAGCTTGATTTCTTGACTTGATCTTAAAGGACAACAAGAACTTAATCATAAACTTGACTTAGATATAACAAATCAGACATGGTCTATTGTTCATAGGGCTCGAATAAGATCAAGCCTCAGTTTGAGGCTTTAACTTAATTGCAACAGATCAAGTCTGATTTATTACTTACAGGATTCAAACATGATGCTAGTAGGCTCTGGTGCCATTGTTAGAAAACTCAGATGATCTCAGGATCATCCAGCACAAGATTTGAACCACATCAGAGATAGGAATTAGAACAAACACACCTTATGTTGATGACAACATCACTATAGTATTCTTGTTAGATGCTGAAGATGCTGCTAGGGCTTCATCAGAGTGAAGCCCCTTCCCTTTTCTTCTCCTGGTTAGTTAATTCCAGGTTGTGGAAGACGCTGGAGAGGCCCTTCCCATGGCTGGCTGTGCTATGCTGGATTGGGCAGCAGGGGCGTATGGCACATGCACTTAGTGCCTTGTCCCGTTTGGGCTTCTCCCCTTTATATATATATATATATATATATATATATATATATATATATATATATATATATATATATATATATATATATATATATGCACAGTGCCATAGGGGGACCCACCAGTTAGTTGTGTGTGTGTATGTGTATGCCCCCAATCAGGGCATTCTTAGACAAGTTGGAATTGCCAACTTGCTGCTGCCGCACACTTGTTGCTGGCCTCTTAAGTTTGGCCTGGCAGATCAACCAACAAGTTTGACATCAGAAAAGTGAGGTGTTATAACTGTGGCCTCCTTGGCCACTTCAAGGCTGACTGCGAGAAAGCACCGAAGCAAAGGGCGCTCATTGCCCCGGCAAGGAGATGATGGTGACATGATGTTAATGAGCGAACTCGTGGACAAGTAGGATCCAGCTCTTCGAGTGCTGGCTAAAGAAATTGTCGCGTTTGTGGAAGAAAAAGTTTGACTTCATAATCATGGTTCGAAAACTTGTGTCGATGCTACGGCTGCGGGGGGTGATTCCGAAACTTACGTCAACGCAATGGACGCAAGTGCTATCGCGCTACAGGCCGCATCCCCGCAAGCCGAGGCGAGCCGGACACACGGCGAGCCGGACACACGAGCTGCGTCGGGCGCACAGCTGGCTCATCGCCTTGTTACTCCGCCACCAGTGTTGGACGCAGCGGTCAGCTGATGGAACACACGTGGGAACCGGGCCCGGCTGGAGGTCGTTCAAGTGGGCAGCAGCAGGGACGCATCCCACTTGCGCGAGGTCCAAGAAAAAGCTGCAGCGTTAAGGAAGGACAAGGCTCACGTGGGGATGTGCATGCCTCATGGTTCATACATGGTGGCACCTGAAAGTTTTCCATGTTGAAAAGACGCAGCAGTAGTATCGCTTGGTGGCCAACCAGCAAGCAAGTCTGGTACTCTACCTGTTAGCCCAGAAGCGAGCGTCAGTGGTGGCTCGTGGTTCCTAGCAGAGTTGTATGCAGGAGAAGATGACGCTTCGGCACCTGCGCCGCCACCGATATTACAAGAGGAAAGGACACAGCCATCTGCACCTATGCATTTCGAACCGGTGTTACACCCATGTTCGGAGAAAATTCTTTGGACGATTGACCTCGTAAAGGTGAAAAGGAGTGGACGACGGTGTCGAGTGAGTGCCAAGGAACTGGCGGAATTCGAAGACGCAGGAGTTTTGGCGTCAGGCTATGGAATAAGAGTTGGGATCGATCCACGGCAATAATGCATTGGAGCTTGTGGATCTTCCCAACAATGAAAAAGTCATCGATCTCAAATGGGTATTCAAGGTCAAGATAGATGCCGAAGGGTCCATGAAGCACAAAGCAAGGCTAGTAGCCAAAGGATACGTGCAAGAGGAAGCTGTGAACTTCGTAGAAGTGTTCGTTCCTGTTGCAAGGATGGAATCGGTGAGATTACTTATCGCTCTCGCGGCTCAGGAATAGTGGAAGATACATCACATGGATGTAAAATCCACATTTTTGAACAGTAAGTTAGAAGGAGATGTGTATGTGAACGAACCACCGGGATTCATCAAAGAGGGATAAGAACACAAGGTACTGAACCTACACAAGGTCTTGTATGGGCTACAACAAGGCTCTCGGGTGTTTTACATCAAACTTGATCGGACATTGATTTCTCTAGGATTTGAGAAAGCCCCACTAGAGCATGCAATGTACAAGCAAGATGAAGGAAGGGATCGTCTACTAGTTGGCATCTACGTGGACGACCTATTGGTTACTGGAGCAGATGAAGAGATGATTACAAAGTTCAAATTACAAATGAAAGAGCTTTTCAAGAAGGATGATCTAGGTCTTTTGAGCTACTACCCCGGTATAGAGGTATATCAAAAGACGGAGCGGATCATACTATGTCAGGAGGCATATAAAAGGAAGGTACTTGAAAGCCGTGGCATGAAAGATTGCAATCCAATTGACGCTCCAATGGAACCTCGTCTTGAGCAGAGCAAGAAGAGCAACGCACTCGCAGTTGATGCAATAGAGTATATTGCAACTGCAGCTGCGGTGTGTCAAGGTGTGTGGCTAGGGAGGCTACACGGTTATCTCGGGAATCGAGATCCGGAGAGAGTGGTGCTCAACGTTGACGACAAGTATGCAATCTCTCTGTGGAAGAATCCAGTGTGTCATCATGGAAGATGCAAGCACATCGATACGAGGTATCGCTACTTAAGGGAGTGCGTGGAAGAAAGTAAGATAATGGTTAACTACATTTGCACCGACGATCAGCTGCAGATATCCTGATCATGTCTTTGGGACGACAGAAATTCACGGAGATGCAAGGAAGGATCGACGTCCAAGCTGTGAAGCGAGGACATCGTGTTTAAGGGGGTGATTATTAATGCATTATATCTGATGAAGAAAAGTTTACTTCACTGTTTGTCCTCACATGTGTAGGATGTTTTGTCAGGATAGATGTGTGTAGCAGCTCACTATTTTTTTAGGGTGGTGGGATGTGTGGTTGTTTGCAAAATTACGCTGAGTAAAATGTCAGCTATTGGCGTGAGCTATGAGTCTATTTTTTGCTATCAGCTAGAATGTTCCTATTTTTTGCTATCAGCTATTGGTCTCATTCAGTTCAGTGATTTTTATTGTTCAGATTTTTTGTTCTTCCTAACATTTAATCCCATCTAACTATCTGCAAATGGTTAGCTTTTGATGAAGCTTCGGTGCTCGACTATTTGTTCTAGTTTGTTAAGTATTATTTTAGTCACATAGACGTCGTGACAATGCTGATGCTGATGCTGAAAACACTGCTTGCATTACCTAAGTTTGTGTTTTGTTCATCAGTTTTGTCAAACTTGTTTTCTCATGCACTTTTTTGTGTGTAAACGATTGGCATCCATAAAATACCAAAAGAAGTAGCTTTTCGTTTGGATACCCCGAAGCACGAGCCAGTGGCGCTATGGTTGGGCAAAGAGAGCTTCACTAGGATCTAGTCTGACACCTCATCAGATGACCGCATCTTCTTCAAGCATGGATGCAAGAATTTTCTCTTAGAACAGGACTTGAGGCGGGTACAGATGTACTAATCACATTCAAGATCATCGTCCGTGATGAGTTGGAGATGATTATTGTCCTCCATGTTCTCCGAGAGGTCCAGAGTTGACGAGTTGATGAAAGCTGTCGAGTTGGAGCTTGTAATGCCAATCGGCATT
This sequence comes from Thinopyrum elongatum, assembly GCA_011799875.1. Taxonomy (NCBI): domain Eukaryota; kingdom Viridiplantae; phylum Streptophyta; class Magnoliopsida; order Poales; family Poaceae; genus Thinopyrum; species Thinopyrum elongatum. Next base: position 22,076,051 of record CM022297.1, on the reverse strand, counting down.
TGTTCATGCATTTTTATATTTCTTACTTTTCTGTCATTTTCCTGTGGGAACCGAACCTATACATGCGTGTATGTGATTATGTTTGGCTAGAAGCCATATGAACCTTCATATTTTCAGTGTATCGGTTATGATTATCAGTGCACAGTATTTCAGTTTGCATTTTCTGTTTCAAATTATTGCAACTTTGTTCTCTTATTGATTGTTGAGAGCTTGGTATTAGACAAATCAGTGGAGGTTTACTCTCTCTTTCTTCATTATTCAGTTTTAATTTATCATTTTTCCTATAACTTCAGTGTTCTTTTCTTATTACAAAATCAAAATAGGTTTATTACTTATTCAGTACCCCGGTTATTATTTCGGAGTGTTTTTCATTGTTCTCTCACTCTTTATTGAGTCGTTCGTATCAGTTATCAGTCATCAGTTTGCATGTATTTTTACTTATTTTTTCCAGTAAGTATCTACTCATTTTCTAAGTTTTTCCAGCATCATTCTTTAAGTTAAGTCATTATTTTTTCGCTATTTTTGTGTCTTCTACAGTTTTGTCTTCAGAATGTAGGCTTAGTTATCTGATTTTGGTTCAGGTTTTAGTCATTTTCAGCAGGCAGTGGGCATCATTTGCATCAGTTTTCATAGTTCGACACTTTTCAAAAATTTAGTTTGGTTTAGACTGGCACAAACCTTTTTTTATTTTTGAGCATGAGCGCAACAAAGAATGGCGTGCCAAATCTACATGTCTGAGTGTGCAAACAACAATTCAACTGGGTTATCATTCGGGGTTTGGCTGTCACTCTCACTGTCAGGGGACTTAGAAAGATCAGTGGTAACAATCTTTTTGTGCAAACACTAATTTACTCTCTCTTTTCTTTCACACCCCTTTGTCAATCTTTTCACCACTGTGTTTATTTGCTTATTCTTTTTCCTGCACTTTATTTTGGTGCAAAAATCGGCCCATGCAACGCAAGGGTCGCAACGATACGGCCGACGACAGTCTACTCTTTGATGCCTATGAGGGGCTCACATTCGTTGCTGACCTGAAAGGGCAGAAAAGGACATGCATACACGACGACGATAGCTTTAGTTAGCCACTGTGTCTTCAGCCTCTCCGTGTTTTCACCATATATAATCCCCCTTAGTTTGTACTACTTTTATTTTGTTGTTGCTGTTTGCCACTTCATTCAGACTTTTTTAAGTGAATCATATTTTTGTTTGTTGCGCGTGTGTGCCTTTGTGGCCACTGGAACCTCTTTTCAAAATAGTACCAACTATGAATATGACTGGTCAGTTATCAGTATTTCCCTTTTTTGTTGTGTTTTTTATGTACAAATTGTAGCACCCTTTTGGTGTATTTTTATGTTTCCTGAGAGTTACAGTGATGATTATGTTAGGTTCCACTCACAGATTACTCCATTACAGGGAAATCAAGATCAGGTACAAGGGAATTGGGGAGGGAGGAAGGAAGAAGAAAGAGGAACAGGAGGTAGGGTAAGAGGAGGCCGCCTGCCGTTCGTGATCCAAGCCCGGACGGCTGGTTCGTTGCTTTCCCCTGTAGATGTATAGCTAGTAGCTCCTGCTAGGTCTCCACGGCCCAGGCCCATGTGCTGGTCTCTCTTGGTAGGCTGGCTGCCTTATCGTGGGCCGATGTGGCCGTGGCAGTAATTGGGTCGCTGACAGATTATCAGAAAAATCGAAAGGTGGTTTGATCCCCTATCCCCTATGTAATACCCTCGGTATTTCTTTTTGTTATTACAGAACACAGTACGTTTTCAAAACAACCTCCCGTTCTTTCCCAATGTTGTTTCTTTGCATGAGATCATCAAACTTTTTCCAATGGAAGAACAAGGTAAAAAAATTATGTTGACGAACTGTTCTTTTTTTTTGTCTCATAAGATTCATTTTTTCACATTCTTTTTGTATATACTCAGTGCCCTTTTGCACTGCTTAAATTTTCTTAGGGCTGTACAATGTAACACAAAATCTGGCATCTATCATTCATAGGTGCAGTAGAAAATTGCATAGGGGTTCAGTTTTTCAGTCGAAAGAATTTTAGGTATCTAGCATTCATAGTTCGACATTTTTAGGCATCTAGCATTCATAGTTTGACATTTTCAATTTATTTTCAGTCAAGTTAGTTTTTCTTCGGTCTTTTAGTCCAAGCATGGTAGTCATGCATTAGGTTTTTCAGTCATGTTCATTGATCCTCTCAGTCCTCTTCTTAATTTTTCTTTGTGTATATGAAAAGAAAAACTACCTACTGCTACTGGTGTGCTTGTGAAGTGTGTTTAATTAATATGGCTTTGTAACACCATGGCACTTACTGTGAGACTGCCATTGGTTTGTGATCTGATATTGCAAAGACTTCAAGTTTCGATTTACTTTCTTATTTCGATTACGTACTTCCATTGGCATGTGCTCTAGGGTCTGTATACTACATGTCATTTTTTCCTACAGTATATATTTCAGTTGTATTGCACGGTCTATTAAGTCACTGAAAACATTTGTGTGGCCTACCTACCTACCACTATTGACTTGTGATTTCATTATGTTCAGGCATTCATTTTCAATGTCAAATATATGACTACTGTCTAGATAGTTGGGATCCTTGTTACGGTCACAGCATGTGCCCTGTTTCAGAGATAATCTGGGTCCCAGTTCGATATATAGCCGCCGCCGCCTCTAGACCCCACCTCCCCTCCTCTCGCCTCGCCGCCGCCGGCGGTCGCTGATGGGCAAAGCCCGGTCGGCAGCAGCGGCGGGGGGCCTCAGCTCCTCTCCATGCGGGCGCGGGCGGCGCGGGACGCCTTCTTCGCGCGGGGGCGCGGCGCTATGCGTGGGTCGTGGCGGCGCCGGCCGCTGAGGCTTGGCGTGGAGGGCTGCCTGGCAGCGGCGGTGGCTCGTGGCCGTGGTGGAGGCAGCGGCGCATGCCTGGCGAGGGCGGGGCGTTCTTGGGGGCGGCGGCCCGGGTCAGATCCGTTTTAATGGGTTCCTGGCGGCGGACGGCGCACGAGTGGGCAGTGACTGACGGGTTCGACTATGGCCGTGGCCCACAGTAGCGCGCCGGCAGCTGCTGCTGGGTGCGGTGGCTGCCGGTCAGATCGCCCGGATCTGCCCCCTGGTCGCCGCGGGCGGCTCGGGGAGGTGGCCGCGGTCACCCTGGTCGTGGCTTGGTTATGGGCTGCATCGGCGTGGTGGCAGCCCATGGTGGCAGTGCGGGTCATGTCGCAGCGGCGGCTGGACTTCCTCCGGTGTCGGTCCGTTGGCGCGTGGCCCTGGTGGAGGTCTAGGGTCCTTCGCGGTTGCTGGTGTAGCCGGTCCGGCACCTCGCGTCGTCGAGCAGGTGGCAGGGACGAGCCATATGCGGATCCAGGCCGGGAGCTACGGTCGGGCGCCACAGGGTGTGGGGTATGGAGAGGTGCTGGGAGTGATGCGTGACGCCGATGCGGTCAGGCCACCCGTCACCGGCAGGGGTGCTGGTCGTCGACGTGGTCCGCTCCCGTGTCACTTCTTCTCCGACCTGGTGGCTCCCCGATCGATCTGATTGTGCCGGCTGCTGGCGGCTCTATCGGCGGTCGAAGCTTGCCGGTCGGTTCATCGCTTGCAGCCATGGAGGCCCTATGGGTCGTCGTGTTTCCTGGGCGGCGTCTCAGTTGTGGGAGCTATGGTTCTCGTGGTCTAAGCACGCAGTTCAGGTGCGTGCAGCTAGCGGCCATGGCCGCATGGGCTGTTTGGTGGCTGGCGTTTTGACGTTCCGTGGAGGTGTGCCGCTGTGATATCATGCCTGGCCACACATTGGGTGAAGGAGAAGCATGCATGCCGGGGTGAAAACCCTGTCTGGCTTCGGCCAGGCCGACAGAAGGAGGCGCCCGTGGGCGTCATCATCTTCATGAAGTCTCCGTTGAGTTGCTCCTTTCTCTTCGTCGTGCTCCGGATGAAAATCTACACTAGTAGAAAACAGGGCTTTTGCTCAGGCCTGCCCAACCCATTAGTCTCGGTTCAGTCACGAACCGGGACCCATGGGGGCATACGTCCTAGTTCGTGCGCCCAAGGGGCCGGCCGGGCCTCGTGGGGCATTGGTCCCGGTTCGTCTGGACCATTTTGTCCCGGTTCCAGACACGAACCGGGACCAATGGGCCTCGCTCCTGGCCCACATGGCCTTTAGTCCCGGTTCCAGCCATGAACCGGGACCAATGGTGTGGCTATATATACCCCTCGCCCGCGAGCAGAGCACTCCACTGCTCTGTTTTTTTTCTGGCCGGCGAGGGGAGGGCTTTGTGGTGCTCTAGCACACCTCCTATGCACATGAGGTGTTCGATGAAATGCCCGAGCCACACTACTTAAGCTTTCTCCTCTCCAAACTCGACCTCCAAGCTCCATTTTCCTCAAGATTTGTCTAGGTTTAGCGGTCCGTCACATCCCGTCCCCGTCTTCACCGCCGTCGATCGACCGCGCCGATCTCGTCGCCGGCACCACCGTGGTGAGCCTCTTGTTCTTATCTTCTTTCTAAAAGAAAAAAATTCTTACTTGTATGCTGACACCGAAAGTATATACCTGGACAAATGCAGGAAGAATGTGTACCTGGGGCATCATCGATTTCTTCCGACCAACCATCAATGTCGAAAGAAAGCAAGCATTTCAAAGGCGAGGCAGATCACCGGAAGAAGCCCGCCGTGCGTACCGGTAATCTTTGGAAAGGGTCCCGGCGGACTATCTGTTCTGAATGACGCTGAGGGACGCGCACCCATGTGGAAGAAGAAATCTATATTTTGGGACCTACCCTACTGGAAAGACCTAGAGGTCCGCTCTTCAATCGACGTGATGCACGTGACAAAGAACCTTTGCGTGAACCTGCTAGGCTTCTTGGGCGTGTATGGGAAGACAAAAGATACACCGGCGGCACGAGAGGACCTGCAATGTTTGCACGAAAAAGACGGCATGCCTCCAAAGCAGTATGAAGGTCCTGCCAGCTACGTTCTTACCAAAGAAGAGAAGGAAATCTTCTTTGAATGCCTGCTCAATATGAAGGTCCCGTCTGGCTTCTCGTCGAATATAAAGGGAATAATAAATATGGCAGAGAAAAAGTTCCAGAATCTAAAGTCTCATGACTACCACGTGATTATGATGCAACTGCTTCCAGTTGCATTGAGGGGGCTTCTACCGGAAAACGTTCGATTAGCCATTGTGAAGCTATGTGCATTCCTCAATGCAATCTCTCAGAAGGTGATCGATCCACAAATCCTACCAAGGCTAAGGAGTGATGTGGCGCAATGTCTTGTCAGTTTCGAGCTGGTGTTCCCACCATCCTTCTTCAATATCATGACGCACGTCCTAGTTCATCTAGTCGATGAGATTGTCATTCTGGGCCCTGTATTTCTACACAATATGTTCCCCTTTGAGAGGTTCATGGGAGTCCTAAAGAAATATGTCCATAACCGCGCTAGGCCAGAAGGAAGCATCTCCATGGGCCATCAAACAGAGGATGTCATTGGGTTTTGTGTTGACTTCATTTCTGGCCTTAAGAAGATTGGCCTCCCTCAATCGCGGTATGAGGGGAGACTGACTGGAAAAGGCACGCTAATAGGGGCCTCAATAATATGTAGGGACGGGCATTCTTGGTCTCAAGCACACTACACAGTTCTACAGAACTCTACCTTGGTGACCCCGTATGTCGATGAACACAAGAACATTCTGCGCTCCAAACACCCGGAGCAGTGTGACGACTGGATTACATGTGAACACATCAGGACTTTCGGCAGTTGGTTGGAAACACGTCTCAGAGGTGACAACATTGTTTCTGATGAGCTGTACTCGTTGTCCAGGGGACCATCTTCGACTGTATTGACTTACAAAGGATACGAGATAAATGGGAATACATTTTACACGATCGCCCAATATCAAAAGAGCACCAACCAAAACAGCGGTGTCCGCTTTGATGCAGCAACCAAGAGGGGAAATGACACATATTATGGTTACATAGTGGACATATGGGAACTTGACTACAGACATGATTTTAAGGTCCCTTTGTTTAAGTGCAAATGGGTCAATATGTCAGGAGGCGGGGTACAGGTAGACCCACAGTACGGAATGATAACAGTGGATCTGAACAATCTTGGGTACACAAACGAACCATTCGTCCTAGCCAATGATGTGGCGCAGGTTTTCTATGTGAAGGACATGTCTACCAAACCGAGAAAAAGAAAAGATAAGGAAGCGAATACATCATACGATGAGCCAAAGCGCCACATAGTTCTTTCGGGAAAAAGAGACATCGTGGGATTGGAGGGCAAGACAGACAGTTCTGAAGATTATGAAAAGTTTCATGAAATTCCTCCCTTCAAAGTCAAGGCTGACCCAAGCACCCTGTTAAGCAATGAATAATATCCATGGTTACGGCGCAATAAGCAAAGGACACAAGCGAAGAAAAAGTGAAGACTTTCTCTCCACAACTATTATGATGATGCCTTTGATCTAGAATATCACTGCAGTTACATGTGAAGAATTGAAATGCCTTTTGTAACAGACGAGTTTCCGAAAACCATGATACTTCGAAACAGATTGTCCGTTTTGTACACGAAGTGCATCCAGTTTTTACCGTAACCCTCTCAACTTTTTAGCACATGCTATGTGGGTGAAATGATGATACCATGCCAATTTTCAACCTCTTCAGAGCTCATTTGAAGTACTTTTCACTTTCAGGGTCATATAGCTCAAAAAATCAGTAAATGCATGAAAAATAACAAATGAAGTCAGAAAGGGTTGAAAATTGATGATGTGCCTTTGAATGGTGCATTTTGAACACACAAAAAGTCTGGAGTTCAAATAAGTTCAACAAAATGAAATCCCTTTGTAACAGACGAGTTTTCATATGAAACCCTGATACTTCGAAAGAGATTGTCTGTTTTGTAAACGAAGTGCATCCAGTTTTTGCCGTAACCCTCTCAACTTTTTAGCACGTGCTATGTGGGTGAAATGATGATACCATGCCAACTTTCAACCTTTTCAGAGTTCATTTGAAGTGCTTTTCAATTTCAGGGTCATATAGTGCAAAAAATTCAGTAAATGCATGAAAAATAACAAATGAAGTCAGAAAGGGTTGAACATTGATGATGTGGCTTTGAATGGTGCATTTTGAACACACAAAAAGTCTGGAGTTCAAATAAGTTCAAAAAAATGAAATCCCTTTCTAACAGACGAGTTTCCGTATGAAACCCTGATATATACTTCGAAAGAGATTGTCCGTTTTGTACACGAAGTGCATACAGTTTTTGTCGTAACCCTCTCAACTTTTTAGCACATGCTATGTGGGTGAAATGATGATACCATGCCAACTTTCAACCTTTTCAGAGTTCATTTGTAGTGCTTTTCTATTTCAGGGTCATATAGCTCAAAAAAATCAGTAAATGCAAGAAAATAACAAATGAAGTCAGAAAGGGTTTAAAATTGATGATGTGGCTTTGAATGGTGCATTTTGAACACACAAAAAGTGTAGAGTTCAAATAAGTTCAAAAAAATGAAATCCCTTTATAACAGAAGAGTTTCCGTATGAAACCCTGATACTTTGAAACAGATTGTCCGTTTTGTACACGAAGTGCATCGAGTTTTTGTCGTAACCCTCTCATCTTTTTAGCACATGCTATGTGGGTGAAATGATGATACCATGCCAATTTTCAACCTCTTCAGAGTTCATTTGAAGTACTTTTCACTTTCAGGGTCATATAGCTCAAAAAAAATCAGTAAATGCATGAAAAATAACAAATGAAGTCAGAAAGGGTTGAAAATTGATGATGTGGCTTTGAATGGTGCATTTTGACCACACAAAAAGTCTGGAGTTCAAATAAGTTCAACCAAATGAAATCCCTTTGTAACAGACGAGTTTTCGTATGAAACGCTGATACTTCGAAAGAGATTGTCTGTTTTGTACACGAAGTGCATCCAGTTTTTGCCGTAACCCTCTCAACTTTTTAGCACATGCTATGTGGGTGAAATGATGATACCATGCCAACTTTCAACCTTTTCAGAGTTCATTTGAAGTTCTTTTCAATTTCAGGGTCATATAGCGCAAAAAAAAATCAGTAAATGCATGAAAAATAACAAATGAAGTCAGAAAGGGTTGAAAATTGATGATGTGGCTTTGAATGGTGCATTTTGAACACACAAAAAGTCTGGAGTTCAAATAAGTTCAAAATTGAATCCTTTGTAACAGACGAGTTTCGTATGAAACCCTGATATTCTCGAAAGAGATTGTCCGTTTGTCACGAAGTGCATCCAGTTTTTGCCGTAACCCTCTCAACTTTTTAGCACATGCTATGTGGGTGAAATGATGATCCCATGCCAACTTTCAACCTTTTCAGAGTTCATTTTGTTTTTTCAATTTCGTCTTATAGCTGAAAAATCATGAATGCATGAAAATAACAAATGAAGTCAGAAAGGGTTAAAATTGATGATGTGGCTTTGATGGTGCATTTTGACACACAAAAAGTCTAGGTTCAAATAAGTTCAAAAAATGAAATCCCTTGTAACAGACGAGTTTCCGTATGAAACCCTGATACTTCGAAAAGATTGTCCGTTTTGTACACGAAGTGCATCCAGTTTTTGCCGTAACCTCTCAACTTTTAGCACATCTATGTGGGTGAAATGATGATACCATGCCAACTTTCAACCTTTTCTGAGTTCATTTGTAGTGCTTTTTCATTTCATCAGGGTCATATAGCTAAAAAAATCAGTGAATGCATGAAAAATAACAAATGAAGTCAGAAAGGGTTGAAAATTGATGATGTGGCTTTGAATAGTGCATTTTGAACACACAAAAAGTCTGGAGTTCAAATAAGTTCAAAAAAATGAAATCCCTTTGTAATAGACGAGTTTCCGTATGAAACCTTGATACTTCGAAAGAGATTGTCCGTTTTGTACACGAAGTGCATCCAGTTTTTGCCGTAACCCTCTCAACTTTTTAGCACATGCTATGTGGGTGAAATGATGATACCATGCCAACTTTCAACCTTTTCAGAGTTCATTTGTAGTGCTTTTCAATTTCAGGGTCATATAGCTCAAAAAAATCAGTAAATGCATGAAAAATAACAAATGAAGTCAGAAAGGGTTGAAAATTGACGATGTGGCTTTGAATGGTGCATTTTGAACACACAAAAAGTCTGGAATTCAAATAATTTCACAAAAATGAAATCCCTTTGTAACAGACGAGTTTCCGTATGAAACCCTGATACTGTAAGGGAACGCGACAGAAAACGAAAATTTTCGGTATAGCGAGCACGCCCAGGACCACTATGGAGACTGCATACAAGGTTTGATCTGATCCGTACCGACTCGAAGCGCAGCGGAAGAAGAGTCGGTGGTGATCGTTGGTGCAGATCCCCACAGCTAGGATTTACAACCTCCCAACCGCGAGGATGTACTCCCTCGTCGGACAGCCCTTCGGGAGGCGGTCGGACAGTCCCTCGGGAGGCGGTCGGACAGTCCCCCGGACGATGTCGCGGACAGCCCTTCGGGAGGACCCTCGAAACTCGAACGGAGACTCGGACAGCCATTCGGGAGGACACTCGAACAGCCCCTCGGGCAAAAGACCGAAACTACGACCTCTCTACGGGGTTGCACACATACGGTGTCAGCTATCCGGCAGGGCTTCGCCGTCCAGAACTAGTTCCTGCCGGAACCCAGACAGCCTTTCGGCTCTACGAAACTCTTTTCGTGGGAGGGAGAGAAGAAGCCAGATAATGCATGGCATGTGTATGAGAGCAAGGATGAAGAGATGGCAGCCCCCATCTCCTCTATTTATAGGAAAGCCAAGGGGTAGGGCTCCTCCACTAATTACCAAAAACCCATGCATTAGGTCACACCTCATGGGCATAAGGGTAAACTTGGGATGCCATGTGGAGCTCCAAGGAGCTCCCCCTTCCTTGGCCGGCCACCCCTAGGGGGCCCCCCATGAGGGGCTCTCATGGCCCCCCAAGCCCTTCTAGAAGCCTTTAGCAAAAGCCCTAAAAGGTGGCTTCCAAAAAATTATCCAAAAAGCACTTTCACTATTCATGACGACATTTTTCAGCGTCCGTTCAAACTGAAAATATTTATGTGGGCTTAGAACAATTCCAGTACCCACTAAAATAATTTTCAACGCGTTCTGGAACAATTCCAGATTAGTGATTTTCATCTGCGAAAAGCATCTGAAGCGGTTCCGGCAGCTCCGAAACATTTCCGGTTTTTCTTCCAGAAAATTCCCAGAAGTTTCCAGAATGATTTTGGCACCCTCCAAGAATTATCAGGCATGTGCCGAAAACAATTTGACTTTATGGTATCCTCTGAAACAACTTTTCAGTTTCACCGGAACTCATCTGGTGACCTCTTTGCGGAACCTTTCCGCTGTCCAAAACTTTTTCGGTGTCCGAAACTTTTTCGGTGATTTTCTCTCAGACTCCCTGTCTAGTATTCAGCAGATAGATGACCCTTAAGCGTGTGACCCTATAGGTTCGGTGAAGCATAGACATGACCTGGAACCCCTTCCGATCAATGATCAACATCGGAGCCGTGGACACCCATATTGACCCCTATACCCACACGAATGAATATTCGAGTGAACCTCCAGTTGCCGTGAGCTATTCTTGTTGCTTCGCGATATGTCACAAAACACCCGAGGTGAGATTTATTGCACCCCCGTGGATCAATAATTTGTCCACTATGCAAGTTACCTCGTTACCGGTTTTGTTCTCTTTTCTCGTTTCCGTGCTTCGGTATCCCAGTGATCAAATCACAAGTTGTCTGGCCAGACGATGATGGATACCGTTTCACCGAGAGGTCCCGAGTATATCTCTCCATCGTCGGAGGAGCAAATCCCAATCTTGAGCTATCTCGTTACTTGCCATACTTTTCCGTGAACCCGTAAGCCGCCGTAATAGCCACCCAGTTACGGATGACGTTTAACAAACCCCAAAGTTCACGAAGCAAGTACGAAGGAACTCGACACTCTCATGGTCTAAAGAATTATGCAAACATTAACTTCCCTGTGTAAAATACCATTAACTTGTGACGAATGTATCTCATAGCATAACATCAATTTGGGTCGATTCAACACAAGTGTTCTACCAACAATTTGTGCCCTCAAAATTGCCGGCATAGACATGCCCATGATCAGGAAAACAGGATCATCATGCAATACTCGAGCCAGTCATAGAGGCTTGACCAGGAATACATTTTTCCGTTTATTATCCCACACGTGCACATGAGTTTCCCTCCAAGCCTCGTTTTATTGTAGACTCGAGAATCATTGCAGTTATAGCATGGAACATAAACTTTCATTACAAACCAGGAGATACAAAATAACTGATATTACTGCCTCTAGGGCATATCTCCTACAGATACTTCGAAAGAGATTGTCCGTTTTGTACACGAAATGCATCCAGTTTTTGCCGTAACCCTCTCAACTTTTTAGCACGTGCTATGTGGGTGAAATGATGATACCATGCCAACTTTCAACCTTTTCAGAGTTCATTTGTAGTGCTTTTCAATTTCAGGGTCATATAGCTAAAAAAATCAGTAAATGCATGAAAAAAAACAAATGAAGTCAGAAAGGGTTGAAAATTGATGATGTGGCTTTGAATGGTGCATTTTGAACACACAAAAAGTCTAGAGTTCAAATAAGTTCAAAAAAATGAAATCCCTTTGTAACAGACGAGTTTCCGTATGAAACCCTGATACTTCGAAATAGATTGTCCGTTTTGTACACGAAGTGCATCCAGTTTTTGCCGTCACCCTCTCAACTTTTTAGCACATGCTATGTGGGTGAAATGATGATACCATGCCAACTTTCAACCTTTTCAGAGTTCATTTGTAGTGCTTTTCAATTTCAGGGTCATATAGCTCAAAAAAATCAGTAAATGCATGAAAAATAACAAATGAAGTCAGAAAGGGTTGAAAATAGATGATGTGGCTTTGAATGGTGCATTTTGAACACACAAAAAGTCTGAAGTTCAAATAAGTTCAAAAAAAATGAAATCCCTTTGTAACAGACGAGTTTTCGTTCGAAACCCTGATACTTCGAAAGAGATTGCCCGTTTTGTACACGAAGTGCATCCAGTTTTTGCTATAACCCTCTCAACTTTTTAGCACATGCTATGTGGGTGAAATGATGATACCATGCCAACTTTCAACCATTTCAGAGTTCATTTGTAGTGCTTTTCAATTTCAGGGTCATTTTGCGCAAAAAGAATGAACTAATAGCAAAAAGAATGAACTTAAAATAATCAATTAAAATATTCTTTTATGATCAACTAAAACAAAACAATAATATTCTTCAATAGCAAAAAGAATCAACTAAAAAGATTTTATAAAACTCTAATAGCAAAAGGAAACTACTAAAAAGCTTTTATAAACCTCTAGTATTTTTTAAACTAAAATTATATAAAATTTATGCAACTAAAATTATCAAAGTATTTTCTGTTCAAAACAATAATGGCAAAAAGAATTTTAATAAAGAAATTTTTTGTTAGAAACTTTAATAGCAAACTAAAATAACAAAATCTGTTCTTGATTAAAACAGACATTTAAAATAACCTAAAAATTACCAAATTTAATATAATGATAAAACACAATAATATTAAATAGCAGGAAAAAGAATCACTCAAAAATCTATTTTTATAGTAAAGTTATTCACAAACTAGTGATTCACACAAATTTAAAAGAATTCAAATTTAAACTATTCAAATTTGAAAATTAATGGCACTAACAGAAAGTCTATAATTTTTGTGACCTAACAACAAAACGAATCACTGGAAAACTGAAAAAAAAAGCAAAATAAAAGCAAAAAAGAAAACAGAAAAAAAAAGCCACCTACTGGGCCACCACAGCTTCAATACGACTAGAAACCCAGCTAATTGGGCCAGGATTCAGGCCCGCAGAAGGCCCAGCAGGCCCACAGGCATAGAAGTGTTAGATTAGGCCCATAGGCTTGCAGTTCAGAGGATTTCATTAGGGACGAGGCAGTCCAGCTTATGAACCGGTGCGGGGCGCTCTCAACTAGCGAGGTGGGACTAAACTCCCACCACCACGCCGCTGTGCAAGCCCATTGGTCCCGGTTGGTGCCCATTGGTCCCGGTTGGTGGCACCAACCGGGACTAAAGGGGGGTATTGGTCCCGGTTGGTGCCATGAACCGGGACCAATACTCTGGGTATATAAGTAGCACTTAGGAATTTTCAGAACCGCCCATCCTCACTTCGATCTCTCCTCCTCTTCTCCCCCCGGCTGCAGCGAATCCATCCACGACGCCGGCAGGCTGCCCGAGCTAGCCGTCGCCGACGCCCTCGCAGCGTCCTGCCCCCGACCCGACGCGCCGCACACGCCCCTGTTCCCGACGCCGTTGCCGCGCCCCTGCCCTCGTCGCCGCGCCGCCCCTGCCCCGCGCCGTCACCGCCCCGGTGCGCGCCGCCCCGCGCTACGGTTCGGCCGGCCCCCTGTTCATATACATTTTTTTCATATGATTTTGTTAGATGATGTTGATGATAGATATGATGATGTTGATGATAGATGTTGTATGCTTTTTTTGTTCATATAATTTTTTTTGTTCATATATTTTTTTTGTTCATATGAAGATTTTTTTTCATATATGTATTAATTTTTTTATTTAGGTTGTTAGTAGATATCGATTTTAGGTTAGTTGATTTAGTGCATTTTAGGTTAGTTGTACTGTTAGTGCATTTTAGTTTAGTAGATTTTAGGTTAGCGGAGAGGAAAAAGGAAAATAAGGAAAAAGAAGAAAAGAGGAAGAAGGAAGAAGGAAGAAGAAGAAAAAGAAGGAGAGGAAAAAGGAAAATAAAAATAAGAAGAGGAAGAAGGAGAAGAAGAAGGAGAGCAAGAAGGAGAAGAAGAGGAGAGGAAGAAGAGGAGAAAAAAAATAAGAAGAGGAAGAAGAAGAAAAAAAAAGATCGCCGAGGGGTCGAGAGGGGCAGGGTCGAGGATCGCCGAGGGGTCGAGAGGGGGACGTCGATCAACCCCCTCCCCGATAACATTTTTTTCCATGTATGTATGTCGTTGTCGATATACCCCCTCCCCGATAACTTCGACATGATTGCGGGGGGGGGGGGGGTCGATATACCCCCTCCCCGATAATATTTTTTTTCTAAGTTACTAAGGTAAAATGTTCACCCCCCTCTCGATATACCGGGCGACCAACTCTCGAGGCCACCCAAACCCTAGAAAAAAAAGCGTTGTCGATCTCCTACCCCATCCCGCCCCTACCCGACAAACTCTCGAGGCTACCCAAACCACTAGAAGAAAACTCCGGTAACTTCGACATGAGGGGGGACATCGATCAACCCCCTCTCGCCCGAACAAGTCTATGTATCATTTTATATCACGGTGGACATATATCAAAGTTTGATCATATGTCAAAGTTTGAATTTTGACATATCCAACATTTGATGGTCGATGAAATAACGGAGGGATTTGAGGAGCTCGAGCTTGACCACCCTACAGGTGAAGGGGATACTCAGCTGGGTCTTGCTCTGAAGACTCCATGTCAATGGCAGAAGGAGCTCATCAACCTTCCGAACTGGACGCCTCCGCCTCCTCCTCCTCCTCCGGCGAGTCAGGGCACTCCGCCTCCTCCTCCTCCTCCGGTGAGTCAGGGCACTCCGCCTCCTCCTCGGGCGAGTGATCAGGGCACTCCGCCTCCTTCTCCGGCTGCTCCGGCACGTGGCGGCACTCCGCCTCCTTCTCCGCCTGCGCCGGCGCGTCCGACCAGCCCGCCTCCTCCTCCGCCTCCTTCTCCAGCTGCTCCGGCGCGTGGCGGCACTCCGCCTCCTTCTCCTCCTGTGCCGGCGCGTCCGAGCAGCCGGCCTTCTCCTCCACCTCGTCAGCAACAGGGGAAGACAGCCGCCGCCGCTCCGGCTGCTCCGGCGCGTCGTAGCACTCCGCCTCCTTCTCCGCCTCGTAAGCAACGAAGGAATACAGCCGCAGCCGCTCCGGCTTCTCCGGCGTTTAGCAGTACAGCCAGAGGTGGGAGGCAATACAGATTCGGTCCATCTCTCAAGCCTCTAGAGAAGTTACCATACGAGATGACCGAGGAGGAAAACGCGCAGATCTGTCAAGCCCAAGTGAAGGATTTTTTTGCAAAGAAAA
Organism: Thinopyrum elongatum; assembly: GCA_011799875.1. NCBI lineage: Eukaryota > Viridiplantae > Streptophyta > Magnoliopsida > Poales > Poaceae > Thinopyrum > Thinopyrum elongatum. Next base: position 22,060,936 of record CM022297.1, on the reverse strand, counting down.
ATCCACCTCCGGAGGAGAAGATAGAACCGGTGAAATTGAAGCGCACTTTGGATGCCCTGAAGCGACCACCACCGCCTCCGCCAGATGACAACTATGTCCGCGCTCTTAAAAAGGCAGTGCAAGGAGCGCGCCGGTCGGGAACTACTTCAAGTGACAAAAGGTTACAAGAACGAAGAAGTGGGAAAAAAAAATCCCCAGCTCGGCTGGGGATGCAAATCTGCCGGGGATGCTGCCCGGTACCAATCCTGGTGATTACCTGCGCGACGATGCACATTTTGATATAATGGGGGTGGAAGAACACAAATAGCGGCACGGGAAGCCTCTCGTCAAACCTGGTCATCCTCCTCTAACAACGATGATGCGAAGATTCCATGAGTGGTACATGGACACCTGCAGCGAGTCTGGAAAGGATACTTTGACGCTGAGAGTTAAAGAGGAGCATGACCTCGTTGGAATTGATCTGTTGTCTGTTCCATTTGAGGAGTTCTTTCAGTTTTTTAATCAAAAGGCCCTCGATAAAATAATCGTCACTTGCTACTGTCTGTAAGTACTACTTCTGTAATTAAGTCTCTATATATAGCTCAGCTCTTTCATTGCATGTTTATATAATTATCCTCACTATATTATGCAGATTGAAGATCGTCGAATGCAGAAATGCACAAATCTATGATATTGGGTTCATTAACACAAATCTCATAGATGAATGGACGGTTAAATATAATACCAAAGAAAACGAGGCCAACTTGCTACAATCGTTGCTTCGAAATCAAAACAAAGATAAAATACTCTTTCCTTACAACTTCAAGTGAGTGTTACTGTCTTGTGCATATTCGGTTTCCCTTATTACTCGAGGTTATAGTAATGTAATTGATGAGTTATGCATGCGTGCGCAGCTTCCACTTTATTCTTCTAGAGATTAAGCTTGAGCAGGGACTAGTAACCGTCTTAGACTCGAGACGAAAAGATCCCAAGGAGTATGCAGCCATGACTAAAATGCTCGAGAAGTAAGTTCAATCGATCGTTATCGCACCATATCGGCAACTTTGTTCGTTTCCTGATATCAAGTAATTGTTTTCTTTGTCTGGCAGGGTTTGGAAAGAGTTCAACGCTAAAGCTCTGGGACTACCGGGGAAGCTCCGATTTACACACCCGAAAGTAAGTACTACTAGCTAGTTCCGCGCATCTCCCATTGATTCTAGCTAGTTTCATCAATACCATTTATAATGCTTGATTATCAGTTTGATTGACCTCTATTTCTCGTAAAGTGGTTGTGGCAGGTAGGCGGGAATAATTTTTGTGGATACTACCTTTGCGAATACATCTACAACGCGACGACCTCTAAGCGGGGCTACTCTGAAAAACAATATGAAGTGCGTAAGCATTAATATTCATAATTTTATTTTATTACCATCATTTGTGTTGAGTTTCATTCATATATATGTATTGACCCCCTTCTTCAAATTAGATGTGGCAGCTGCGGGATGAACTCCTTCCACATGATCGCATAAAAGCAATTCAAGAGGAATTGGCGGGATTCTTTCTTGACCACGTCATCAATAAAGACGGAGAATACCATGTGGAACTTGACATCAGATATTAGGGATTGTAAGAGATCTTATATTGTATATATGTAGCTAGTAGCGTCGGATAGATATACGAAAACTTGTTGTTCGACCAATCTCTCGGAGAAGGAGGAGGTTGATCACTTCTCTCTGTATATGTTCATGACGATCTTGTGTACTTAATGGTTTCCTTCATTTGCTTACTAGCTAGCGTGTCGAGTCCACTCTATACGTATAGTACGTAGCGTTGATCAAGCACGGAGATAAGAGAGGACACTTTTCTCTATTAGCTAGCTAACACAATATATGAAACCCCTAAACTAACCCTACAAAACCCCCAAAACCCCCCAACCCCCCCCCCCCCCTTTCAAAAAAAAAACCCCAGCCCCTAAACTGCTGACGCGTGGATGCTTTTTGGTCCCGGTTGGTACTACCAACCGGGACAAAAGGCCCTCCTGCCTGGGCAAGCCGCAGCGGCCACGTGGAGCCCCATCTGTCCCGGTTAGTAGGCGAACCGGGACTAAAGGTATTGGGCTTTAGTCCCGACCCTTTAGTCCCGATTCCAGAACCGGGACAAATGGGTCTCTGGAACAGGGACAAATGGGCCTTTTTCTACTAGTGCTAGATCCTTGGATCGGGCGGCGTTGGCACTTCGGTGTCGTATCCGTCCTGAAGGCACCGTCTTTGGAGCTCACGGTGCTGTCGACCCTCAACTTCAACTCTTCATGGTTTCTCCGGGAAGTGTTCCGGCGGCTTCCTACTGATGCTTACTGTCATCTTGTAGTCTACTTTGAGTCGTTTGGTGTGTGGTTGTTGTAGCTTCTGCACCTTTGTATCTGGCCTTGGGTGAGTGTGGTCATGGGTGTGTTGTGTTGTGGTTTGCTCGGTTGTATGAGGTTGTTGCCTTATATATAAAGCGGGGCGAAAGCCTTTTTGGGTATATGTACTGCGTGAATGCGTCAGAGAATCAAATTGTCCCTGCATGAATGCGTCAAAGTGACGTATTTGGGGAGCCCGTAGATGCTCTTATTATTTTCGGGAGCGTGCTGCTTAATTCACAGGCGTGGGATCCTGATCCGACGATTGCCATGCATAGCAGAACCAGTGTTTTAAATAGCGGGCTATGGCATATAGCGGCAACCCTTAAAAACAGCTATAACTGGGCTATAGCGAGGCTATAGCGGCAAATTGTACATGAAATTATTTAGCTGCAACATGTTCAAACAGCTATAGCAGAGCTATAGCGGGCTATTTAAAACTATGAGCAGAGCCAGTCTTAGTCGCCTACTCCGTCCACTTCTCCTTCCCCTTTAGGGCACGGCGCACGACTACGATGCATCGAGATTCATGAGACCCATCTCTTTCCCAGGTATTGAAACGAAGGAGGCCACATCACATTGGCGGCATGGCATGCCCTCTCCCCTCACCCTCACGCCTCAATCTCAGTCCGGTCGCCGACGCTCTCCTCCCCGGCTGGAGGAAACCACACCAACATGTAAGGATTTCATCGCTACCGCGCTAGAAGCCCAGCGCAGGTGAGGCCGGCACTGGGCAGTATCCTTATGTCCAACCGGCCAACCCCTTCTTTTTCCTCTACTGTCCATTCAGTTCAATTCTGTAAAATCCCCCTTGTTTCTCATTTCTGCATCTTAATTGATTGGGCTGATAACTGTATGTGTACATAGAGGTGAGTGTGTGCTACAAGTATGTTCTAGGTTTCATTGATTGTTTTTGAGTTAATTTCCTCTCCTGTATTGCAATTCCTGATGTAACCTTGTGAACAGCAGAGTGCTGAGTTGAAGAGTTTCCCGTGTTGCAATTCCTGGTGTAAATTTACAGTTGAAGAGTTTCCAGTGCTGAGTTGTGCTGTTGAGTGACGCCTTTGTATCTATGCTTGTACCTTTCATGTCCAAACTCTAACTGAGGAGAGGCCTCAAGTAGGGCATGATTGATAGCTAGTCTCTGTTGTACCTAGCTAAGCTCTGCTCACCAGCGACTTTAGTCGTTTAGAATAACGGCATGCACGCAGTCCGATGGGACGGAGCCATGCACATGCACGTAGATGGGGCGTGAGGCGTATACCTGTTTTCTGTTTTTCTGCTCGATGTATCCTCCCGGTCAGAGTGGCGCTAGTGACGCAGTGGTGGGATGGCGCGACATGCGGATCTAGAGCAGCTGATCGGGAGTTAGTTAGCCTCTGTAACTGCTTTGAGATAAAAGAGATGAATGACAGAAAAACGCTGTCAGAACGACAGCAGAAAATACAACTCTATCTCTCGCGTGTTCACTCTTGTTCTGTGATCTTCGTCGTCAGATTTATGATAGACAACAACAGTCTCTTCACTGTTATGTTCCTCCTCGTATACTGTTCAGTAGGCAGAATACCCAAGTTTTGAGGATTTACATTAGCCAAGGACTCTGAATTTTAAGTATCTACATCTAGTAGGTCATCAAAGCAAAACTGAATTTTGTTGTGCAGTATATACACATAGGCAGAAGACCCTGATTGTTACTAGTGTAGTTACCTGCTCTATAGACCCTGATTGAATTTCCTTTTTGATCTGCAATCTGCATCGCCCCAGTAATAGTACCATTTCGGAGTATGTGGTTGTTTTGCATGTAGTAACTGTACATGAATTTGAGCACCAACCAGCTTAATTACTTGGTCCCTGCTTGTGTCTGTATGACTGTATGTGATTTTAAAATGCTGAATCGGGTTGTTTGGCATTGATGCCCCTGCAGTGAGTGGTTGATGAGTAGTAGCAATTGTTATGCAGAGAGAGAGCACTGATGGTAACCAGTGAGTGTTCCCTCAGACAAATGACTTGATGTCTGTAGGAATAACAATTAACAAGGGCGTAAAACAAAAATTTCCCATGTTAGGGGATGATTGACAGTCACCTCCTGCACTATTGGGAGCATATACAAGTCGAAAAACATGAATATGTTGTATTTGGCTTTAACATCTATCTAACCTGCTCCAAACAGATGAACCCTAAGCTTTAGTACAACTAGATGATACCCCGCGCGTTGCTGCGGGATCTCTTTGTTGGCAGCATATAAACTAAACATAAAATCAAATCAACACTAAAAATTTTAATGTCAAAAATGTAATAGCAAAGAAAATTGACTTTCCGTTGGTAGCAGACTGGGTCATGTGGATGGTTGGCCGGAGTAAAAGTGGCAACATTCAATCTTATTGTACGACAAATGCTTGAATATCAACATGATTTATGTGAACTGAACTAAATTCTCGGAGCATCAAAGCATGGAATAGTGCCTCCGATACTAAGAAACACTTATTATAGCTTTTTCCTTTGAATTATGGGGTTAATTTTTTTTCCAAACCATGCAGAAGAGCTGCATGTGAACTTTATACTTTATAGAATAAGAGAAGGCCAAAGCCTCAGAGTACAACCACAAAGAAATTACTGTACAACACCGAGAAATAGTTTTTTTAAACACACAAAAACAGAAGGAAACAATAGAAACAGTTGAACTACCACATACGACAACCAAGCTGGCTCATAACCTGAATTAACGGCGTAGCCAAACGAACATTTGACAGACACAAACCTGGTTTTGTGTTCTGCGTTTGTTCAACAGTGAAAAGGACCAGGCTGCGAAGTTGATGATTGTCGATCTCTTAAGAAATGAGCAGGATAAGGTTTGCAAGCACGGGAACATAATAAGAAAGATGCCTACATGCTCGCTAAAGAAATCTCTATGCCTGTCCAAAATCACTGGAAAGAAGACTGCATACTAACTTAAGACGCCGGTTACAAACAACGTGAGATTTGGCTAGTCACTATCTGTAGGAAGCACACCAAGTGTTAGCCCATACAGGTCTTGTCCAATATCGCCAAACCTTCAGAAATCAGACATGTATACAGACCAACTGAAGAGATCTCTGGGTGAGTGGGTTCTTCAGACCTTCAGCAATTCAAAAAAGAACATTTAATTCCCATTGATTAAGATTTATTCTGGTTTCATATCACAGTATAAATTCAAGCAAACAGTATACTTTGTCTCAGCCGATTAGCAAAACATGGACCAATGAATGGCTACTTCATAAATAGAAGACTGAGAATAACATGCTCACAAATATCCTCTATGGAGATCAAAAGAGTTCAACTGTTTCTGCTGATATCTTCAGAATTGTACACTCAACATCACTACTAATCATAGGTGAATGCATCAAATACTCGATAGGCATGCAACCACAAGTCATGATACATAGACATACACATTGTAAAAAAAGACCCCGCTCCAGCTATCCCCATATTACTTACCTATTTTTTTAAATGGGGAGAACATATATACAAAATACTTCCATCAACTTGTCTTGAGCTGAGGCTTATCTACAAACAATTACATGTGCCATAAACATTCGTATGATTGAACAGGAAATAAATATTTTTACCAAGCCATGTACAACCATAAGCTCACATAGAGAACATGTGGAAGACAAATATGGTAATTATAATTTGGTTGGATCTGTAACAATGCCTTGCCTGTAAACATGGAGAGAAGTACAACTCCACGAAAGTGTAGTCAGCACGGATGGATCTGTAACAATGGCTGCCTGTAAACAACATCAAGAGAAGTACAATTCCATATAAGTGTATTTATCAAAATAGCACACCAAGATGAGCCATATTACTGGCTCATGTATCATCATAAAAACTATTATTATTCACCCTGTAGGTTGGGGGGAGATGAACTTGCGTCCTGCAGTTTCAAATTGTTGCAGAAAACAAAAACAATCTGAAATTGTGTCAATTAGGTGTGGACGGAAAAAAAACTGACCGCTTCCCAAGGTTTTGGATTCCGAATGGAAGAATTTTCTCGTGGGGGGGCGAGATTCTCGGTTACCACGATTACCGAGAAATACCGAACATATTTCGGACGAAATATAAAACTGAATTTTGAATTCAAATTCTTTTAAAGTAGATATAGATCAGATTTGAACCTGTATGGGGCATGAAGTTGGTGACATCGCAGTGGAACGTAGTGCACTCGCTCAGGAGGTCGCGAGTTCGATTCCGGCCGTGTCCTTGTTTTTTATCATGTACGTATTCTGAAAAATAAACAAAAAAGTTGTGCAAAACTTGGGACTCGAACCTGCGTCCCCTCAACGAGGAAAGTGCAGAGCTACCACTACGCCACAGCATCGGTTGGAGATAGTCCAGAGATACTGAAAGTTATTGTAGTATACTTTGTACGTAAAAATTCAAAAATTTCGGAATTTTTTTGCTCGGGATACATCTTTTCCGTGGGGCAACGAGAAGCTCGGTAACCGCCCAGTATCTGTTTTTCTGGGGCGGTACCCAAAACCATGCCGCTTCCTCCTAGTAAATCCAGACAACTTCGATGCAAACAATTGAATCTGGCACATGTGAATATAACACTGGTCCCTTTTGGTTGACATGCACATGATAAAGAAAAAAGGAAACTGCATAAATTTAAGGATCCCATAGCCATCACTGGTCTTTGTGGTCAATCTCCCCACGCACAGCGAGCTACTTTTGTCCGAGCTCGGTGGAAAGCGGTCGTGGGCGGAGCTTCTTCTCATGATTTGTAGTTCCCTCATGTGTGAAGGCGCCTCGAATCCTCGATGTCAAGTTTCCTTCCGCATCACCTCGTGGATCTGGAGGAGGTGAAGCATGTGCCTCGCCGGTGCTTGTAGTGGAGCGCGGATGAGGCGGCGGTATGGCACTGTAGGAGAAACAGAGAGGGATGGAGAGGGTCGGAGCAAAAGCAGAGAGATCTGTGGAGGGAAGGGTGTTGACACCAGATTTTGGCATGGTCAAAAACACAATTAAGATGGCCTCAAATGAAAAAGTGCTCGAAGCGAGAAAGTTTTGTATCGTCAAAAGGAGAAACTTTGATATTTGGGCCATAGCCATCCGATCACATCTCTAAGGCCAAAGTTGTGTTTGAAGTACTCAGATTTTGTATTCAGAATACTATTTGGCTGATTACGCCCTCAAGACGGCCTCGTATGGCAAAATGATCTACACAGATTGTCTTCGTCTCGTCGAAACGATCGATTTTGATATAAAAATTGTTCCAATCTGAGTTCGTATGCAAAAGTTAGAGTCATCGGAATGCAGCTCTGTCAGGAGGCAAAAAATGGCGCGCCCCATCAGACACCCTGTCTGATGGGTAGCGCGAATAATAACATGTTTTGCGCGGGCGATTTGACCCTTAAGATGACTTCTGATCAAAAAATGTTCAGCATGAAAGTTGTTCCTCTCGTCGAAACGGTCAAGATTGCTTTTGAACTCGTTTCCATCCGAGATCGTTTACCACCACAAAAAAGACCCGCAAGGTGCAGCCAGTTTAAACCGAACAGTTTTGGAAAGTTCGGACAAAACTAATCCGAATTTGACTAGAGTTTTGGACGTGAATCCAAGCCTTTTCCTTGCACGGGAAGTCCAGCCACCTCTTATATACCTAAGGAGTGACGGCCGATTGAATAACACACAATCGATCAAATCATTTACCACTTTTTACCTTTACTTTTATCTTCTCCCTTTGCTCTTCTTCTTCCTCGTTCTTTGTTCGTTCTTCTTGTTGCAGGGCGGCGAACCTCGAGGCCCTAGGGGCGGTCAGGCCGACCTAGGGCAGCCCATATCCACCGCGCGCCCTGACGGGGTCCCTCCCGGGCGTGTGGGGTTTCGGGTCCTCAAAAGCGCCCGCCGGATTGCTTGCGTACCGCGCTTCCGGCGGGGTCTCCTTCGACGTGAGCTGCGGTGCATCACCCTCGGCGTCGAGGGTACACGGTGACGTGTTCATGTGCGAACACACTTTTTGACGACTCCGCTGGGGACGAAGCTTTGAACGGTCTCCGGCCCGTTCTTGCTACGAAGAGATCGTCATCTAGGGTTTGCGATCTACAAAGGTAATATGAATACCCAATTCACTTATGTAGATGCAAATAATGCATATGTTGTTGCTAGATCGTTTAATGAGCATAATGTATTGGCTAGCCCTAGTTTTATCAATCATGCATCTAATTATGCGCAAGGGTCGATGCAAAACAATCTTCATGCTTCAAATTCTTATGATTTTAGCAACGTACAACATATGTATGCAAACTCTCATGCATCGGCAACCCCACAAATCCATATGCCGATGAACAACATGATGGGTTTAGTTAATCAATTTGAAACACCTCATGTTAAAATTTCCAATAGCATACAAGAAAGTGTTTCACCTTTTTATTCATCGGCAACTAATTTGCAATATGTGAATCGAACCTTGCCGATGGATGAGAGAATTGGCCATGCTACTACTAGCTATTCGGCCAGTTACTCTCAACCGTCATATGCTACACCTCATGTTAGTAATTTTTCGGCACCATACACAACTGTAGATGCTCATAATTCGGCTTCACACCTTTCTGGTCATAGCCGAATAAATGTAAATTTTACAGGAGCGGTTGTGCCAAATATTGTAGAAGATGAGGTAGTGGTGGCTGCATTGAAGAGTTTAGCCCAGAATAAGAGGATTAGTGCTATTTGCCTTGAACAACATGAAAAAGGGCTATTTCCTGATTATGCCGCAATAAAAGCTAGAGTTTTGCAAGAAGATGAATCTTTGCCAATTGATAAAATTGGCGAGCAAAAATATGGTTTTACAACAATGCATATGCCTTCACCTAGTACTACATCATATTATACACCCCCTACACAATTGCAAATTTTCGGCAACACCCGTGTGTCATTGCCGAAAGAATCTAAAAGCATTGGGGGGCAATCATATCCGGAGTGGTCTGAAATTGATAAAAAGCTTAAAGCCAAATTTGCCGCTCGCCGACAGAAACAAATAGAAAAAGAATTGGCTCACATAAAAGAAGCATTGCCAATTGTTAGTATCAATGAAAAGAAGGGTGATTCGGAACATGAAAGTGCTTCGGTTGAAAAAACCGAATCAAGTAGTATATATTCTGAATCCATCAAATCCAACGAGGCAAGCATTACTGAGAAAGGGCATGGCAAGCATAGGAAAACAACGGTGCTTGATTTTTCTGAAGTTAATGGAACCTACTTCCTGCCCTATGAGTTCCGTGCTGTAGAAATTGACAAGCTTCAAGGACAAGAACAAGTTGCAGAACAAAGTTTGGCCGACAAAAACCTTCAGTGTAATGATGCACGGAATCAAGAAAAAGATGATGAAGAGGCGTTGGGGAGCCACCCAAAGATGAAGCAAGATATTATTCAAGTCACACCACCATCATGCTCTCAAAACATATTTGAAGAGGCATGTTTAGCAAGTAATTTACCTATTTTCAGATTTGGTCAAAACTTTATTGTTGATGCATCTATTAGAAAAATCCTCTTAAGTAATTTTGAAAGACCAATGAAGAAGGGTAATTTACTTGTTAGCAATAAAATTGTTATAGAACATATCGGTCAACCCATTGCGCCATTTATAAAGACCGATACTGAGTTATTGTTGCAATCAAGGCTTTCCTCATTGCTTTATTTAAAGTTCGTATCTACATGGGTAGTTTTGCTTGTTTCATACTTCGCTTACTCTTGGTCTCAATTGAGGCATGCATGTTCTAACTATGTTTGTTTCAGAAACATAAAGCCAAGATTAGATTCTTTTCAGAAAACCGATGCTAGTATAATATCTTATCCAATGACATCGGTAAAAGAATGCAAAATAAAAATCATAGCCGAATGGGGCGATACAAAATCTGAACCATTCGTTTGCTTAACTCCAAAGCCGTTTTCACAGCAAGATCTGCTAGAAAATAAAAAAATTACCTTCAATTCAAATATGTGTGATCAAATCTTTGATTTGTTGTTGAGAAATAATTATATTAGAATTCTTGATCACAATGTTGAGCCATCTGTCCAGGGACGAATGTATTGTAAGTTGCATGATTCGTCCAAGCATAATTTTGAGGATTGCAACATGTTTTGTCAAATAATTAAATCGGCCATTGATAAAGGACGATTGAAATTTGTTGAGACACCAAGAGATGACCAGTCTATTTCGATTGGTCCCGATGGCAGAAAGTTTTTGCATCGGCTGCTTCAAGCCGATCCATTTAAAGAGAAGGTAAAAACTGCAAGTGATGGGATCAAGCTTTCAAGTAAAGAAGTTGTTGAAGAGCATAATGAACATAATCTTGAGGGCGAAAATTTCATTGAAGCTACAATGGAGACGCCAAGGACTGGGGGGCAGCAAGCAAATCCAATGATCGATGAAAGCAAACCAAAAGAAAACAAAGGCCGAAATAAGCGCAAGTGTAAGAGATCAAAAATCACCTTCGTTGAACTATTGGATAAATATCAAAAGAAGAGTGAAGATAAGACCACTACAAGAAAAACTGCCAGTAGAGACGCCCAATATCATAGCTAGAGACGCGTTATTTCATCCCTAGCTAACTGTAGAGTCATTTTAGTAAAGCGTCCTTGGAGCGTCTCCTTACGGACCGTCTCAAATCATTTTGACATGCTTTCAAAGCGTGTTTACATGGTGTGAGACATTATATAGTGACGTTCAAAAGCATGTCTATATAGTAGAGACGTTTTGCTTGACATGCTCATATCGCGTCTCTACTCGCATATACACATTTTCATTTGAGATCTAAAGAAATATAGCGGTGCTTTTATGTTTCATCATTACAAAATCAATTATTTATCATTCAATAGCTACATATGCAGACAAGGCATCATCGATGTAATTTGCAATCATCATAACTAAAAAGAATTGTTTTCTCACTATCACAAATCATAAAACAGGAAGGAAAATGCAAACCATCACAATAATAACGAAACTATATTAGCAAGGGCATTGATAGTTTACAACTGAACAGTACATTAATATACAATAATGTGTATGTCACCCAAAATAAACTTCTAATTTTAACTATCTGGAAGATGAATCAATCTAAAAAGATTCAAGTCCTCAGTTGAAATCTGTCTAAAGCTCTATAGCTAATTGTACATCAGATTCCCAACTTTCACAGCTTCTATGGATATTTCTTCTACAACAATATGAAGGCTTTCCTTACACATTCATCTTCCAGATTTATTTCTCTGAAAAAACCTATTATAACATGTCAATTGAATTTGTTTTGTCCTGTGAATCCTGCGATAAAACCACATAAACATCAGAAAAGAGGAAGGAAAAGAATGAGAAGCAGAGCTGGATGATGTTAAATAAACAATATATGTTGATGCCACTGAACATTTACAGCTTCAGTCAGTAGTGTTTCTTCTATAGACCTAAGATTTTTTGTAAAATACTAGGGTTGACTGGTTATGCTTGGCGACACTAGTAATCTTTAGCACAATAAAAAATTATACACAAGTGAGGATGACAGAACAGAAAGTCTAAGTCAGACGATCTAGAGATAGCACAACTGATGTGTCAATCAGATGACGAATACACTGTTCTCAATTATGTTTGACAGTTAAAATGGTTGGACCTTAGATAAATCACACACCTTGTATTGATTCAACATTGAATGATATAAACATATATTCGTTTCACTTGCAAAACATCATCCGTTGAATATTTCCCTAATGTTCAGTTCCTCCAATATCTGCAAACGACAACAAAACATTACTTCTTTATGGTAGTGTCTATATTGACCAGCTACTGTGCTGACAGAAAGAAATTACTAGGCTGTTTGGCCATCGCCAACAATAATCTGGCATGATTATAATCTTGTTGTCGTGTCAAAATCTAGCACTTAGAATTCTTAGTCAGCTTAAACTTAGAAACAGATGAATCAGCAGTATTTGTTTGAGGGGATGAATCAGCAGTATTTCTATACACTCTAGGAAAGATCCGAAGTATACTAAACAAGTAAACAGTGTTAGTGACGCTGAGGTAATACTTTGTGAAAGTATTAATGTTCTCGTACTATAGATCCTCCCTGACACGTACGAAAACTTGAATCCCATCCTTCTTTCTGATTGATAACAAGGTGACTTCGTCGAACACCGAGAATTAAAGCTCTCCGATGGAATCGCTCATAGCAGTTTTAGTGTTTTACAGATCGAGGAAGGCGCAAAATATTCTAGTGGCAAAGACGAACTGAAAATAAAGAATGTTTCAAAGGAAAGGAGGATCATGGGGTGTGAGGTACCGTCCATGGGCGGGGATGGATTCACGGCTGCACCGTCGCCGACTCGCCGATGACTTGAACACCTACCGGCACAGTAGGGAGCCGACGTTTGCCTGAAGGTAGTGGCATCGGCTACATCGGGCACCGGAACCTTGGGTCGCCGGCGAGCAGCATCCCCAGATGTGAGGAAAGTAGCCACGTTAGAAGTTAGCGGACCTAGCCTCCGGCGAGCCTTGGATGCGTCAGATCTGAGGAGAAAAAGGGATATGTCAGTTGCTTTTTTTAGGCAAAGGATACGTCAGTTGCTGTACCAACGACTTCGTGGGGTAGGGTTTTTTAATGGGCTGGGCCAAGATCGTGAGACGCCATTATATTTCATCCCATATTACGTCTCAACACAATTTTTATTTACCATCTTCATTATCCCTCAAAAAAATTACCATCTTTATTTTTTTCCATCCAAGTTTGGGTCGCACCTTCGAACGTCTTAAAGAACGTCTCTACACGTCATAGCGATTAGAATGTTGAGACGTAGTAGAGGGCGTCAATATAAAAACGTCCCTAAGCGACTATTTTGTTGTAGTGAGAATGCTTATCGGCCAAATCATGCAAAGAAACCAAGATCACCCCCAAGGTGCAAATATGAAGATCGGTATTGGCAAAGTGAGAATTTTAATGCAACATATTCATATCCTTATTTTGGGCAGCCAATGCCAATGCCGTGGATGCCTCCCTATGCTCATATAGATCCATATTCATCATGGGACAGGTATGATATAAGGGCACATTCTCCATCTTATTTTAGACCATCTTACCAATACTATGCAGCTCCAAGAAGATCAACATTTGAACAATCACGCGTCAAAGACCGTTTCAATCATAAGGAATCGGTCCAGAGCTCAAGGAAGAAGAAAGAGGTGGTAAAGCAAGTTTACCGCGTGAAAAGAGATGGTCGTCGGTACTTCAGATTTGATCTCAAATAACAAAGAGGCAATTAAAGTGTTGACATTGGCTACAAAAGGCAAGGAAGTGAAGCAATCAATTGGTAAAAATCAGAGTGCCAAATCTGAAGAAAATAAGTTGAAGGTGCACAAGGCCCAAAAAGAGTTGCCATTGGTTGAAACAAAATCACAGTCGAGGTGCTCACTCGGCTTATCGTATTGGCAAAAGAAGGACTTACAAAAGCTTAGTGCATAAGAACTTGAAGAAAGGAACATGGCATGGGTTCCCAAAGGAAGTACTCAAAATAATAATTATGTGCAAGCTTTCATTACAAGAAGTGCGGCGAAGGTGAAGAAGGAAAAGAGTGAAAACTATGAAGGACCAAGCCCAAGGTTTCAACATCTTTAGTCTACACATTATCCATATTCTTCAACTATGCCATTAACGCCTATGCCATGGAATTCGTCATCAGATATGATTGGTAACCCTCAATGGGCTTATTTTAATCCATGGATACAATATAATTTCTTACATCATGAAAGGGTATTGCCAAATCACTATACATTTGATTAGCTACAAGTTTGTTGCTGATCCAAAGGGCCGAAATACTTGATTTGTCATTTCATTTGTTTATTTCGGCTATATGTGATTTGAATGAAGTTTACATGGTAATGGCCGCTATTTATCTATCATCCTAAGATTATGTCAATGCATGGCCGTTGTAGTACTCTAACATCGTCCTTAGTTCGATTGGAGAGCGAGATAAGGTACGTGCTCATGGAAATTTATATGTATGCCTATATTATGACCGAATGGAGTTGAGACATCATGACCGTTGTCATTGAATATATGCTGGATAGGCCAATTCATAGTTGCAGAATTGGCTAGTGGGTTTATACTTTGTTTGGATATGATTTGGCTTATGCATCTTTGAAATCTATAAGAGGCCAAATTATAGCTAATTTTATTACTGAACATCGGATTAATGACATGCATAATGTTGTTATTAGCCTTGTCTTTCTAGTACTATGGAGATTATGTTTCGATGGTTCAATTCGTAGCAATGGCCAAATTGTTGGTGTTGTTTATATATTTCTTTATGGTACTATTTTTTAAGCCTCATGCCGCTTAGACTATTTTTATGCACGATTAATCAAAGCCGAATATGCATTGTTATTCGGATTGAATATTTTATTTGCTATAGGTGCTATACATATTGAGGCTTTCGGTGATTCGTTATGTAACACCCCCGGTGATTAGCAACAGTAATCACTTTTGATAATGACATGTTAGCATGATCAACAGTGCATAATCATCATTAGCATCATATTGCATTTCAACTCCTAAGTTAAATTCAAATTTAAATGAAAGTGGAATATAAAAGTTGACCAACATAGGAGCTAAAATGTCAGATAAATAACAAATATTCCAGAGGCTATTCTAAAATTGAAACCAACATCATTGGAATTGGATAAGTGACTCGAATAACCTCAAACAGTGGATAAAGATAATATTTAGTAACCATTTATTAAATCTGAAATAAATATGGAATTATGTTTTGTCCAAACTAATTTTAGGTGTTAAGGTATAATACACTGGTATTTATGAAATAGGTCACACTTTTTACAAAAACCATTTGGGGCCTAAACATTTAACAGTGGAGAAAAGAGAATAAAGAAAAAGATAAAAGAAAAATGAAACAGAAAAGAAGAAGAAGGACCCCCCCCCCTCCGGCCCAACTGGGCCGAAGCCCAGCCGGCCGGCCCACTTGTGCCCCCCCCTGGCCTATATGGCCCCCAGCCGACCAAACCCTAAACCCGACCCCTCCCTCCCCCTCGCTTTTCCTCCCCCCCCCATCTGGATCGGGATCTTCCGATCCGTCCGCCCGTGCCTGCGCCGTCGCCGACGCCGCCCGTCGCCGCCTCCCCCTCGTCAGCCCCCACCTCCCGATCCAGATCGGGATCGGGATCGCGGGAACGGCCCCCGTCCGACGCCGCTCGCCGACGCCGCCCGTCCCGCGACCGATCGGCCAGCGCCGACGCCGCCGCCACACCGACGTCGCCCCGTCCTCTCTCTTCCCCGACACAGTCGCCTGGCGTCGGTGCCCTCCCTCGAGGATGGATGGGGCGAACCCCCGATCCCGTCGCCCGACGCGCGAGACCTCGCGCAGCCGGAGCCCGCGCCTCCCCGCCGGCCTGCCTCCCCATCGCCGTCGTCCCCGTCGACCGCCCCGACCCCCTGCTGCCCCGTCCCTACGAGCACGGTGAGGCCTCGGGCCTCTTCCCCCCTCTCTGCTCCCGCACCTCGCCGCGCGCACCGCGCCCCCGTGCCGCCGCTCACCGCGCTGCGCGCATGCTCACGCGTCGCCGCGCCCCGGCTCGCGCCCGACCGCGCTGCGCGCGCCCCGCTCGCGCCCACTCCAGCCGCCGCTGCCGCTCGTCCTCTCGCCTCTGCCTCCGCTCGCCGCGGCCACCCGCACGCGCGCGCGCCCCCACACCTCGCCCGCGCGCTCGTCCGCATCGCTCGCCGTGTGCCCCGCCTCCCGCGCCGCCGACCGCGTGCCCGCGCCATCGCCTCGCCGCGCACTGGCGCTGCTCGCCTCGCCCGCCAGCGCCCTCGGGCGCATACGGGTACCCAGCACCCGCACCCGAGCGCCCAAACCCGCAAGGCCCCTCTGGGCCACTGCCCGGTGGGCCCTGCCCCCCCTGTGACGCTGACAAATGGGGCCCACCCCCCTAAAAACGATTTAAAAGAAATAGAAAATAAAAATAGAAATAAATAAAATAATTAATTAAATAATTAATTAGTTAATTAATTAGTTAATTAATCCTGATTAGGTTAATCTAATTAACTAATTAGTGTTAATTAATCAGTAATTAAATTAATTAAACCTAATTAACCTAACAGCCTATGACAGGTGGGACCCACCCTGTCAGGTGGCTGCTGACGTCAGCATGATGTCATGCTGATGTCATCAATCACTGTTTCGGATAATGTTGAATTAAATAATTAATTAAAATTTCAGAAATTAATAAAAACTTTAGAAAATTATATCTTTTAAACCGTAACTCCGATGAAAATACTTTGTACATGAAACTTGCTCAGAACGACGATACGAACCCGGATACGCCCTCGGTATCTCCGTCAGACGCCCGCAGCTATAAAAACGTTGAACAATTAGACCGATTTCGATAAATGAATAGTGTCCAACTTTAATTAAATAAATCCGAATAAATTCCTAAATTAACTAAATCATTTAGTTAGGCAGTAGAACACCCCGGCATATCATTTAGGCATGTCATACATATTGTTTGCATTATTGCCGTGAATTTATTGTTTCTCTCCCCCTCCTTCTCTCTCGATAGACGCCGAGACCGGCGTCGCTGCTGTCGAGTACGACTACGCTACTGACGAGCAGCCCGTTGACGACCTCCCTCTCTTGCCAGAGCAACCAGGCAAGCCCCCCCCTTGAGCATTCCAGATATCGCCCATTCTATTCTCCTGCTTGCATTAGATTTCGCTACTGTTAATGTATGCTCCTATTCTGATGCATAGCCTGCTGTTGTAACCTGTTCATTGCTATTTTACCTGCCTATGATAAACTGTTTAGTATAGGTTGGTATGACCCATCTGTGACCCCACCACCTTACTTTGTCGCCCCTGCTTGTCCATCAACGACTCGATCAACGTGATCGTCGATCAGAGACAGACGCCTCACTTCACACCCCCCTTAGTTGTACGACTCTGCGTAGTAACTATCGAGTGCCGAGGGTGATACCTCGTAACGCATTCCTGATGAATACTCTGCAGCATAGCTGTACTGTCGTGGTCATCGAGGGTGATTCCTCCTTCTCCATGTCCGATACGACTCTGTCGTGCAACCCCTCAGTGTGAACCTCGAGGGTGATACCTCTTACGTTCACCCTGATGACTATGACCACACGGTTACTTGACCTTTTTCACAGGCGGGTCCACCCTGGTGGGTACCCGCTGGGGATCTATGATTTCGGGTGTGCCGGAAGGGCACTCGAGTGTGACATTGTGGCGGAGCATCAGAGACTCTGATTGTCTCCGCTTGATACTAATTGAGCCTATTGGATTTGGGTGTGTGATCTGAGTGGGTCGACGTGCCCTATACGCACTGCCACCACGCGGGATAATGGTTATGGGGCCCTCTGCGATGTACGTTTCGCCGAAAGCTTATCAGACGTCACGATTCACCGTGCGGGCTGATCGTCGGGATTGGGCTGGATACTTCACTGGCGAGTTCAGTGTCGCGCCTGCACCCCGGCCAACCACGCAACGCGCAGGGTGCCCAGGGCGATGGCCCGAGACCCCTGGGTGCATAGGTTAGTCCGGCGTGCTGACCTCTCTGTTGAGCCTAGGTGGGGCTGCGACGTGTGGATCTTCCGAGGCCGGGCATGACCCAGGAAAGTATGTCTGGCCAAAGGGGATCGAGCGTGTTGGGGAATATGTGGTGCACCCCTGCAGGGAAGTTTATCTATTCGAATAGCCGTGTCCCTCGGTAAAAGGACGACCCGGAGTTGTATTCCGACCTCATGACAACTAGAAATGGATACTTAATAAAACACACCCTTACAAGTGACAGATATAACCCGGTGGTCGCTCTCTCGCATGGTGGCGACGAGAGGATCGACGGGTAGGATTATGCTTTACGTTGTTGTTTGGTTAACTTCCAACTAATCTCTTCTATTGCTTCAAGACGAAGGCTGCCAGAAGCGTAGTCTTCGACAGGACTAGCTATCCCCCTTTTATTCTGGCATTCTGCAGTTCAGTCCACCGATATTGCCTCTTTACACATATACCATGCATATGTAGTATAGATCCTTGCTTGCGAGTACTTTGGATGAGTACTCACGGTTGCTTTCCCCCTCCTTTTCCCCCCCTTTCCCTTCTTGCTGGTTGTCGCAACCAGATGCTGGAGCCCAGGAGCCAGACGCCACCTACGACGACTACTACCACCAGGACGGAGCCTACTACTACGTCCAGGACGCCGACGACCAGGAGTAGTTAGGAGGATCCCAGGCAGGAGGCCCTGCGCCTGTTCGATCTGTTGTATCCCTGTTTGTGCTAGCCATCTTATGGCACCTTGTTTAACCTATGTCTGTACTCAGATATTGTTGCTTCCGCTGACTCGTCTATGATCGAGCATTTGTATTCGAGCCCTCGTGGCCCCTGGCTTGTATTATGATGCTTGTATGACTTATTTATGTTTTAGAGTTGTGTTGTGATATCTTCCCGTGAGTCCCTGATCTTGATCGTACACGTTTGCGTGCATGATTAGTGTACGATCGAGCCGGGGGCGCCACAAGTTGGTATCAGAGCCGACTGCCTGTAGGAAGCCCCCCTCCAAATTCCTTGGCCGAAGTTGAGTCTAGAAACCGAGAAACTAATTTACTAACTTGGCTGTGTGGCTTACGGGCCCACGTCGCCAACTGGGTGGTATTAGGATCTTTTATTCCTCGTCTATACTCTGGGACTCTAATACCTCTTCTATTCGGGTTAAATAAAATTTTACTAGCGCCGACACTTAGGATCTCGTAAATCCCGTCTACCCGGAGAGCTGGATATCTGTGCGATTTCCCTGTCGTTGATCTGATTAGTCTGATAATCATTTTCCTTTCCATTGTTTTGTTTAACCTTTCTCTCCGAGTTGTGTTAAACTTCTCGTTGTCATTTGACAAATCTGAATTTCCTCTGTTTCAGATGGACCGTTTGTTTCCACCGCGTCCTACGATACAGCTTGTGCTTCGCACTTGGGCTCGTGATGCCCCTGGTTTTCCAGCTGTCCTGATCGCTCTCATGACCAGACTTGGCTACCGCTGGTACCCTGAGTACATGGTTTACGAGGATTACCGCGAGTTTAATCAGGAGCAGTACCATGCTGATGTTCGTATCTATGATCGGCAGAATGACTCAGACACCGAGCTGCACCTTTTCCACGGTATCGGCGTGACGATTGAGATGGCAGTACATGATGCCGCCTACTCTGCTGTCGTACGTCTACGAGGGGAGCACAATGCTATCTTGGATGACTCCGAGTTCCGATACATTCCGTATGCCCCTGCTGGAGATGCTACCGGATACTACACAGCTATCTGTGCCCCGTACGAGCCTCGTCGCTACGACCCGCGCGTTCTGATTCAGTGCACTCAGGCTCTGGATCGCACTGTTCGGGCTCTTGCCGTCGAGTTGGTTGCCACTCGAGCACGTCTCTACGATGCTATGACGCAGTTGCTGCCCGCTGTTCGTGCAGGGATACATCCGGAGCACATCCTTTATCCGCGCAGGACTCAGATGTATGCTGGTATTGACTGGCCTATTGTTGGGGGTCACACACCGACACGTGGACCTCTTCTTACAGCTCGAGACCGGGTTCTGCATCAGAGTGCACATGGAGCACATGATCTTTCCGCGACGAACATTCGTCGTCTGCACTCGCAGCTACCCCGATACAGTGGTTCTCTCCGACGTTGATGTAGCCTTTGCTATCTCTCGTTGTGTACTTCCTTACCGCGTGCCTGCGCGCCGCCTAGTATGTCTAGCTTTTGATTTGCGCCGTTATGCTGTCCGCTTGTACCCGACGTTGTGGATGGATCTGTATGTCTTAATCGACTACTGTTATGTATCTATTACACTGCTTAAGGTATTGTCGTGTTACATCATACTTGTCGCTAAACACTCGCAATTGCTTTTACTAAACTACCCCCTATTGATACGTAGCAGGATGGTTAGACCAGGTGGTCGTGGTCGTGGTCGTGCCCCTGAACGTCCACCACCGCCAGACTATATGGCAGCTATGATGCAACAGTTCGAGCTTAACCGCCAGTTCATGGTTGGAATCATGGCTCAGTTTCCGCATCAGAACAACCAGAACCAGAACCCAGCTTCAGTAACTTTGACAGAGTTTACGCGACTCAACCCAACGCAGTTTCGCAACTCTGACAAGCCCCTGGATGCCGATGACTGGCTCCGCGACATCACTCACGAGATGGAGTCTGCTAATGTCGCCCCCGCCAACTTTGTCACCTTCGCGGCCTTTTTCTTAAAGGGCCCCGCTGCTCAATGGTGGGACACACACAAGCGTACTCTGCCTGTTGGAACAATCATCACTTGGTATGAGTTCCAGGCTGCTTTCCGTGCATGTTACATCCCTCAAGCAATTATGGAACGCATGAAGACCCAGTTCCGCAACCTCACTCAGGGCAATAAAACCGTCGAAGCTTATCAGCGGGAATTTCTTGATCTCTTCCGCTATGCTGAAGAAGACATCGCCACAGATGCTCGCAGACAGGAGAAGTTCCGTAATGGACTACACCCTGACCTCAAGCTTGCACTAGCTGCTCAAGACATCAATGACTTCTCAACTCTAGTGAACAAGGCTATTCTCGTTGAGACCGCTCAGATGGAACACAAGGACTCGCAGAAGCGCTATCGTGATGCTGGCTCATCTTCGGGCTCGGCACCGAAGCGTAGAGTTTGGATTCCCAACAACGCGTTCCATCCCAATACCTCTGCGCCAAAGAACAATGCTGCACTACGTCTGCCTCCTCCACCACCGAGGCCGTCAAAGGCTCAAGCTATTCAGAACAATGCCCCTCTTCGTCCTGAAGATGGTTTGTGTTTCGAGTGCCGCAAACCAGGCCACCAGGCTAAAGACTGCCGCCAGACTCAGAATCAGTTAGATTTTCCTCGTGCTGGCCGTGGATATGGCCGTGGCAACAATCAGACCCGCAACTATAATACTGGGTCTGCTTCACGTGGTCGTGGTCAAGCTTACAACATTGACATTGAAGAAGTCCAGGATCAACCTGCTACTGTGATGGGTACCCTTCTTGTTAACTCAGTACCTGCTTCTGTATTATTTGATTCAGGAGCATCGCATTCATTCATGTCTGAAGCATTTGCATTATCTCATGACATTGCATTCGAAAAGATGAACTTGCCAATAGTTGTCCGTACCCCTGGAGGCCAATGTCAAACCACTATGATGGCACATAATGTCCCTGTTGAAATCGAGGAATTTGAATTCCTAGCTTCCCCTATTATCCTGAAGTCTTCCACCATAGACCTCATACTCGGAATGGATTGGTTGAAAGCTCACATTGCTTCGATCAATTGTGCCACTAAAGTCGTCCAACTTCTTCACCCCACCGATGAGATAGTGAACTATACCGCCCGCATTACTCGAGACGCTGAAGCTGAGATATATGTTATGAATGCTTTGAACGCCTCACCTCTGGAAGGGATCGAGAACGTTCCTGTCGTTCGAGATTTTCCAGACGTCTTTCCAGAAGAACTTCCAGGAATACCCCCGGCTAGAGCTGTCGAGTTCGTCATCGACTTGAAGCCTGGCACCGTTCCTATTGCCAAGCGACCTTATAAGATGCCTCCGCATCACCTTCTTGAGCTTAAGGAAGAATCGACAAGTCACTTAAGAGTGGTTTCATCCGCCCCAGTTCCTCTGCTTGGGGAGCACCTTCACTCTTCGTTAAGAAGAAGGATGGAACTAACCGATTTGTTCAGGATTACTCGCCCATTAACCAAGCCACAATCCAGAATAAATACCCACTGCCCCGGATCAATGATCTTTATGATCAACTCGCTGGATCATCGGTGTTCTCTAAACTCGACTTGAGGTTGGGTTATCACCAGATCCGTGTCCGTGAAGAGGACATTCCCAAGACTGCATTCGTCACTCGTTATGGCTCCTATGAATACACCGTCATGTCATTTGGCCTAACGAATGCCCCAGCTACGTTCTCCCGTCTGATGAATTATATATTCATGGATTACCTCGACAAATTCGTCGTGGTATATCTAGATGATATTCTGGTCTATTCTAAGAATAAAGAGGAACATGCTGAACATCTTCGACTTGTTCTGGAGAAACTTCGAGAACATCAACTATATGCTAAGTTTTCCAAGTGTGAATTCTGGCTTCCCGAAGTAACATACCTTGGGCATGTCATCTCCAAGGATGGAATTGCCGTCAACCCTGAGCGAGTTCAGGCTATTCTTGATTGGGCTCCTCCAAAGAACGTCAAGCAAGTTCGAAGTTTTCTCGGACTCGCCAGCTATTGCCGTCGATTTGTCGAGAACTTCTCCAAGATCGCCAAGCCCCTGACTAACCTGCTTCATAAAGGCGTCAAGTTCGATTGGACGGAAAAGTGTCAGGAAAGTTTCCAGACGCTCAAAGACAAGCTGACTTCTGCCCCAGTGCTTGCCCCTCCTGATTCCCAGAGGGATTTTGTCATCTATTGTGATGCATCCCGTCAAGGATTAGGCGGTGTCCTAATGCAAGACCGCAGAGTAATTGCTTATGCTTCGCGTCAATTGCGTCCGCACGAAGAGAATTACCCAGTACATGACCTCGAGCTTGCTGCCATCATCCATGCACTAAAACAGTGGCGACATTACCTTCTCGGTAATCGTTGCGAGATCTACACCGATCATCAAAGTCTGAAGTATCTGTTCACTCAGCCAGACCTGAACCTCCGTCAACAGAGATGGATGGAGACCGTAGCGGATTTTAACTTGGGTATTTCTTATACCCCTGGCAAGGCTAATGTAATGGCCGATGCCTTGAGCCGTAAGTCTTATTGCAGTCACCTCCAGTTTCACGAAGTTCAACCTTCGCTTATTGAAGAATTCAGAAAGCTGAATCTCCACATTGTTCCTCCTGGAGCACTCGCTCCCCCTCCTGAAGGTTCCTACAAAATGAACCTCCACATTGTTCCACAGGGTTATCTCAATACCCTGGTTGTCGAACCAGAATTGGAACACGGCATTAAGGTTATGCAAAGGTATGACACTGAAGTTGAAAAGATCAAGCGATACCTCGAGAAAGGAAAGCCGTCGGAATTCCATCTTGATGCAGATGGGATCCTATTTTTCCAACACCGTCTCTTCGTAACCAAGTTCAAGAATGAGAGGGAAAACGTTATGAAGGAAGCTCATGACACTCCCTTGTCCATTCACCCTGGTAGCACAAAGATGTACCGTGACATTTGTCAAAGATTCTGGTGGCCCAATATGAAGCGAGACATTGCTCATTATGTTTCTGAGTGTGACGTTTGCCGCCGCGTTAAAGCTCAACATCTAAGGCCCGCAGGAACTCTGCAACCCCTGGAAATTCCTGAATGGAAATGGGACAAGGTCCAAATGGATTTCATTACTGGTTTTCCCAAATCCCAGAAGGGTCATGATGCTATTTTTGTTGTCATTGACCGATTCTCTAAGGTTGCCCACTTTCTGCCTGTTAAGGAGACAATCACTGCTAGCCAGTTAGCAGACTTGTATGTTTCCCGGATTGTGTCACTCCACGGTGTTCCGTTGGAGATCAGTTCTGATCGTGGCAGCCTCTTCACCTCCAGATTCTGGAATAGTTTCCAAGAAGCTATGGGAACTCATCTGTCTTTCAGCACCGCTTTTCACCCTCAGTCACAGGGTCAAGTTGAACGAGTGAATCAAGTGCTCGAAGATATGCTTCGAGCTTGCGTCATCTCCTTCGGTAAGAAATGGGAGGAATCTCTCCCATATGCCGAATTCTCTTACAACAATAGCTATCAAGCTAGTCTGAAGATGGCACCGTTTGAAGTTCTATACGGTCGTAAGTGTCGAACCCCTCTGAATTGGTCAGAAACTGGGGAACGCTCACTCGTCGGACCGGACATTATTCGGCAAGCTGAAGAACAAGTCCGTATTGTTCGTGAACATTTGAAGTCTGCTCAGTCTCGTCAGAAGAGCAACTATGACCGAAAGCACCAGGAAATAGTCTATCAACCTGGCGAGCAAGCTTACCTCCGCGTCACTCCGTTGAAAGGCACTCATCGGTTCGGAATCAAAGGCAAGTTAGCCCCTCGCTACATTGGCCCGTTCCGTATTCTTGCCCGTCGAGGAGAAGTGGCATATCAGTTGCAATTGCTGCCAAACCTTTCTCAAGTACATGACGTCTTTCATGTATCCCAACTCCGCCGCTGCTTCAAGGATCCTATTCGAGCTGTGGATCATGAAGTGCTTGAATTACGGGAAGATCTGTCATATCCAGAATATCCCATCCGTATTCTTGATCAAGCTGAGCGTCGAACACGTCAAAAGTCAATCAAGTTCCTCAAGGTTCAGTGGTCAAATCATTCTGAAGATGAAGCCACTTGGGAACGCGAGGATCGTTTTCGCGAAGAATACCCCTCTTTTTTTCAGTCTTCCTCTTAATTCTCGGGACGAGAATTCTTAATAGATGAGGAGAGTTGTAACACCCCCGGTGATTAGCAACAGTAATCACTTTTGATAATGACATGTTAGCATGATCAACAGTGCATAATCATCATTAGCATCATATTGCATTTCAACTCCTAACTTAAATTCAAATTTAAATGAAAGTGGAATATAAAAGTTGACCAACATAGGAGCTAAAATGTCAGATAAATAACAAATATTCCCGAGGCTATTCTAAAATTGAAACCAACATCATTGGAATTGGATAAGTGACTCGAACAACCTCAAACAGTGGATAAAGATAATATTTAGTAACCATTTATTAAATCTGAAATAAATATGGAATTATGTTTTGTCCAAACTAATTTTAGGTGTTAAGGTATAATACACTGGTATTTATGAAATAGGTCACACTTTTTACAAAAACCATTTGGGGCCTAAACATTTAACAGTGGAGAAAAGAGAATAAAGAAAAAGATAAAAGAAAAATGAAACAGAAAAGAAGAAGAAGGACCCCCCCCCTCCGGCCCAACTGGGCCGAAGCCCAGCCGGCCGGCCCACTTGTGCCCCCCCCCCCTGGCCATATGGCCCCCACAGGCCGACCAAAACCCTAAACCCCGACCCCCCCCTCCCCCTCGCTTTCTCCTCTCCCCCCCCCCATCTGGATCGGGATCTTCCGATCCCGTCCGCCCCGTCGCCTGCGCCGTCGCCGACGCCGCCCCGTCGCCGCCTCCCCCTCGTCAGCCCCCACCTCCCGATCCAGATCGGGATCGGGATCGCGGGGAACGGCCCCGTCGCCGACGCCGCTCGCCGACGCCGCCCCGCTCCCGCCGCCACGATGGCCAGCGCGGCGCGCACCACGAGTCGCCCCGTCCTCTCCTCTCCCCGACCAAGTCGCTGGCGCTCGTGCGCCCCCCCCCTCGACTGGATCCGGATCGGGGCGAACCCCGATCCCGTCGCCCGACGCCGCGACGACCTCGCCGCCGCCAGGAGCCCGGCACTCCCCGCCGGCCTGCCTCCCCATCGCCGTGTCCCCGTCGACCGCCCCGACCCCTGCATGTGCCCGTCCCTACGAGCACGGTGAGGCTCGGGCCTTTCCCCCTCTCTGCTCCCGACCTGCCGAGGACGGCCGTGCTCCGAGCTCGCGGCTGAGTAGACGCGCAGCGCGCCGCGCGACTGCGCGCGCGCCCCGTGAGTCGCCCACTCCAGCCGCCCGCTGCCGCTCGTCCTTCGCCTCTAGCCTCGCTCGCCGCGGCCACCCGCACGCGAGGCGCGCCCCCAAACCTCGCACCGCGCGCTCGTCGCATCGCTCGCCGTGTGCCCCGCCTCCCGCGCCGCCGGACCGCGTGCCCGCGCCATCGCCCTCGCCCGCGCACTGGCTGTGCTCGCCTCGCCTGCCAGTGCCCTGGCGCTACGGGTGCCCAGCACCGCACCCGAGCGCCCAAACCCGCAAGGCCCTCTGGGCCACTGCCCGGTGGGCCCTGCCCCCCCTGTGACGTGACAAATGGGGCCACCCCCCAAAAACGATTTTAAAAGAAAAGAAAAATAAAAATAGAAATAAATAAAATAATTAATTAAAATAATTATAGTTCATTAATCCTGATTAGGTAATCTAATTAACTAATTAGTGTTAATTAATCAGTAATTAAATTAATTAAACCTAATTAACCTAACAAGCCTATGACAGGTGGGACCCACCCTGTCAGGTGGCTGCTGACGTCAGCATGATGTCTGCTGACGTCATCAATCACTGTTTCGGATAATGTGTTGAATTAAATAATTAATTAAAATTTCAGAAATTAATAAAAACTTTAGAAAAAATATCTTTTAAACCGTAACTCCGTATGAAAATATTTGGACATGAAACTTGCTCAGAACGACGATACGAAACCGGATACGCCCTCGGTATCTCCGTCAGACGCCGCAGCTATAAGAACGGTGAACAATTAGACCGATTTCGATAAATGAATAGTGTCCAACTTTAATTAAATAAATCCGAATAAAATTCCTAAATTAACTAAATCATTTAGTTAGGCAGTAGAACACCCCGGCATATCATTTAGGCATGTCATACATATGTGTGCATTATTGCCGTGAATTTATTGTTTCTTCTCCCCCTCCTTCTCTCTCGATGACGCCGAGACCGGCGTCTGCTGTCGAGTACGACTACGCTACTGACGAGCAGCCGTTGGACCTCCCTCTCTGCCAGAGCAACCCGGCAAGCCCCTCCCTTGGCATTCCAGATATCGCCCATTCTATCTCCTGCTTGCATTAGATTTCGCTACTGTTAATGTATGCTCCTATTCTGATGCATAGCCTGCTGTGTAACCGTCATGGTATTTTACCTGCCTATGGAAACTGTAGTATAGGTGTATGTATTGTAAGACCCATCTGTGACCCCACCACCCTTACTTTGTCGCCCCTGCTTGTCCATCAACGAAGCATCAACGTGATCGTCGATCAGAGACAGACGCCTCACTTCACACCCCCCTTAGTTGTTACTACTGCTGTAGTAACTATCGAGTGCCGAGGGTGATACCTCGTAACGCACTCCTGATGAATACTCTGCAGCATAGCTGTACTGTCGTGGTCATCGAGGGTGATTCCTCCTTCTCCATGTCCGATACGACTCTGTCGTGCAACCCCTCAGTGTGAACCTCGAGGGTGATACCTCTTACGTCACCCTGATTACTTATGACACACGGTTACTTGACCTTTTTCACAGGCGGGTCCACCCTGGTGGGTACCCGCTGGGGATCTATGATTTCGGGTGTGCCGGAAGGGCACTCGAGTGTGACATTGTGGCGGAGCATCAGAGACTCTGATTGTCTCCGCTTGATACTAATTGAGCCTATTGGATTTGGGTGTGTGATCTGAGTGGGTCGACGTGCCCTATACGCACTGCCACCACGCGGGATAATGGTTATGGGGCCCTCTGCGATGTACGTTTCGCCGAAAGCTTATCAGACGTCACGATTCACCGTGCGAGCTGATCGTCGGGATTGGGCTGGATACTTCACTGGCGAGTTCAGTGTCGCGCCTGCACCCCGGCCAGCCACGCAACGCGCAGGGTGCCCAGGGCGATGGCCCGAGACCCCTGGGTGCATAGGTTAGTCCGGCGTGCTGACCTCTCTGTTGAGCCTAGGTGGGGCTGCGACGTGTGGATCTTCCGAGGCCGGGCATGACCCAGGAAAGTATGTCCGGCCAAAGGGGATCGAGCGTGTTGGGGAATATGTGGTGCACCCCTGCAGGGAAGTTTATCTATTCGAATAGCCGTGTCCCTCGGTAAAAGGACGACCCGGAGTTGTATTCCGACCTCATGACAACTAGAAATGGATACTTAATAAAACACACCCTTACAAGTGACAGATATAACCCGGTGGTCGCTCTCTCGCATGGTGGCGACGAGAGGATCGACGGGTAGGATTATGCTTTACGTTGTTGTTTGGTTAACTTCCAACTAATCTCTTCTATTGCTTCAAGACGAAGGCTGCCAGAAGCGTAGTCTTCGACAGGACTAGCTATCCCCCTTTTATTCTGGCATTCTGCAGTTCAGTCCACCGATATTGCCTCTTTACACATATACCATGCATATGTAGTATAGATCCTTGCTTGCGAGTACTTTGGATGAGTACTCACGGTTGCTTTCCCCCTCCTTTCCCCCTTTCCCTTCTTGCTGGTTGTCGCAACCAGATGCTGGAGCACAGGAGCCAGACGCCACCTACGACGACTACTACCACCAGGACGGAGCCTACTACTACGTCCAGGACGCCGACGACCAGGAGTAGTTAGGAGGATCCCAGGCAGGAGGCCCTGCGCCTGTTCGATCTGTTGTATCCCTGTTTGTGCTAGCCATCTTATGGCACCTTGTTTAACCTATGTCTGTACTCAGATATTGTTGCTTCCGCTGACTCGTCTATGATCGAGCATTTGTATTCGAGCCCTCGTGGCCCCTGGCTTGTATTATGATGCTTGTATGACTTATTTATGTTTTAGAGTTGTGTTGTGATATCTTCCCGTGAGTCCCTGATCTTGATCGTACACGTTTGCGTGCATGATTAGTGTACGATCGAGCCGGGGGCGCCACACGTTATGAGTAGTGCAACAAATATCCAGGGTTTATCAATGTTTTGATGAATCACTTGTAGTTTATCTTGGGGTATGTCTAGATGCAAAATTTACCTTGGGTTGCTTTAATATTCTTCATATTTCTAGACATGACAATTGGAGAGAGTTAGCATAGCAAGCATCTGGCTACCATGTTCGTCATGGTGTATTGCAAATCTATCAATAGCCGATGCTTATTCTTGCCAACATAGGTAAGGCCGAATTGGAGCTCACCACCTCGGCCACTAATAAAACTTTTATGCAGGCAAAGCAAGGATTGGAGGAAGTTCATTCTTGATTATCTGCAAAATCATAGCGAAAGGGTGAATAATATGGTTCGGAGGATGGCTTTGAGATACATATCTATGGAATCTTATCATCGGATTGTTATATAAGTTGAGAAGTTTTCACCCAAGTTGCATCAAGAGGTTCAAACAAGCAATGGCTGATAAATAACTACCGCCCTTAGCATAAACATGGCCGATACATAATTATCGCCCTGAAAAATATAAATAGCCGATGGAGTGTTGACATCGTCCTTAGAACAAATACATTGCAAATTATTTTTCGGCACGCAAGTTTTGCCGAAAAACAGGGGGGCATGTGTTGACACCAGATTTTGGCATGGTCAAAAACATAATTAAGATGGCCTCAAATGAAAAAGTGCTCGAAGCGAGAAAGTTTTGTATCGTCAAAAGGAGAAACTTTGATATTTGGGCCATAGCCATCCAATCACATCTCTAAGGCCAAAATTGTGTTTGAAGTATTCAGATTTTATATTCAGAAAACTATTTGGCTGATTACGCCGCCAAGATGGCCTCGTATGGAAAAATGATCTACACGGATTGTTTTCGTCTCGTCGAAACGATCGATTTTGATATAAAAATCATTCCAATCTGAGTTCGTATGCAAAAGTTAGAGCCATCGGAATGCAGCTCTGTCAGGAGGCAAAAAATAGCGCGCCCCACCAGACACCCTATCTGATGGGTAGCGCGAATAATAGCTTGTTTTGCGTGAGCAATTTGACCCTCAAGATGACCTCTGATCAAAAAACGTTTAACATGAAAGTTGTTCGTCTCGTCGAAACGGTCAAGATTGCTTTTAGACTCGTTTCCATCCGAGATCGTTTACCACCACAAAAAAGACCCACAAGGTGTAACCAGTTTAAACCGAACAATTTTGAAAAGTTCAGACAAAACCAAACCGAATTTGACTAGGGTTTTGGACGTGAATCCAAGCCTTTTCCTTACACGGGAAGTCCAACCGCCTGTTATATACCTAAAGGGTGACGGCCGATTGAACAACACACAATCGATCAAATCATCTACCACTTTTTACCTTTACTTTTATCTTCTCCCTTTGTTCTTCTTCTTCCTTGTTCTTCGTTCGTTCTTCTTGTTGTAGGGCGGCGAACCTCGAGGCCCTAGGGGCGGTCAGGCCGACCTAGGGCAGCCCATAGCCGCCGCGCGCCCTGACGGGGTCCGTCCCGGGCGTGTGGGGTTTCGGGTCCTCAAAAGCGCCCGCCGGATTGCTTGCGTACCGCGCTTCCGGCAGGGTCTCCTTCGACGTGAGCTGCGATGCATCACCCTCGGCGTTGAGGGTACACGGTGACGTGTTCGTGTGCGAACAAAGGGGAGGAGACATGCTGGTGGGGAGAGGTGGGGGACAGACGATGAGATAATATATGCGTTCGAGAGATGGAAACGGAAAGCATGATGCGCAGATAGTCGATTGGGCTTATTTCTTCCTGTTATGAATGAGACGATTGGGCTTCTTTCTTCCGTTTGAACCATTGGGCTTCGCTCGCTATCCTGGAAAAAGGAGCTACGACACAACACGTCTAAATGTTAATAAAAATTGTTTCAAAATAAAAAATAATTGCTGATGTGGCAGACTGCTGAGGTGGATAGGCTGCATGTCAAGTTAAATCAAGTAGTGGGGGTGAACTTCTTAGGTATATAGGATAACTGTCTTCTCCCATCATTTTTATCGCAGCTGTAGGAGGATATTGAAGGCTGCACTCAGCAGGGTCACATGCTAACATAACGCAGTGGTAACTTTTCTACATCAATCCACGCACTCTCACTCAATTATTGCCGAGTAAAATGAAGCGTAAGTTCTTAAAGTTTTTGGGGTGTGTCAATTGGGTCCTCAAAGGTTTAAAATGCACATCTGACCCACGTGGCGTATTGACTGATGCCACATACACTATATTTTGCCGAAAATGGAAAAAACTTGTGAAAAAATGCATGGAATGGATGGCTAGCTCGCTCCGTCCACTTCCTATAAATAGTAACTGCTGAAGCATTGGTTTATCATCTCATAGCAGTGATAATTGATATCGATCATATACCAACTTAGAACATGGTGATTTTTTTTCCAATAAAGGGCGCTTTATTACTTACTAGCAAAAGAGCCCGTGTGTTGCAACGAGTTAAGAAAACTATGTGTTGGCCACTACCGCCCCTCTCTCTATGTCCCCTCCTCCGGATGCAGATTGAGTAGGGTGCACCGTTGCCGCGCTCTCTCTACTCTTGATCCCTCCCTCTCTTTTAACTAGATGATACCCCGCATGTTGTTGCGGGAATATTTTGCAACATATTTTCAATGTGATTCATTGTATGAAACATGAATATTTGGAGTAATAATATAAAAAACTGAAACTAAAATACATATAATTTATTATGTTTGATTACTATATAGTTGTAAAATATTTATTAAGTATATATAGCATAATAGAATGAAAATTCTCATGTATGTTTGCATGTTGAGACGAGTCTTTTTTCATCCATTTCATGATGAAGTGGAATGCTTGCATGTTTAGAGACATATGCTAGTGGGGTGGCCTTTTCTCATGCATGTTGTGCGATAATGTGGCGTGCTTGCATGTTGAGAGAAATAGTTAGTGGGGGATAGATATTTAGATATAGAAGATATCACCAATGACATCGATGACATTCAAAGTGGAGGAATATTTAGTTGGTCAACTCTGAACCATTCATGCCCCATGGTAATTAAGTTTATTTGTGGAGGAAAAATTAAGAGTCAATGGAGATAGAGATTGAGAGGAAGTCAACACGACCCCCTATGTTAGGAAAGTAAGGAATGAAGGTGACTCTCAATTTAGCAGCCCATCTTCTTCACAGTTGGGGCCAGAGAGCAGAAAGAGGAGGACAAAGCAGGTGTGGGTTGCAAAGGGGGAGAATGATAGGCAGGGGACACATGATGCGTTTATTCGCGAGACAAGACGCAAAACGTCGTCGGTGTTTGATCGCATCTCGGAAATGAATGATGGATCGGCGGACACCGAGAAGCGGGGCCGCCAGGAGCAATGAATCTTCTTGCCTAGAACTGTCGAGGACTGGGGTTGGACTCGACAGTTGGCGAACTTAGAGACCTGATATGGTCCTACAACCCAGCGGTGGTTTTCTTGAGCGAGACAAAGAAAAAAGCAAGGGCGATGGAGAGACTTAAGTGGAGTATTGGTTTTAAGGAGGGTGTTGCTGTTGATTGCAATGGTAAAAGTGTGGGTACGGCTCTATGGTGGAGAGACAATGTGCAAGTTTCGGTAAGACCATGGTGTCAGTATTTCATTGATGCTGCAGTTATTTTTGATGGAAAATCATTCAGAATCACTGGATTCTATGGTGAACCTCGTACAGAGCTGAGAACAAAGTCTTGGGAAGCTATTCGTTTTCTGAGAAGGCAGGATGACCAGCCATGGATTTGCCTCGGAGATTTTAACGAGGCTCTTTTTCTGTCTGAGCAACACGGCGGTAATCTGAGAAAGTTTTATGCAAATGGATAATTACAGGGATTGTTTAGCTGATTGTGGGATTGCGGACCTTGGGTTTCACGGGTATCCTTACACTTGGGACAATAACAGAGATGGTATTGATAATATTGAAGTCAGGTTGGATAGAGCTGTATGCAATGATGGTTTTCTTGAGTTGTTCCCAGACACGGCAGTGGAGCATGTAATCACTGAAGAATCTGATCATAATGCTATTGTAGTTAGGGCTAGGGAGACTGCTCCCAATGCAAATCATCATGGTCGAAGGAGATTTATGTATGAAGAAATGTGGGCCCGACATGAGGGTTATGATGCTATGGTTACTGCAGCGTTGCACAATGCGACCTCAGAAGGACTGGGAGCAGTGAAAATTGGTGACAAGCTCAAATCTATGACTGAAGATATGCATCATTGGGGGCGCACTGTGTTTGGGTCGGTACGGCGTCAAATTAAAAAGTTGAAAGTGGAGCTTAAACATGCTAAACAGCGTGCTCTCATTTTCGGGGTCTCACTGGAGATCCGGGATTTGGAGGATCAACTACGTGAGTTATATGAGAGAGAGGAGGTCATGTATAAACAACGGTCCAGAGTGGGGTGGTTGCGTGAGGGTGACCAAAACACCAAGTATTTCCATAATCGTGCGAGCCATAGAAAGAGGAAATACGGTGAAGGCTCTGAGAAAGGAAGATGGGAGTAGATGTACTAATGATGAAGAGATGAGAGCGATGGCAGCTTCATTTTATGCAAACCATTTTAGCTCTGAGGGTTCGGCAGGGGCGGATCAAGTGCTTGGGCTGATTGATGCGGTGGTAACTAGTGAGATGAATGATGAGTTAATAGCACCAATCACAGATGAGAAGATTGAGGGTGCGTTATTCCAAATGGGTGCTACCAAAGCTCCTGGACCGGATGGACTGCCCGCTATGTTTTACCAAAGACACTGGTCTTTGCTTAAGGATGATGTATGTGCTGTGGTTCGTGATTTCTTGGCAGGTGGTGAAATCCCAGAGACGTTCAATGACACTGTCATAGTCATGATCCCTAAGGTATGCTCACCGGAGCTGCTCTCTCAGTTTCGTCCTATTAGCTTATGCAATGTGTTATATAAGATTGCAGCAAAGGTGTTGGCTAACAGACTTAAGGGCATTCTTCCAATCATGATTTCTGAGGATCAAAGAGCTTTTGTCCCGGGAAGACTTATCACAGTAATGTTTTGGTTGCGTATGAATGTGTGCATGCAATTAGGCATCGGAAGAGAAAGAACCCTCTATGTGCGGTCAAACTAGACATGATGAAAGCATATGATCGTGTAGAGTGGTTGTTTCTTGAATAAGTCATGCAAAGGTTTGGTTTTGTCCAGGGCTGGATTGATATGATTATGAGATGTGTGCGTACAACAAGATTCTCAGTTAAGCTTAACGGGGGTTTCTCTGAAATCTTTCTACCTTCTAGGGGTCTTCGGCAAGGTGATCCTTTATCCCCATATCTATTTCTTTTCTGTGTTGAAGGATTCTCTGCTCTATTGAAAAAGGCTCAGCAGGACAAACGGATTAGTGGTGTGTCATTTGGGAGCACTGGCCCTCATGTGACTCACCTCCTGTTTGCTGATGATAGCATTGTCTTCTTGGAAGGTTCACAAAGATGTATGGAGACACTTAGAGACAACCTTCAGGAGTATGAGGGCGCGTCTGGACAACGGGTGAATCTTCAAAAATCATCCATTTTCTTTGGTAAGGGCAATAGCGAGGCAAATAAAAATCTGTTGAAAGGGACCATTGGAATAAACTCTGAAGCTCTTAGCGAAAAATATTTGGGTTTACCAACAGTGTTTGGTGGATCGAAGGACGGTACTTTTAAGTATGTTAGGGAAAGTTCCAGAGGCAAAGTTTTGGGCTGGAAGGGCCAAGGGCTTTCAAAAGCTGCGAAGGAAGTTCTTGCTAAATCTGGGCTGCAAGCAACACCGATGTTCACCATGAGTTGTTTTCAACTCTCAAAGAAAATGTGCCGGAACCTGACATCTATCTCCTCAAACTTCTGGTGGGGTTCAACTCATGGTGAAAGTAAGGTGCATTGGGTAGCCTGGGATAAAAAGTGTTTGTCAAAGAGAGAAGGAGGAATGGGTTTCCGAAATTTTGAAGCTTTCAACCAGGCTCTCTTAGGGAAGCAGGCATGGACGATTTGGAAGTGCCAGATTCACTTTGTGCTCATGTTTTACGAGCTCGATATTTTAAAGACTCATCTATTATGAATGCCACATGTCCCTCAAATGGTTCTTTCACCTTCAGGAGCATACTCTTTGGCCGTGACCTTTTGAAGGAGGGCTTGGTTTGGCGCATTGGTGATGGGGCAAAAATCCTTATCCATCATGATAACTGGATCCCACGGAAAGGGTGTTTACGGCCACTGGGCCAATCTTATATTCAGGGTACCACACGGGTGGCTGACCTTCTGACTGTAGATGGGACTCGTTGGGATCATTCGACTGTTGATGCTATGTTTTCTGTTGAAGATGCCGCTGATATCAAGCAAATTCCGGTAGGAGGGATTGGACTGCAGGATTTTTTGGCTTGGAATTATACTAAAGATGGTGAGTTCACGGTTAGGTCTGCCTATCATCTGGCCATGAGTTTTAAAAGAGCGAATGGTGGACGACCGGAGGGCTCGTCCTCTGTTAATAATCACAGGAACTGGCTTTCATTATGGATTACCCATGTACCAAATAAAGTGAAAATACATACCTGGAGACTCATGTGTAATGGTCTGGCCACTGGGTCGGAACTACACCGTCGGCGGATCAAGGCGGGCATTTTCTGTACAGCTTGTGGGAGGGAGGAAACTCTAGTACACCGGTTCTGGACGTGTCCCCACTCTTTGGTCTTCTGGAAGGAACTAGCAAATAAGAGAAGTATTCTTGCAACTTTTCCTCCTGATGGTATTGTTACAAATCATGAACTGGGTCGGTGGTTCAGGGGTTGGCTGGGCGATGCAAGAGATGATCAAAAGGAGGTGCTAATGCAAGGTGTCTATGGACTGTGGCTGGCTCGGAATGCGGCGCGTGATGGTGTTTGCATACAGGACGCACGCGATGTTGCTGATTCAGTGTCACGTTTCATGGACGAGTGGAGCGAAGCGGTGCAGAAGAAGGCTCGAACTGTTAATAAGCCACCATCAGAGAAGTGGATTCCGCCAGAGAATGAATTGATAAAGGCAAACGTGGATGGTGCGGTGTCAAGTACTACGGGTAATGGAGGAGGAGGGGTGGTCCTCCGCGACCAAGGTGGTGCTTTTCAGGGCGCCCTAGCCCATCTTTTCCCTAATTGTTCTAAGCCAGAGATGGTTGAAATGTTGGCTTGCCGCAAAGCTCTACTGTTTGGGCGGGAACTTAGTGTCCAGAGGTTGCATATTGAGATGGATAGCAAAGAAGCGGTCTGCATGATCAACGGAGAAAATAGAAATCTTTCTCAGATGGGCCCATTAGTTGAGGATATTAAGAGGCTATGCAAGGTTGGCATAGTTGCAAGATCTCCTGGAGAAGAAGGACTGCAAATAAAGCTGCTCATACCTTAGCTAGGTTAGCTGTAGGTGATGGGGTGTGTGTGGAATGGTGGCATGCTCCGCCTGATTGTATTATAAGTGTGCTTGCGGATGAGATCCCTGACTACTTCTAAGTAATATAAGTTGTTTTCCTCAAAAAAAGAAAAACCTTCTGCGTTATATTTCTTCCCAATATTTCCCTCACGTATATTAATTATATAGTGTAACTAATAATGTATGGTAGACATATTCCTCTAAAAATAATCAATAGCCATGAAGGAATTTAATCAGTGCTAACTAATAATATAGCTTTTTTTTAGGAGACCTTAACTAATAATATAGCTTGTTGCTATCAACAGCTGGCATCCCAATAATCCCTATCGATAAGCTCCTCTTTCTTTTCCTTTTGCCATGTGACCAAACAGGGCCCACGAGCGGCTTTTGCGTCGACCCGAGGCCCAGCCATGCACTATTACCCTCTGCTCATTGATTTTCGAGGCTGTTTATCGATTTGAAATCACAAGCGTATATAAATTAGTATGATGGGATGTAAATAAGCAAGGTGATACTATTTAAAAGACTAATAAACCCACGATTGTACGCACAGCTAATGGCCAGAACAGTGCGCCCTGGCTCATCGCGCATGACGACCGTGCACAAACCTCCACGCGTGTGGCTCAGAGATGCGACAGGACAGAGGGAGATGGCAAGTTAAGAAAGGGAAAGGGGCGCTGACCTCCATCGCTGCCGACACCACGTTTGCCACTGTCGCGTGTCCTGATCCGCCGCGGCAACTTGGGGGTGTGTGTTATCAGGTACCCGAATAATCATGAGAAAAGTTTATATTTCAACTCCAAACTAACCACTCATTTTGATTTACAACCTCGAACTTGGGGGAGAAGTATGGGAGGCCCTTTGGAATACTAGAGGGATATGCTATTCATGCAGGTGCCTCAAGGGCGGAAGTAGCAAGCATAGAGAATAAAGATATGCCTGAAATCACCAATCCTCGTGCCCAAGAGTATGGTATCTTCTAAAGAATATTAATTTGACCTCACTGCAAGATGAATTTTAATATGTTCTCCACTATGCTCTACTTATTACTTGGAAGAATTCTAATTCCTTTCAACCTAGTCATTTCTGATTAATTTACTGCTTGGGCGACGAAAGAATTGATACCACATTCTTGATGAACTATTACATGTAGATCTTCTATGAAATAGGAAATATCATTCATAAATAGCATAGTCTGCGCAAACCATTTACATTTTGTACTGAACTATATTATAATTTATAATGTGGAACCTGTCAGTCTTAAGATAACTCTTGATTAGGATGGTTTTTAGAACTACTAATTCTACTCGTTTTTTTAGCTCTTATAACAATCTGTACTATTTTTTATTGTACTCATATGGTTCAACTTTCTAGTGTCCATTATTTGCAAAAAAGTTCTCATCAAGCTCATGAAATGATGCATCTTTACTAAGAAGCCCTTATTCGGTTTTTTTTCTGATGTCATTTCATGTCTTGTGCACATTTCAGGAAGTATTGATTTTTTAAAAGCAAGTATACGCTTATAAACCTGTAATTTTGTATTTACAGGAACAATATCGTGATGCCATGATCGAGAAGAATGGTGAAGATGTTGATTAGCTCCATGGTGAATTTGACTCTCAGGTGATGTATGATTGTACCGGTGGCAAGCCACATGGTCGGTTTGCCATTGCAGATGGTGCATTTGATAGTGAGTCAGTTCAACTGACTTCCACTGCTGGAGCTACATCTGAACTTCAACGTGCAAAACGCGAAAGAGAAGACAATGACATTGATCGAGGGATGCAAGAGAGGGAGAGGGCAATGGTTGAACGGATGGAACAACAACAAATGGATATTATAACGCAGGTTCGCGAGGAGGCTCGCCAAGAGATTGAGCCAGCAAATCGAGAGAGTAATGCTAGACATGAGCAACAAATGAAGCAAATGTTCTCGTACTTTCAGCTCTGCCAGGTAACTATTGATGTGTAACACTGTGTTAATATTGATGCGTTATGTACTGATAAATCATTTCTGCAAGAAATTAACTTTGTTTTTTATTAGACACAACTACAGGGAAATATGTTTCCATCCATGCCACTGTTCAATCAAAACAATTTTGTCGAAACCTCTTCATCTCCATATCAGGTGATACAAACATGTTCATTTACTGTTAAGAAATTCTTTCATCTAGCTGCAGACTCACTTGGGTGCTTCTATAACATACCCCAGGCTCCTCAAAATTCAAATGAAACTACACTTCAAAAGAATGGTGGTAGTTCATTTGGGTACACACAACATCACTGAGAATGGAATTTCGCCTCCTACTCGCAGGACAATCAGTGTTAATAATGAGAACATGACAACCGGTGAAGTTGAGAACACAAGCGAGGCTAATGGACATGTGGACTCATTTCTGGAACTGCTTAGGTCGAGTACATGATGGAGTGTAGTTGGTATTAGCACATTAGGCTTCTAGTTTTCTGTTTGTTTAGATTTGTTTGCCAATGGTCAGTTTTAGCAAGACATGCAGTTCAATCTTTTGTTGTTTATTAGTGCTACTCGACATTGTTTCTATTAAGATTGGTCTAATATAGTGATGATTAATATTGGCAATTTTCTTTGTTGGATAAAGATTTATTATGTCTTCTATGAAATATTTATAAAAATGTATTTCATAAATAGCCATCTCATATGCTTGCTGCAGATGATCCATTCACGGGTCAAACATGTATCCCTGACTAGGATGTTGGAGGAGTAAATAGCAATGTCCTACAGGGCAGTTGGCCAACGATAATATAACCTCCAACAGCCTAGTCATCCAATACAACATCATAGCTGACAGCTTCGTTGTAGACTTGTTGCTACATAGCTGACAGTTTTCTCATAAATCTACATGTCAAGGCGGGTGTTGAAACAGATATGTGACAGAGCTTGCCCTGTCAGGCATTATATGATCAATATCTTCTTTGTCAGGGATATACCTAGATCCATGACAACTCATCTCTGATGGATATTCTATGACAGCGCCCTGTCAGCAAATACAATCTGTGATTGGAAAACAAGGATCCCTGACAGTTTTGGGCTGTCAGGAAAAACCTAATATGTTGTAGTGTGAACGTTTAGTTGCCGTATGCTGTTCCTTTTGCTTCGCGATATGTTACAAAAACCTGAGGTGAGATTTATCGGCATCCCTGTGAATCAACAACTTGTTCACTATGTCAGTTTCCTTGTACCGGTTTTGTTCTTTTTTCTCTTTCCCGTATTCCGGCTTCCCTGTGATCAAATCACACTATGTCTGGCAAGACGATGATGGATATTATAACACCGAGAGGGCCCCAATAATATATCTTCATCGTCGGAGGAGCAAATCCCAATCTTGAGCTATCTACTCCCTTGTCATACTTTTCCGTGAACCCGTAAGCCGCCGTAATAGCCACCCTGTAACAGATGATGTTTAACAAACCCTAAAGTTCACGAAGCAAGTATGAAGGAACTCGACACTCTCATGGTCTAAGGAATTATGCAAACGTTTAACTTTCTCTGTGTTATAAACCATTAACTTATGACGAATGGATCTCATAGCATAACATCAATTGGGTCGGTTCAGCACATGTGTTCTTCTAACATTGTGTCCTCAAAGTTGCCGGCATACTCATGCCCATGACCGGGAAAACAGGACCATCATGCAACACTTGAGCTAGTCTTAGATGTTAGACTAGGAATCTATTTTACCATTTATTATTCCACACGTGCATATGAGTTTTTCTCCGAGCCTCGTGGTTATTGTAGACTCGATAACCATAGCAGTTATAGCACGGAATATAAACATAATTGTGAACATGGAAATTGCCTCTAGGGCATATTTCCTACACTCCCATCCCGAGTGAAGAAGGCTTTGCTGGACCACGGCTTGGAGCAGGGGGTGTCACTACTGCAACTTACAAGACGGACACAGCTGGCCGCATTGTCTTCAACAAGGAGGGGTGGAAGGATTTCCTCGTGGGGAAAAATCTACAAGTTGGACATGTTGTCCTAATTACTCTAAGGAACACCGCGCGCAACGACTTGAACATGATGGTTGTCGTTCACATCATCTAGAAGTAATCTCCAACTATTTGAGGTCAATAATGCTACTATATTTATATGTGACTTAATTTGAGGGTCCAACTTGTGGACACCCTATTATGCATGAAATTGTTGATATGGTTGTGACTTTTTAATTATGATACTTTTGTTTGTTTGATTGAATACTTGTGGTTTTAATTAATTTGATGGAAAACTTGTGGAAACCCCTACTTGTGACTTGTTTTTTACTATTAATATATTTGGAAACGGCTTCGGTCAGAAATTATCCTAACCACTTTCACCCTTAGAGACAGGGGTGCGAGTTTTTTTACTATTAATGAACTATATATCCTGCGCTATGAGCTCTAAATAGAATATTCCAAAGGAGAGGATGTATGGGGAGGAGAATATAAGATAGAATTTAGCCTATTAATGTGTGATATGGGCTACAGCCTAACAAAAGACGATTCATTTTAAAAAACTGACGTTCAATAAAAAATGGACGTAATGAAATTGATTTATTGTAGATTTTGGTAGAAGGAATACCAAGATGGTATGAGCTATACAAAATATAAAAAAAGGAAGTGCCTCACCAAACGATTTTCATAGAGAATAAATACAACCGTGAAAGTTTTTATAATTGGTGGTTAGTGGATTTTCATAAAGATTGATGGTTAGTGTAAGTCATTGTTTTTGTAAAGGTCACAACGGTTGAAAGGCACCTCTTGAAATAGCTTCCCATCGACTGGAAAACACACTTTAATAAGAAATATAAAAATGAACTCTACCTTAACAAGAAGTTATTATAAATAGTTTAGTTGTATTAACCTTCAGTGTACAAGTTTTTATATACGAAGTAACCTACTTATTTTAGTAAAGGTTATTGTTATCTACTTTAAAAAAAGACGCAGACACACTAGTAGAAAATAGGGCTTTGGTCCAGGCCAGATAAGGGCATTAATCCCGGTTCT
Organism: Thinopyrum elongatum; assembly: GCA_011799875.1. Classification (NCBI taxonomy): domain Eukaryota; kingdom Viridiplantae; phylum Streptophyta; class Magnoliopsida; order Poales; family Poaceae; genus Thinopyrum; species Thinopyrum elongatum. The sequence continues at coordinate 22,019,590 of CM022297.1, read as the reverse complement.
CTTACGAACCGGGACCAAAGGGAGCATCAGTCCTGGTTCGTTAGGCCAGGGCGCCGGCCGGGCCTCGGGGGCCATTGGTCCCGGTTCTTCTGACCCCTTTGGTCCCGGTTCCAGATACGAACCGGGACCAATGGGCCTCGCTCCTGGCGCATCACTTTTAGTCCCCGTTGGTGGCTGGAACCGGGACTAAAGGTCAGTCTTCTGTCCCGGTTCTAGCCACCAACCGGGACTAAAGAGATGTCTATATATACCCTCGCCCCTGCCTGCTCACTCCTCTGTTTTTTGGCCGTGAGGGAGGTGTGCATGCGCTGCTCTGTTCTCCTTTTTATGCATGCACATGAGGTGTTCGATAAAATGCCCGAGCCACACTTAAACTTTCTCCTCTCCAAGCTTGACCTCCAAGCTCCATTTTCCTCAAGATTTTTCTAGGTTTGGCGGTCCGTCCCGTCCCGTCCCCGTCCTCACCGCCGTCGATCGCCCGCGCCGATCTCGTCACCGGCACCACCGTGGTGAGCCTCTTGTTCTTATCTTCTTTCTGAAAGAAAAAAAAATTCTTACTTGTCTGATTTAGATAGATACTTGTATAATTTTCTTACTTTTATTATTGTTTGTTATTATATAGTGCCATGGTTTTGGTATCCGCCCCCGTCGGCCCTCGTCCTGTCTATGATTCGGATGTGGTATATTATCTTTTATAACTATTTGTTTCGTTTAGTGTTTATGACAATTATGCCGACCAACGTGGCATAGATGTCTTTATCTAGGAGGTATGTGAACCAGAAATTCCAACTGACCCTCTTGTCGAGAGGTTAAATTTAGTTGAAAAAGAAAACAATTACTTGAAGAAAAAATTGAAAAGAATTGAGGAGGAGAAAATGGAATTGGAGTTGCATGTTGCGGATGTCATCGATAATCACAAGATCAAGATGGATGCAATGCGATTGAAGATTATAAAGATTAGAAAATATGCCATTGATACTGAGCCTTGGTATCATTATGCCGTTGGATTAATTGTTACCTTAGTTGCGATTATGATCGCATTTGTTGTTGCATTGAAATGTTTTACATAGTTTCAATGTATGTTTTAATTAGTTGCTCTAGAGAGCTATATGTTGTTCAATGAGAACTATGTATGAACTTTATGTATTTATTTTTTCAGTAATAACATTTGATCACTACTGTACTTTGGTTTTAATGTGATGATGAACTTGTATTAATTTGGTCACTTCTCTATTCATGATGTTCTGTAATGGTTTTTGATACACTTAATTATATAATGCACGCAGATGAACCGGCAATGGATGTACGGTTACAGACGCACCTCCGAGTACATTGAGGGCCTGCATAATTTTCTCGAAGTGGCTGAGGCAAACAAGCAGAATGGTTTTATGTATTCTCCATGTCCTGTTCGTGGGTATACGAAGGATTACTCTGACTCAAAAACCCTTCACGTCCACCTGCTTGAGAAGGGTTTCATGCCAGACTATAATGTTTGGACCAAGCACGGAGAAAGAGGGGTTATGATGGAAGACAACGAAGAAGAAGAGGATGATGACAACTATCCCCCTGAATACGGTGATACTGCAATGAAGGAAGCTGAAGATCAAGAGGAACCAGACGATGTGCCCAATGATGATCTTCGCCGGGTCATTATTGATGCAAAGAGACAATGCCAAAGTGAAAGGGAGAAGTTGAAGTTCGATCGCATGTTAGAGGATCACAAAAAAGGGTTGTACCAAAATTGCGAAGATGAAAACACAAAGCTCGGTACCACACTGGAATTGCTGCAATGGAAGGCAGACAATGGTGTATCTGATAACGGATTTGGGAAGCTACTGAAAATAATGAAGAAGAAGCTTCCAAAGGATAACGAATTGCCTGACAGTACGTACGAAGCAAAGAAGGTTCTATGCCCTCTAGGATTGGAGGTGCAGAAGATACATGCATGCCCTAATGACTGCAATCTCTACTGCAGTGAGTACGAGGATTTGAACGCATGCCCGGTATGCGGTGCATTGCGATATAAGATCAGACGAGATGACCCTGGTGATGTTGAGGGCGAGCGCCCCAGGAAGAGGGTTACTGCCAAGGTGATGTGGTATGCTCCTATAATACAATGGTTGAAATGTCTATTCAGAAACAAAGAGCATGCCAAGTTGATGCGATGGCACAAAGAGGACCGCATGAAAGACGGGAAGTTGAGAGCACCCGCTGACGAGTTGCAGTGGAGAAAAATCGAGAGAAGGTGGGGGGACTTTGCAGGTGATGCAAGGAACGTATGGTTTGGTTTAAGCACAGATGGCATTAATCCTTTTGAGGAGCAGAGCAGCAATCATAGCACCTGGCCTATGACTCTATGTATCTATAACCTTCCTCCTTGGTTGTGCATGAAGCGGAAGTTCATTATGATGCCAGTGCTCTTCCAAGGCCCTAAACAACCCGGCAACGGCATTGATGTGTACCTAAGGCCATTAGTTGAAGAACTTTTACAGCTGTGGAACGGAAAAGGTGTACGTGTGTGGGATGAGCACAATCAGGAGGAATTTGACCTACATGTGTTGCTGTTTGTAACCATCAATGATTGGCCTGCTCTCAGTAACCTTTCAGGACAGACAAACAAGGGATACCACGCATGCACGCACTGTTTAGATGACACCAAAAGTATATATTTGGACAAATGTAGGAAGAATGTGTACCTGGGACATCGTCGATTTCTTCCGACCAACCATCAATGTCGAAAGAAAGGCAAGCATTTCAAAGGTGAGGCAGATCACCGGAAGAAGCCCGCCCTCCGTACGGGTGATCACATACTTGATATGGTCAATGATTTACAATTAATCTTTGGAAAGGGTCCTGGCGGACTATCTGTTCCGAATGACGCTGAGGGACGCGCACCCATGTGGAAGAAGAAATCTATATTTTGGGACCTACCCTATTGGAAAGACCTAGAGGTCCGCTCTGCAATCGACGTGATGCACGTGATGAAGAATCTTTGCGTGAACCTGCTAGGCTTCTTGGGCATGTATGGGAAATAAAAGATATACCAGAGGCACGGGAGGACCAGCAACGTGTGCACGAAAAAGACGGCATGCATCCAAAGCAGTATGAAGGTCCCACCAGCTACGCTCTTACCAAAGAAGAGAAGGAAATCTTCTTTGAATGCCTGCTCAGTTTGAAGGTCCCGTCTGGCTTCTCGTCCAATATAAAGAGAATAATAAATATGGCAGAGAAAAAGTTCCAGAACCTAAAGTCTCATGACTGCCACGTGATTATGACGCAACTGCTTCTGGTTGCATTGAGGGGGCTTCTACCGGAAAACATTCAATTAGCCATTGTGAAGCTATGTGCATTCCTCAATGGAATCTCTCAGAAGGTAATCGATCCAGAAATCCTACCAAGGTTAAAGAATGATTTGGTGCAATGTCTTGTCTGTTTCGAGCTGGTGTTCCCACCATCCTTCTTCAATATCATGACGCACGTCCTAGTTCGTCTAATCGACGAGATTGCCATTCTGGGCCCTATATTTCTACACAATATGTTCCCCTTTGAGAGATTCATGGGAGTTTTAAAGAAATATGTTCATAACCGTGCTAGTCCAGAAGGAAGCATCTCCACGGGGCATCAAACAGAGGAGGTCATTGGGTTTTGTGTTGACTTCATTCCGGACCTTAAGCCGATTGGTCTCCCTCAATCGCGGTATGAAGGGAGACTGGCTGGAAAAGGCACGCTAGGAGCAGACTCAATAATATTTAGGGACGGGCATTCTTGGGCTCAAACACACTACACAGTTCAACAGAATTCTACCTTGGTGACCCCGTATGTCAATGAACACAAGAATATTCTGCGCTCCAAACACCCGGAGCAGTGTGATGACAGGATTACATGTGAACACATCAGGACTTTCGGCAGTTGGTTGCAAACACATCTCATGGGTAACACCACTGTTGCAGATGAGTTGTACTCGTTGGCCAGGACATCATCTTCGACTTTATTGACTTACAAAGGGTACGAGATAAATGGGAATACATTTTACATGATCGCCCAAGATCAAAAGAGCACCAACCAAAACAGTGGTGTCCGCTTTGATGCAGCAACCAAGAGGGGAAAGGACATATATTATGGTTACATAGTGGACATATGGGAACTTGACTATGGATATGATTTTAAGGTCCCTTTGTTTCGGTGCAAATGGGCCAATCTGTCAAGAGGCGGGGTACAGGTAGACCCACAGTACGGAATGATAACAGTGGATCTCAACAATCTTAGGTACACAGACGAACCATTCGTCCTAGCCAATGATGTGCCGCAGGTTTTCTATGTGAAGGACATGTCTACCAAATCGAGAAAAAGAAAAGATAAGGAAGCAAATACATCATATGATGAGCCAAAGCGCCACATAGTTCTTTCAGGGAAAAGAGACATCGTGGGAGTGGAGGGTAAGACAGACATGTTTGAAGATTATGAAATGTTTCATGAAATTCCTCCTTTCCAAGTGAAGGCTGACCCAAGCAGCTTGTTAAACGATGAATATTATCCATGGTTACGGAGCAATAAGCAACGGACACAAGCGAAGAAAAAGTGAAGGAGGATATTATGATGGCTCTGATTACGCGAAGAAAAAATGAAATGCCTTTTGTAATAGATGAGTTTTCGTTCGAAACCCTGATACTTCGAAAGAGATTGTCCATTTTGTACACGAAGTGCATCTAGCTTTGGTCGTAACCCTCTCAACTTTTTAGCACATGCTATGTGGGTGAAATGATGATACCATGCCAACTTTCAACCTTTTCAGAGTTCATTTGTAGTGCTTTTCAATTTCAGGGTCATTTAGATAAAAAAATCAGTAAATGCATGAAAAATACCAAATATAGTCAGAAAGGGTTGAAAAGTGATGATGTGGCTTTGAATGGTGCAGGTTGAACACACAAAAAGTCTGGAGTTAAAATAAGTTCAAAAAATTGAAATCCCTTTGTAACAGATCAATTTTCGTCTGAAACCGTGATACTTCGAAAGAGATTGTCCATTTTGTACACGAAGTGTATCCATTTTTTGCCGTAACCCTCTCAACTTTTTAGCACATGCTATGTGGGTGAAATGATGATACCATACCAACTTTCAACCTTTTCAGAGTTCATTTATAGTGCTTTTCAAAAGAATGAACTAAAAATCTTTTATAAAACTCTAATAGTAAAAAGAATGAACTAAAAAGCTTTTATAAAACTCTAATAGCAAAAAGAATGAACTAAAAAGAATCAATTAAAATATTTTGTTATGATCAACTAAAACAAAACTATAATATTCTTCAATAGCAAAAAGAATCAACTAAAAAGCTTTTATAAACCTCTAGTTATTATCAAATAATATGTAACATATAAATTATATAAAATTGATGCAACAAAAATTATCAAAGTATTTTTTGTTAAAAACTTTAATAGCAAAAAGAATTTTCATAAAGTATTTTATGTTAAAAACTTTAATAGCAAACTAAAGTGACATAAAAAATAAAAAAATATAAAATTAAAATTATATAAAATTTATGCAACTAAAATTATCAAAGTATTTTTTGTTAAAAAATTTAATAGCAAAAAGAATTTTCATAAAGTATTTTATGTTAAAAACTTTAATAGCAAACTAAAATGACATAAAAAAATAAAAAATGCAGCCTATTGGACCACCACGGACTGCATACGACTAGAAACGCATCTGTACATGGGCCAGGATGCAGGCCCTCGGGCCGAACAGGCCCAGCATGGCAGTGACAGAGGTTAGGCAAGTACTGCCTGCATTAGAGAGGAGCTCGAAAGCTCAGCCGCAGCGCGCCTTATAAACCAGTGTTGCCCTCTCTCAACTAGCAAGGTGGGACTAAACTCCCACCACCCCGCGCTAGTGCCAGGACCAGGCCTTTGGTCCCGGTTGGTGGCACCAACCGGGACTAAAGGGGGCTCCAACCGGGACGAAAGGGGGGCCTTTAGTCCCGGTTGGTTGGGGTATATAAGCCCACACTTAGGAAATTTTCATAGTTCATCCGCAGTTTCCCCCGACGACGCCGAGCACCTCGACGCCGCCAGGCTGTCCCGACGCCGTCCGCCGCCCCCGCCGTCGCCGTCACCGTCGCCACGCCACTGCCCTGTCGTCGCCGTCACCGTCGCCGTCGTCGCCCCCGAGCCCGCGCCCATGCCCCGCCTCTGAGCCCGTGCCCCTGCCCCGCCCCCGAGCCCGCGCCCCTGCCCCGGCCCGCCCCCGCCGTCGCCGTCGCCGTCGCCGGCCTCGAGCCCGCGCACTCTCCCTCCTCCCCGAGCCCTCGCCGCCCCCGCTGTGAGCCGCCGCCGCCCAGGCCCGCTGTGCATTTTTTTATTAATCATGTTTATGCATGTATGTATAAGTAGATGCTTAGTGTATTTTTTTTAGATGATGAATTTTTTAATCATGTTTATGTATATGTAGATGTATATATATATGTAGATGCTTAGTGTTTATTAATTATGTGTATGTATGTGTAAATATTGATATGATGAATTTTTTTTGTTCATAGAATTTTTTTGTTCAAGTAGATGTATACGTATGTGTATCATAGAATTAATTTTTTTTGTTCATTAATTTTTTTTGTTCATATATAATGTAGATGTATATGTATGTATGGATGGATATCGATGGATGTATGTATATAGAAAATTCATAGAAAATTAACCGTAACTCCGATGAAAATAATTTATATATGAAAATCAATCAGAAAAATATGGCGAATCCCAATATGCCCTCCATTCGTCTGTCACAAGCAGCTAGCATGGCGAACCTGGAACCGTCCCCCTCCGGTTCATCTGTCCGAAATTAATGCAGACTTCGGGAACACATTCCCGGATGTTATCCCCCTTCACCTATAACGCGTAGTGCCGCGTTAGAACACCCCTAACTCTGTCGGGAATTCAACATATCCCCGATAACTTCGACATGAGGGGGGGGGGGGGTCCGCAAGTATCCTCGACGAACATGAGAGAGGCGGTCCGCAAAGTATCCTCTCTCGAAATATAGGATGACTCATCAGACATGAGGGGGAAGTAGTCCTCGACGATTGTCTGAAACTGACTGTTATAAAACTTGTCAACTTTGCATAATGTTTGCCACTAATCCATTGCTCATATGCATATGATTCCTTGTTGTGATATTAAGTCCATGTTTGCCACTAATCCATCTCTCATGTTTGTATATTGCCATGTTGTAATATTTGCAGAAACTATGGATAGAGACTTAGAAAAAGAAGAGTTGTTGGGGGATATAATCCACGACGGAGGTGATCCCTTGTCGTTTCACAACGACACCGATGGTCAGGAAGGAGAGGATGACGGCTCCAGTGATCCAACAATGGAGGAGGAAGGAGGTCATGACGGCTCCGGTGACCGAATGGCGGAGGAAGGAGATCATGACGGCTCTGGTGACTGAACGGAGAAGGGAGCCTTAACCGTTGCAAAGTCCGGCAAGGTATATATATATATATATAAATATATATATATATATATTAAGCCTGTTCTGACTTGATGCATTAATTGTTTTGTATGTACATATATTAACGCTTCTTTCTTCTTTTAGCCCTCTGGATCGAGCCAAACTTCCGTAAGGAGACGAGGCCCGAAGAAAAGGTTGCGCTAGGATGAAAGGTTCACGATCACAGAAGACGCGAAAGATGGCAAACCGATTGCTAACAAGCGGACCAAGGACACATTTGTACATCAGTGCGGAGTTGTTGTTAGGGACAACGTCCCAATCAGCATCCAAGAATGGAATAAAAAGAAGGACCCTGGAGTTTCTTATGTCCTGGATATACTGAAAGATGATCTTTGGACCTCGCTGATGACAAATTTCAGCCTACCGCTAGAGGAGGATCCGAATAACCCAGATATAGAGTGAAAGGTCAAGGCGTTTGCTCTTAAGAAGATGGCAGAACTTTTCAAGAACTGGAAGAAAGAGTTGAACAAAAAGTTTGTCGAGAAAGACGAGACTCTAGAATTCATCGGTCAATATGAGAATATAAGACATCACTGGCCCGCATTTGTGGCCTACAAGAAATCGGACAAGGGTAAGCACAGGTCAATGACAAACAAGCAAAATGCTGCAAAGAACAAGTATCACCATACCACGGGGTCAGGTGGCTACAGCAAAGCCCGGCCGTTGTGGGACAAAGCTGAGCAAGACCTGCTTACTAAAGGGGTCCAACCAGCGACATTGCACTGGCCAGATCGGGCAAGGACTTGGTTCTTTGGGGTTGGGGGAACTTTGGACCCAGAATCAGGGAAGTGTGTTTGGACGAATGATCAACTTGCAATACCCATCAAGAAGCTTGATAAAGCAATCAAGGCAGCATAGGAAGGGACGTTCATTCCCGACAGAGAGAAGGACGAGTTGACAGAGGCCCTCGGGAATCCTGAACACCCTGGACGAACACGAGGCACATCAGGCTCCATTCCGTGGGTGCATGGGTTTCCCGAGAGCGGTGGTTATAGAAGCCGAGAGAGAAAGAAGAAAGAGGAAGCAAGAAAAATGCAGAAGCTCAGTGCAAGATTAGCGAAACTAGAGGAACTTGAGAGCCAACGAGCTGCCGGCCAACCAACTCAGTGGCACGAAGATCCTTCCTTCGACACTGCCCCAGAAGCTACCCCACCATCTCAGCGGAGAAGCAGTGTGGCTTCCATGGAGCTCGTTCAGCCTGATTTCACGGTTCCTTGCTACCCCGTGGATAGTATCATGGAGGCTGAACATTGGTGCTAATGGCGAAATGCCTGAACCCGACCTTGAAGGCCGCGGTCGGCTCTGTTTTACCTCCTCAAGCTGAGGGAACTTTCCGTTGCCGTCCGATTCCACATGCCTATGCTATTGTCACGGTGGATGAAATAATGGAGGGATTTGAGGGGCTGGAGCTTGACTACCCTACAGGTGAAGGGGATATTCTTTTGAAAAATGCTTTAAGGAGTACCTGTCTATGGAGAAAGGAGAACATCAAGCTTCCAAACTGGACGCAGCCTCAGCAGACTCTGCCAGACGAGTGCCCTTAGCAGACTCAGCCGGATGAGGCCCCTCATCAGAGTCCTCTTCCGCCTCAGCTGTCTCCCGCGCGTCAGCGGACTCCGCCTCCTCCGGCGCGTCAGCAGACTCTGCCTCCTCCTCCGGCGCGTCAGCGGACTCCGCCGCCTCAGCAATGACGGAAGAGAGCCGCCGCCGCTCCGGCGGCTAGCAGTATAACAGGCGGGAAGAAATTCAAATTTGGTCCAAGCCTCAAGGCTCCTCCAAAGTTACCATATGAGAGGAATGAAAAGGAAAACAAGGACATCGTGGAAGCCGAAGTGCAGGCCAATTTTGAATGGAAACGTCCACCTCCGAAGGAAACAATAGATCCGGTGAAAGCGAAGCGCACTCTGGATGCCCTGAAGAGACCACCTCCGCCTCCGCCGCAATCCAACTATGAACGCTGTATTGAAAAGACATATGATGAAGCGCGGCGGTCGGGAAATACTACCAATGATGCAAGACGAAGAAGTGGGAAAACAATTCCCCAGCTCGGCGAACAGGAGAAGCAATCGTGCCCCCCGCTCAAGGTGTCTAGCAATATCGCTAATCATCCGGGGCTACTGCCCGGTACAACTCTTGGTGATTACGTGGGCGATGATGTGCAGTTTGAAACGGCTGAGGTAGTAGAGGTCTATAGATACGAGCACGGGAAGCCTCTCGTCAAACTTGATCAGCTCCCGCATCTACCAACGATGATATGAAGATTGCATGAGTGGTACTTGGAAACCTGCAGGAAGTCTGGGACCGACAGTATGATGCTGGGAATTAAAGATGAGCACGACTTCATTGGAGTCAACCTGATGCCTGTTGAATTTGTGGAATTATTTTAGTTATTCAATCAACAGGCCCTCGACAAACAACTCATGACTTGCTACTGTCTGTAAATATTATTTCTGTAATTAAGTCTCTAGCTCAGCTCGTTCATTGCATGTATATATAATTATCCTCACTATATTATGCAGATTGATGATCGTCGAATGCAAAAGAGGCCAAATCTATGACATTGGGTTCATTAGCCCAAATACCGTAAATGAATGGGCGGTACGAAAGAGACCCGAAGATACCGAGGATAACTTGCTAAAAGTGTTCCTTCGACATCAAAACAAAAGGGAAATACTCTTTCCTTACTACTTCCAGTGAGTGTTACTGTCTTGTGCATATTCGGTTTCGCTTACTCGAGGTTAAGTGTAATTGATGAGTTATGCATGCACAGGTTCCACTTTATTCTGCTATCCATTAAGCTTGACGGGGCAATAGTAATTGTCTTGGATTCGAGACGTAAAGGTCAAAAGGAGTGGGCAGACATGAATGAAATGCTCTAGAGGTAAGTTCAATCATTATCGCACCATATCGGCAACTTTCATTCATTTCCTGATAACAAGTAATCATTTTCTTTGCCGGGCAGGGTTGGAAAAATTTCACCGGAATGGTCCTTGGTCTGAAGAAGGAGCTGTAATTTACACACCCCAAAGTAAGTTGTACTAGCTAGTTCCGTGCATCTCTCATTGATTCTTGTTTCATCAATACCATTATCATGCTTGACTATCAGTTTGATTGAACTCTATTCTGGTAAAGTGCTTGTGGAAGGCACCCGGGACTGATTTATGTGGATACTACATTCGCGAGTTCATTCACAACTCGATCGAGCGGGGCATAACTCCAAAATAATTAGAACTACATAAACAATATTCACAATTCATTTTTATTACGATCAATAGTGTTGAGTTTCATTCATATATATGTATTGACCCCCTTCTTTAAATTATATCTGCCAGATTGTGACGACCCCGGCTTAATCGTGCACTAACCATACACGCAAATGCGCACGATCAAGCCTAAGGACTCACTTGAAGATATCACAACACAACTCTAAAACATAAATAAAGTCATACAAGCTTTATATTACAAGCCAGGGCCTCGAGGGCTCGAATACATAGCTCGATGGCATACAAGCGTCAGCGGAAGCATCAGATATCTGGGTACAGATATTTTACAGAGAGAGAGAGAAATAGGCCTTCACAGAGGCGGGGTAAAATAAAATACTACGATCGAAAGGCGCAGGCCTCCTGCCCTGGACCCTCCGATCCTACTCCTGGTCGTCAAACTGCTCCTTGTAGTAGTAGTACTCGCCAGGCGGGTAGTAGTACTGGTGGTCGGCTGGGGCATCTGGCTCAGGGGCTCCGTCGTCTGGTGGCATCAAATGGAATATGGGGGAAAAAGAAAGTAAAGCAAACATGAGTACTCATCCGAAGTACTCAGCAAGCAAGGATCTACACTACATATGCAACATTGTCAAAGGAATGGCTGTATATGTGGACTGGGCTGCCGAAATGCCAGAATAGAGGGGGAAGCCTAGTCCTATCGAAGACTAGCATCTTCAACAATCTTCGACAGTCTTGCAGCAATAGAAGAGAACAGATGAACATAATGTAAAGTAGTAGTATTATCATCAACCTCGACCTGAGATCCTTTCTCGACTCCTTGCGAGAAAGCAATCCCAGAGCCGTACTATCCAGTTCTCATCACATGTTCTAGTTGTACCGATCGGGATACAACTCCGAGTGTCCGTTACCGTAGGACAGGCTATCGATAGAAGTATCTTCCCTGCAGGGGTGCACCAAGTTACCCACCACGCTCGCTTAACTCCGGCCGGACACACTTTTCTGGGTCATGCCCGGCCTCGGCTAAGCAACACGCCGCAACCCGACCTAGGCTTATAAGAGAGGTCAGCACGCCGGACTAAACCTATGCCGCCAGGGGTCTTGGGCCATCGCCCCGGGAACTCCTGCACGTTACGGGGCCACCGAGAGCAGACCTAGCAACCCCTTATACAAGCGCGGTTGCGTTCCCAGTCCAACTCGGCGTGCGCCGCTCCTTACTGACGTCAAATAAGCTTCGGCTGATGTATACGACACAGAACGCCCATACTATGCCCAAGTGATGGTTAGTGTTTTCGGGCCAGAGGACCCTGGGATCAAATATCCAAACCGTAGTGGATTAGGAGCGCGCGGAAACGAGCAGAAACTCACGATCGATGTGACCCCGTCGCCCCGTCTCAAGGACTTGTGGCAAGGGCTAAGAATGCCCGGCCACGCCTCGTAGTTATCTCGCGGGCACCTCTTAGGTCAACCCGACTCCACATCACTTCGCATTAAGCTCGCGCGGGTACCCCTCAGGGCCGACCCGTCTTTAGTAACATGGTTTAGTGCAAGTCAAAACAACAACAGTATCCGTGTGTCTGACACCAAGGGAATCCTGAGGAATCACCCTCGATGGAATCCCACCTGATGTTATAGTCAAGGTGAATGAAGGAGGAATCACCCTCGAGGTCCACACTTGAGAAGTTGCACGACGATGTCGTTATCGGGGGTGCTGTAGGAGGAATCACCCTCGCTTACCACGTCCGATTAACTGACCTACAAGGTTATCATCAGAAGTGCTAACGAGGTATCACCCTCGGCACTCGACGGTAACCCAGCAGTGTCGGCAACTAAGGGGAAGTGATGTGCGGTGCCAGGGTCTGGTCTTCAATCCCGATGATCGGGTCTTCTGACATCCAGCGGTGCAGTCGGGATCAAGTGGGGGTCTCTGTCGGGACTCTACCCAGCCTATACTAATCAGTCTAGGATAACCAGAAAGGTAGCAAGTCAGGTTACAATAATGAGGCTATGCAGCAGATATAGGAAAACAGTAGCAGTAGCAGTTCTAATGCAAGCATAAGAGAGAAGAGAATAGGCGATATAGGCATGTTCAAAATGGGGGTGCTTGCCTGTTTGCTCTGGGGCAAGGGCAAGGTCGCCTGTGGTGTCGTCGGGGACGTAGTCGTACTCCTGAGCTGCGTCTGCCTTGGGAGCTACGTCAACGTCGGGGTCTACCAAGAGAGAAGAGGGGGAAGAAACAGGTAAACATAATGCAAACAAATGTAATACGGTGCGTGCTAGGCTATGATGCAGTGAAGGGTTGCCTAAATATGCATCTAAGTCATTTTAGTTATTTTTAGAATTAATCTGGGATTTATTTACCGAGGTGTGTGCACAATTCATCTGCCGGATACGGGTCCGGAGTTACAAGTTCTTCTACGTAGGGGGTTCCGACAAAGAAACAGATGGCACGATCAGACTCGTCTCTTCGTTCTGAGCAACTTTCATGTTTTAACTTTTTCGATCCAAGCTACGGTTTAAAAGTTATTAATTTTCAAAGTTTATTTGAATTTTTGGAATTTAATTATTTTACAGAAAAGTGAATTATGATGTTAGCATGACGTCGCTGTGACATCAGCGGTCAACAAGCGCTGACCAGAGTCAATCCTGACATGTGGGACCCACATGTCAGTCTTTGTTTATCTTAACAACGAATTAACTTAAGCCACAGGGTTAATTAGGGGGCGGGCCCCACTTGTCAGTGAGACATTAGGCTAAAATAATTAATTTTATTTAAGTAAATGTTTAATTAGGTTAATTAGCCGCGAGGGCCCACACGTGAGCGACTGGGGTTGCCCAGTCAGCACGTTGACTGGGTCAACCCAGTCAATGGGGCCCCCTGGACCCACTGGTCGGCGAGCCAGGGGCGGGACCCACTGAAGCCAGGTCAGCGCAGCGGCCGGAGACGCGCCGGTGACCTCTCCAGCGGCGGAAGTTCGCCGGAGCTGCCCGGAAAACCGTGTAGGGTAACGTAGCAGAAAACAAAAATTTTCCGACCTACGCACCAGCCCAGGACCACTATGGAGACTGCATACAAGGTTTGATCATTTTCGTTACCGACTCGTAGCGCAGCGGAAGTAGAGTCGATGACGATCGTCGGTGCAGATCCCCGCAGCTAGGATTTACAACCTCCCAACCGCGAGGATGTACTCCCTCATCCGCCACTCGGACAGCCCTCCGGGAGGCGGTCGGACAGTCCCCCGGACGGTGTCGTGGACAGCCCTTCGGGAGGACTCACAGAACTCGGACCGTCACTCGGACAGCCCTTCGGGAGGACACTCGAACAGCCCCTCGGGCAAAAGGACGAAACTACGACCTCTCTACGGGGTTGCACACATACGGTGCCATCTATCCGGCAGGGCTTCGCCGTCCAGAACTAGTTCCCACCGGAACCCAGACAGCCTTTCGGCACTACGAAACTATTTCGTGGAAGGGAGAGAGAATGCCAGATCATGCATGGCTTGTGTGAGAGAGTTGGAGTGGAGTTGGAGAGCACCTCTCCTCCTCCTTATATAGTGGTGGAAGGGGTGGAGGGGGCTGAAATTTCAGCCCACTAAACATGGGGAAAACATGTTCCCACAAAACAAGGAGAACATGTTCCCACCAAACAAGGGAAAAACATGTTCCCTTGTCCATGGTGTTCCCCCATGGGGCCCCACCTTTCTCCCAACACTCTCCACCATTTGTGGGGGCTGCCCCCCACCATGGGGGGCCCCCCCAACATCTTTGTCCAGCCACAAGGGGCTGCCCCCCCAAGGGGAGCGCCCCCAAAACAGCCCCCACGTATCGTGGGATCTTGTCCCCTCACGCTGGGACAAGATGTTTTCCGCGACTATTACTTTTGAAAATTCCGAAAGGTCCCAGAACATTTCCGACACCCTCTAAAATTATCTGGACACGCTCTGGAACATTTCCAGTATGGTGGTTTAATTTAAAACCATCTTTGTTTACCCGGTAAACAACTCCGGCAGCTCCGAAACTTTTTTTTCGGTTTTTTCTCCAGAAAAATTCCAGAAATTACCAGACCAATCTGGCAACCTCCAAAACATTCCCGGTGCTTGCCGGAACCTTTTTGGATCAATGGTTTTATCCGAAACAACTTTTCGGTTTTACCGAAACTTTTTCAGTGTTCTCTCTCCGGAACTCTTCCGTTGTCTCCGAAACTTTTCGGTGATTTTCTCTCAGACTCCCTGTCTAGTATTCAGCAGATAGATGACCCTTAAGCGTGTGACCCTATAGGTTCGGTGAAGTATAGACATGACACGGAACACCTTCCGATCAATGATCAACATCGGAGCCGTGGACACCCATATTGACCCCTATACCCACACGAATGAATATTCGAGTGAACCTCCAGTTGCCGTGTGCTATTCCTGTTGCTTCACGATATGTTACAAATACCCGAGGTTAGACATGTAGGCATTTCCATGGATCAACAACTTGTCCACTATGCCAGTTACCTCGTTACCGGTATTGTTCTCTTTTCTCGTTACCGTGTTCTGGCATCCCTGTGATCAAATCACAAAGTGTCTGGCCAGACGATGATGGATACCGTAACACCGAGAGGGCCCAGAGATATCTCTCCATCGTCGGAGGAGCAAATCCCAATCTCGAGCTATCAAGTTACTTGACACACTTTTCCATGAACCCGTAAGCCGCCGTAATAGCCACCCATTTACGGATGACGTTTAACAAACCCCAAAGTTCATGAAGCAAGTATGAAGAAACTCGACACTCTCATGGTCTAAGGAATTTTGCAAACATTAACCATCTCTGTGTTATTAACCATTAATATGTGACGAATGTAACTCATAGCATAACATCAATTTGGGTCGATTCAACACAAATGTTCTTCTAACCCTGTGCCCTCAAAATTGCTGGCATAGACATGCCCATGATCAGGAAAACAGAACCATCATGCAATACTTGAGCTAGTCTTAGAGGCCAGACTAGGAATACATATTACCGTTTATTATTCCACACGTGCATATGAGTCTTCCTCCAAGCCTCGTTTTATTTGCAGACTCGAGAACCATAGCAGTTATAGCATGGAACATAAACCTAATTATGAACAGGGAGATAATCAATAACATTTATTATTGCCTCTAGGGCATATCTCCTACAGAAGATACTGTTTATCTTGTCGAGTTGCACTATTCTCCCACTCACCTTTTGAAAGAACCATTTTCTTCAAAAAGCATACCGTTCTTTGTGGCAAACCTATTTGCCTCGGTATAGTGAGGGAGGAATACCCAATTACTTGGGATAACCTACAAAGTAGCACTTGTCTGATTTGGAATAGGTTTGTAACCTTTTACACAAGCCCCATATTCCAAATGTTAAGAAAAGATATAGCATGGTTGGGCGTACCATACCATGGCGTCATTTCAACAGACCTAATGGAGCTCTTTTCAGTGTAAAATCCGCAGTCTCTAAAGCATCACTTTAAAAGGGATAATGGCAAATTTATTTATGTCATCTTTGATCTTACCATGTCATAAATGGTTCGATTACATCTTCACAGACTTTCCACTCACAGTGGTGTTCCAGGAGGTGTAAGTTATGAAACTCTTTTCACAACTCATCAGACATTCTCTAAACTTGTAACTCAAATATTTCTTTCTGCAATCGAATTGTAGAAACATAATTTTCTTGTTACAATAACTTCTACTTCATTTTGAAAACCTTTCAAATGATTTCAAAAGATCCAGACTTACGTCTCATCAAGTAAATATCCATATATCTACTTGAGTCATTTCTGAAGATAGATAAATCCACTACTTGCAACAACATTTATCGGACTACATACATCAAAATGTATGATCACCAATAAGTTCTTTGCTCGTTCCTTATGGCCTGTGAACGGTATTTCAGTCACTTCACTTTTTGGAGGAAAGTTGCAAGTGTCAGGTGATTCAAAATCAAACGACTTCAAAATCCATCATAATGGAATTTTCCATGCGGGTTTCTCCAATGTGACCAAATGCAGTGCCACACTTGTGTGGTATTCTTTTAGTCTTATGACATTTAGCGTCAGTGTTATGGATGTATCATATTACCATCAATATTCATAACATACATCCCATCTAGGATGGAAGCTTGGCCCTTCATGTTATTCATAATACTGAACAACAGTTGTTGTTTTTATGAACAACTCTTTTGCAACAAACATTGTGCAATGGGCTAGAGTGTATGGAACTCTAAAATGAATTATGAAAGTAAACCCAGAGGTAAATTATTATCAATATTCATAACATACATCTCATTCATAATGAAAGTATGGCCCTTATGTTATTCATAACATCGAACATCAAAAGTTCTCTTATAAACAACCTTCTTGCAAGATACCTTATGCAATGGGCTAGAGTTTGTGAAACTCCAAACGAATTATAAAAATAAATACAGACGGTAATACACCGATGGAAGGTATAGTAACATTTACTATGTTCCCCGTGTATACCTAAAACTCATTTCTGGCTAGTCTTTCAGGCCATAGTAGTTCTTACATCAAGTTGCAACAGAAAGCAATCGAGCGGGTATCTTTGTGATTAACTCACAGTACCCAAGAATCAGTGATTAACAATTTAATCATAATTCCCAAGGACTATATCTTTGACCAGCCTTCTATACATCAAAAACTTGTATGACATTCATACATGAGCTGGATATTCCAGTCTCCTTTCTTTCTGCCTTTATACTTCTAACAGTTTAACTTTCAGTATTTCTCCTACTCTCAGAAAAAGCACCGAACTTAAGAGTGGCGTTAGCCCCGGACTTCCTAGGCGTGAAAGTCTTACTAACACCCTTCGGACACTTCCTTTCTCTTTAAGTTGTTGTTTTATTCACCTTTCATCATATGACAGGCGTTCTTCTGGATCCCTCTCTTATCAGTCTAATGCATAGTAAACTCCTTTACTAATAGTTTGCAAACAAACATTGCTTTGGATATCTCATATCTTTTAGCCTTTGTCTGTCTCTGAAAATAATTTTCAGATTCCATGAATATCACATAACTATCCAAAGTTTCGAAGTTTGGGTCTCATGGAAACAAACATATTGCGCTTGACTGAAATGGAATTCTAGCTTTTGGATCAACGGACGAGAGTCACATGATCCATAGCATAAGCGAGAGAATACCGAAAGTATGCAATAGGACAAAGTCCTTCTCGGCACTCTTGAGGACAATCCTCACATTACGTTACCAACCGTAAAGTTTTAACCAGATATTTAACAGCTATTCAATTTTAATAGGGAAGGTGGAAATGCGAGCCATTATTCTACAACTATTATGCAAATC
Organism: Thinopyrum elongatum; assembly: GCA_011799875.1. Lineage (NCBI taxonomy): Eukaryota > Viridiplantae > Streptophyta > Magnoliopsida > Poales > Poaceae > Thinopyrum > Thinopyrum elongatum. The sequence continues at coordinate 22,001,536 of CM022297.1, read as the reverse complement.
ACACTTAGACAGTGTTCAAAATTAATTGCACTGAGAATTAAAAGAATTAATTCTACAGTGCGCTCCCACTCAAATCAATATCTCTCATAATTGATTGTGAGTGATTCAAGATCCGCATTTCAATTCAACGCCATTGATGGTAGCATCACTGATGACGAAAATCTCAATCGGTAGGCAAACTTGCCAATCACATCTCTATGTGACTCTTGTTCATGTTTCGATGCGTGTGTTCCGAGCTCATGACTTTCATGCCTGAACGTCAAGACAACCAAGTGATCTCGCTGCGAGGTCTCAACTCACCCGCCTCACACATCCCTAATCGTTCGTACCCATGTTAGCATGTGATACCCCGAAAAGTTAGGTGCCGTGACGGTGCTACACTTGGGAGAACATTAACTACTTGATATTTTTGTGAGAGATCACCCTAATAAAAGCGACTACCGCGCAATCAAGAAGGGTGCAACATAAGGGATAAACATCTCAGGCAATTCATAATAGCATGATATGGTATAGCCCTTTCTGACGGAGAAGTCTTGTATTCCTTCGTCTTCGGCATTCACGTCGGTGATCACCTTCGCGAAGATTGCCACCACCTTGTCGATGCAGCAGATAATATTGCTATCTCTATAGCAAATAAAATAATGCATTACACAAGGTTGACACACAGGTCATTTAAAGTGCAATCATATGGCTCCAGCCATCATGCCGAATCATGACACGCAGGTCATGTTAATCAATTTACATTATATAGTCATCTCATACATAATCAAATTATTATGAGCACTGCTATACCACATCACATGCACATGCAAACCCTCCTGCAAAACCAAGTTAGACGCCTCTAATCGGTTCATGCAAAAACTTATTTTTCGTGGCTTCTAAGGTTTCGAAACAAACCGAAGCTACCAACGTCCATCATCAAGTATGATAATTCAAGTCGCTAGATTAACAATGCGGGGTGTATGAAACACGAGATAATAAAATCTCGAGCCCCATACTGAACTTCGTCATACGCATGACCCCCGTGCAGATCATATCTGCATTGCCCTTTCGTCTGCGAAACATCCATCTTTCTTTAACTAAAGTGGAACCCAAAGAACTGTTAGCACTTCGTTGATCTGTCAATCAGCATACTCAGGAGCAGCATGAAAGGATCGCGGATTGCCAGAACTTTGTGAGATTCCACAATGCTGTCAAGATCAAGACTACGCAGATTCAAGGGAAGCAACAAGAACATCAGGTAACAGATTTCATCTGCTACCCGCACAAATAATTTTCGGTAATAGAACTCATCTACTACCTAATTATATTGTGCAACACCCATACATCTCTATGTATTCTAGATCGCAACCTGCATCTACGCATAGCATGGCTCATGATGCCACTGTAGGGTAACGCAGCAGAAAACAAAAATTTTCCGACCTACGCACCAGCCCAGGACCACTATGGAGACTGCATACAAGGTTTGATCATTTTCGTTACCGACTCGTAGCGCAGCGGAAGTAGAGTCGATGACGATCGTCGGTGCAGATCCCCGCAGCTAGGATTTACAACCTCCCAACCGCGAGGATGTACTCCCTCATCCGCCACTCGGACAGCCCTCCGGGAGGCGGTCGGACAGTCCCCCGGACGGTGTCGTGGACAGCCCTTCGGGAGGACTCACAGAACTCGGACCGTCACTCGGACAGCCCTTCGGGAGGACACTCGAACAGCCCCTCGGGCAAAAGGACGAAACTACGACCTCTCTACGGGGTTGCACACATACGGTGCCATCTATCCGGCAGGGCTTCGCCGTCCAGAACTAGTTCCCACCGGAACCCAGACAGCCTTTCGGCACTACGAAACTATTTCGTGGGAGGGAGAGAGAATGCCAGATCATGCATGGCTTGTGTGAGAGAGTTGGAGTGGAGTTGGAGAGCACCTCTCCTCCTCCTTATATAGTGGTGGAAGGGGTGGAGGGGGCTGAAATTTCAGCCCACTAAACATGGGGAAAACATGTTCCCACAAAACAAGGAGAACATGCTCCCACCAAACAAGGGAAAAACATGTTCCCTTGTCCATGGTGTTCCCCCATGGGGCCCCACCTTTCTCCCAACACTCTCCACCATTTGTGGGGGCTGCCCCCCACCATGGGGGGCCCCCCCAACATCTTTGTCCAGCCACAAGGGGCTGCCCCCTCAAGGGGAGCGCCCCCAAAACAGCCCCCACGTATCGTGGGATCTTGTCCCCTCACGCTGGGACAAGATGTTTTCCGCGACTATTACTTCTGAAAATTCCGAAAGGTCCCAGAACATTTCCGACACCCTCTAAAATTATCTGGACACGCTCTGGAACATTTTCAGTATGGTGGTTTAATTTAAAACCATCTTTGTTTACCCGGTAAACAACTCCGGCAGCTCCGAAACTTTTTTTTCGGTTTTTTCTCCAGAAAAATTCCAGAAATTACCAGACCAATCTGGCAACCTCCAAAACATTCCCGGTGCTTGCCGAAACCTTTTTGGATCAATGGTTTTATCCGAAACAACTTTTCGGTTTTACCGAAACTTTTTCAGTGTTCTCTCTCCAGAACTCTTCCGTTGTCTCCGAAACTTTTTGGTGATTTTCTCTCAGACTCCCTGTCTAGTATTCAGCAGATAGATGACCCTTAAGCGTGTGACCCTATAGGTTCGGTGAAGTATAGACATGACACGGAACACCTTCCGATCAATGATCAACATCGGAGCCGTGGACACCCATATTGACCCCTATACCCACACGAATGAATATTCGAGTGAACCTCCAGTTGCCGTGTGCTATTCCTGTTGCTTCACGATATGTTACAAATACCCGAGGTTAGACATGTAGGCATTTCCGTGGATCAACAACTTGTCCACTATGCCAGTTACCTCGTTACCGGTATTGTTCTCTTTTCTCGTTACCGTGTTCCGGCATCCCTGTGATCAAATCACAAAGTGTCTGGCCAGACGATGATGGATACTGTAACACCGAGAGGGCCCAGAGATATCTCTCCATCGTCGGAGGAGCAAATCCCAATCTTGAGCTATCAAGTTACTTGACACACTTTTCCATGAACCCGTAAGCCGCCGTAATAGCCACCCATTTACGGATGACGTTTAACAAACCCCAAAGTTCATGAAGCAAGTATGAAGAAACTCGACACTCTCATGGTCTAAGGAATTTTGCAAACATTAACCATCTCTGTGTTATTAACCATTAATATGTGACGAATGTAACTCATAGCATAACATCAATTTGGGTCGATTCAACACAAATGTTCTTCTAACACTGTGCCCTCAAAATTGCTGGCATAGACATGCCCATGATCAGGAAAACAGAACCATCATGCAATACTTGAGCTAGTCTTAGAGGCCAGACTAGGAATACATATTACCGTTTATTATTCCACACGTGCATATGAATCTTCCTCCGAGCCTCGTTTTATTTGCAGACTCGAGAACCATAGCAGTTATAGCATGGAACATAAACCTAATTATGAACAGGGAGATAATCAATAACATTTATTATTGCCTCTAGGGCATATCTCCTACAGACTCCCACTTGCACTAGAGTCAATAATCTAGTTAATGCTAATGCACTTTACACCTGTGGCACACCGGTGTAAATATGCTTCGCTTGTGGTATAGCCTGAATGTTCAACGGATCTGACGACTTCAGCTCCGTGTGTATCTTTGCATATCCTCGCGTTTTCACGCTTTCACAAAAGTCATATTTTGTGTGGACTTGGCTTGATATGTATGCGAATCACAGGTCGAACCTGGATTCCTCAGATTGAGTTCTGGAGCAACTACTTGCAGTAGTGTCCCATTGACAAAAGCCATCTTGGAACCATACTAAGTTCATGAATGAACTATATGATTCAACATCTTCTTTGTCGCTTTAAAAGCGGCAACATACTTTGCCTCTGTTATAGAATTCGCCACAGTAACTTGTTTGAACAAATTCCAACTAACTGTGCCACCATATTGTGTGTTACACAAAACCGTCAATTTAAATCGAAAATCGCATGGAGAAATGATGAAGACTGTATCGATGTAACCTTTTACAACGAACTCTTCATGATCTCTACTTGCGAGAAAACTTGTCATCAGTGCTACTATAGTACTCAATGACCCTTTTTCACTGTTGTCCCTTGATCAATACTTTTGATCACTTTGGTATCTATACTCGCAACAACTTTGGGAGTATTGGACATATCTGGTTGTTATACATACCATGGAATACATGATTAATCCAAACACAAGAGTGTGTGGAATCCCCATCATGTATTTTGCTCATCAGTGTTTTTGGGACACCGAGTCTTGCAAAAACTCTTTCCATGTGACTTCGTCAAGAATCACTCCTTGGCCTTTTAATGCTAAAAGATTTTAGCATCTTGTCAATATGTATTCATGGCTTAGCCCCATTAGGTAAATCTATCTCCATAGATTATCATGCCTAATATCAAGGCTATTTAGCCCAAGCACTTCATCGAAAAAACTATTTTCAAATGAAGTCCTAATTCGTGTCAAGAAATTTATTTCCAATTACCAATGTGTCAAGCACACAAGGTTTTTAGAAATATTATTATGCTCCCACTTACTTTCTTGAATTACAAGCATCTTCGTTACCCATTGATGAAGTCAAAACCCTTTTAACCATTTCATCAAAACACAAAGATTCCAACTCCATTTTGCTCTCTTCTGTCCATTGCTGGAACTCTGAAGTTTGCATACTTACTAGCATCCTCTGGATTGACAAAATACCTTGGACTGTAACACATGCAAGTCCTTGGTTTCATTTCCATCAGGTGGAAATCCTTTTGTCATCCATTGTTTTATATCTCATGATATGAAATATGTATTAATTGCTAGTTCAACCCGAACCGACTTTAAGCATCGCTACGGTGAACCAACCTCATCGTAGTCAACTCCTTGAACTTGTATATTGCAACAAGTCGAGCTTTATGGATAAAACATTTTTATTCGTATCAGTTATAGTTCCATAAATATTCGTCAGACTCTAAGTCTTCCGAAAGGTGTATCAAGGTTTTAATCTTGAATCACTTATATGGAAACTATCTCGGATAGTATTGGCATTTAGCCAATTCCGGAGTCAGGGCCCATCAATGCTTCCTTGTGTATCGTAGGTATACTATTGTCTAACAACAATATCTCGTTTGCGCACCTGAGAGGTTTGCACGAGCCTTGCCTACGTGGTTCAACTGCAAGTTCGACCGAAGTCCATACATTTTATTGTAGAGACTTCCGTATCAGTCGCAGTAGGAAACTCTGGAATTACTTCCAAGGTCTCTTTCCTTTGACCTGATGACGAAGATACTGTTTATCTTGTCGAGTTGCACTATTCTCCCACTCACCTTTTGAAAGAACCATTTTCTTCAAAAAGCATACCGTTCTTTGTGGCAAACCTATTTGCCTCGGTATAGTGAGGGAGGAATACCCAATTACTTGGGATAACCTACAAAGTAGCACTTGTCTGATTTGGAATAGGTTTGTAACCTTTTACACAAGCCCCATATTCCAAATGTTAAGAAAAGATATAGCATGGTTGGGCGTACCATACCATGGCGTCATTTCAACAGACCTAATGGAGCTCTTTTCAGTGTAAAATCCGCAGTCTCTAAAGCATCACTTTAAAAGGGATAATGGCAAATTTATTTATGTCATCTTTGATCTTACCATGTCATAAATGGTTCGATTACATCTTCACAGACTTTCCACTCACAGTGGTGTTCCAGGAGGTGTAAGTTATGAAACTCTTTTCACAACTCATCAGACATTCTCTAAACTTGTAACTCAAATATTTCTTTCTGCAATCGAATTGTAGAAACATAATTTTCTTGTTACAATAACTTCTACTTCATTTTGAAAACCTTTCAAATGATTTCAAAAGATCCAGACTTACGTCTCATCAAGTAAATATCCATATATCTACTTGAGTCATTTCTGAAGATAGATAAATCCACTACTTGCAACAACATTTATCGGACTACATACATCAAAATGTATGATCACCAATAAGTTCTTTGCTCGTTCCTTATGGCCTGTGAACGGTATTTCAGTCACTTCACTTTTCGGAGGAAAGTTGCAAGTGTCAGGTGATTCAAAATCAAACGACTTCAAAATCCATCATAATGGAATTTTCCATGCGGGTTTCTCCAATGTGACCAAATGCAGTGCCACACTTGTGTGGTATTCTTTTAGTCTTATGACATTTAGCATCAGTGTTATGGATGTATCATATTACCATCAATATTCATAACATACGTCCCATCGATGATGGAAGTATGGCCCTCATGTTATTCATAATACTGAACAGCAATTGTTCTTCTATGAACAACCCTTTTGCAACAAACATTGTGCAATGGGCTAGAGTGTGTAAAACCCTAAAATGAATTATCAAAGTTAATACTGAGGTAATGTATTATTATCAATATTCATAACATACATCTCATTCATAATGAAAGTATGGCCCTTATGTTATTCATAACACCGAACATCAAAAGTTCTCTTATGAACAACCTTCTTGCAAGATAACTTATGCAATGGGCTAGAGTGTGTAAAACTCTAATTGAATTAGGAAAATAAACACAGACGGTAATACACCGATGGAAGGTACAGTAACATTTACTATGTTCCCTGTGTATACCTAAACCTCATTCCTGGCTAGTCTTTCAGGCCATAGTAGTTCTTACATCGAGTTGCAACAGAATGCAATCGAGCGGGTATCTTTGTGATTAACTCACAGTACCCAAGAATCAGTGATTAACAATTTAATCATAATTCCCAAGGACTATATCTTTGACCAGCCTTCTATACATCAAAAACTTGTATGACATTCATACATGAGCTGGATATTCCAGTCTCCTTTCTTTCTGCCTTTATACTTCTAACAGTTTAACATTCAGTATTTCTCCTACTCTCAGAAAAAGCACCGAACTTAAGAGTGGCGTTAGCCCCGGACTTCCTAGGCGTGAAAGTCTCACTAACACCCTTCGGACACTTCCTTTCTCTTTAAGTTGTTGTTTTATTCACCTTTCATCATATGACAGGCGTTCTTCTGGATCCCTCTCTTATCAGTCTAATGCATAGTAAACTCATTTACTAATAGTTTGCAAACAAACATTGCTTTGGATATCTCATATCTTTTAGCCTTTGTCTGTCTCTGAAAATAATTTTCAGATTCCATGAATATCACATAACTATCCAAACTTTCGAAGTTTGGGTCTCATGGAAACAAACATATTGCGCTTGACTGAAATGGAATTCTAGCTTTTGGATCAACGGACGAGAGTCACATGATCCATAGCATAAGCGAGAGAATACCGAAAGTATGCAATAGGACAAAGTCCTTCTCGGCACTCTTGAGGACAATCCTCACATTACGTTACCAACCGTAAAGTTTTAACCAGATATTTAACAGCTATTCAATTTTAATAGGGAAGGTGGAAATGCGAGCCATTATTCTACAACTATTATGCAAATCACACTTAGACAGTGTTCAAAATTAATTGCACTGAGAATTAAAAGAATTAATTCTACAGTGCGCTCCCACTCAAATCAATATCTCTCATAATTGATTGTGAGTGATTCAAGATCCGCATTTCAATTCAACGCCATTGATGGTAGCATCACTGATGACGAAAATCTCAATCGGTAGGCAAACTTGCCAATCACATCTCTATGTGACTCTTGTTCATCTTTCGATGCGTGTGTTCCGAGCTCATGACTTTCATGCCTGAACGTCAAGACAACCAAGTGATCTCGCTGCGAGGTCTCAACTCACCCGCCTCACACATCCCTAATCGTTCGTACCCATGTTAGCATGTGATACCCCGAAAAGTTAGGTGCCGTGACAGTGCTACACTTGGGAGAACATTAACTACTTGATATTTTTGTGAGAGATCACCCTAATAAAAGCGACTACCGCGCAATCAAGAAGGGTGCAACATAAGGGATAAACATCTCAGGCAATTCATAATAGCATGATATGGTATAGCCCTTTCTGACGGAGAAGTCTTGTATTCCTTCGTCTTCGGCATTCACGTCGGTGATCACCTTCGCGAAGATTGCCACCACCTTGTCGATGCAGCAGATAATATTGCTATCTCTATAGCAAATAAAATAATGCATTACACAAGGTTGACACACAGGTCATTTAAAGTGCAATCATATGGCTCCAGCCATCATGCCGAATCATGACACGCAGGTCATGTTAATCAATTTACATTATATAGTCATCTCATACATAATCAAATTATTATGAGCACTGCTATACCACATCACATGCACATGCAAACCCTCCTGCAAAACCAAGTTAGACGCCTCTAATCGGTTCATGCAAAAACTTATTTTTCGTGGCTTCTAAGGTTTCGAAACAAACCGAAGCTACCAACGTCCATCATCAAGTATGATAATTCAAGTCGCTAGATTAACAATGCGGGGTGTATGAAACACGAGATAATAAAATCTCGAGCCCCATACTGAACTTCGTCATACGCATGACCCCCGTGCAGATCATATCTGCATTGCCCTTTCGTCTGCGAAACATCCATCTTTCTTTAACTAAAGTGGAACCCAAAGAACTGTTAGCACTTCGTTGATCTGTCAATCAGCATACTCAGGAGCAGCATGAAAGGATCGCGGATTGCCAGAACTTTGTGAGATTCCACAATGCTGTCAAGATCAAGACTACGCAGATTCAAGGGAAGCAACAAGAACATCGGGTAACAGATTTCATCTGCTACCCGCACAAATAATTTTCAGTAATAGAACTCATCTACTACCTAATTATATTGTGCAACACCCATACATCTCTATGTATTCTAGATCGCAACCTGCATCTACGCATAGCACGGCTCTGATACCACTGTAGGGTAACGCAGCAGAAAACAAAAAATTTCCGACCTACGCACCAGCCCAGGACCACTATGGAGACTGCATACAAGGTTTGATCATTTTCATTACCGACTCGTAGCGCAGCGGAAGTAGAGTCGATGACGATCGTCGGTGCAGATCCCCGCAGCTAGGATTTACAACCTCCCAACCGCGAGGATGTACTCCCTCATCCGCCACTCGGACAGCCCTCCGGGAGGCGGTCGGACAGTCCCCCGGACGGTGTCGTGGACAGCCCTTCGGGAGGACTCACAGAACTCGGACCGTCACTCGGACAGCCCTTCGGGAGGACACTCGAACAGCCCCTCGGGCAAAAGGACGAAACTACGACCTCTCTACGGGGTTGCACACATACGGTGCCATCTATCCGGCAGGGCTTCGCCGTCCAGAACTAGTTCCTGCCGGAACCCAGACAGCCTTTCGGCACTACGAAACTATTTCGTGGGAGGGAGAGAGAATGCCAGATCATGCATGGCTTGTGTGAGAGAGTTGGAGTGGAGTTGGAGAGCACCTCTCCTCCTCCTTATATAGTGGTGGAAGGGGTGGAGGGGGCTGAAAATTCAGCCCACTAAACATGGGGAAAACATGTTCCCACAAAACAAGGAGAACAAGTTCCCACCAAACAAGGGAAAAACATGTTCCCTTGTCCATGGTGTTCCCCCATGGGGCCCCACCTTTCTCCCAACACTCTCCACCATTTGTGGGGGCTGCCCCCCACCATGGGGGGCCCCCCCAACATCTTTGTCCAGCCACAAGGGGCTGCCCCCTTAAGGGGAGCGCCCCCAAAACAGCCCCCACGTATCGTGGGATCTTGTCCCCTCACGCTGGGACAAGATGTTTTCCGCGACTATTACTTCTGAAAATTCCGAAAGGTCCCAGAACATTTCCGACACCCTCTAAAATTATCTGGACACGCTCTGGAACATTTCCAGTATGGTGGTTTAATTTAAAACCATCTTTGTTTACCCGGTAAACAACTCCGGCAGCTCCGAAACTTTTTTTTCGGTTTTTTCTCCAGAAAAATTCCAGAAATTACCAGACCAATCTGGCAACCTCCAAAACATTCCCGGTGCTTGCCGAAACCTTTTTGGATCAATGGTTTTATCCGAAACAACTTTTCGGTTTTACCGAAACTTTTTCAGTGTTCTCTCTCCGGAACTCTTCCGTTGTCTCCGAAACTTTTCGGTGATTTTCTCTCAGACTCCCTGTCTAGTATTCAGCAGATAGATGACCCTTAAGCGTGTGACCCTATAGGTTCGGTGAAGTATAGACATGACACGGAACACCTTCCGATCAATGATCAACATCGGAGCCGTGGACACCCATATTGACCCCTATACCCACACGAATGAATATTCGAGTGAACCTCCAGTTGCCGTGTGCTATTCCTGTTGCTTCACGATATGTTACAAATACCCGAGGTTAGCCATGTAGGCATTTCCGTGGATCAACAACTTGTCCACTATGCCAGTTACCTCGTTACCGGTATTGTTCTCTTTTCTCGTTACCGTGTTCCGGCATCCCTGTGATCAAATCACAAAGTGTCTGGCCAGACGATGATGGATACCGTAACACCGAGAGGGCCCAGAGATATCTCTCCATCGTCGGAGGAGCAAATCCCAATCTCGAGCTATCAAGTTACTTGACACACTTTTCCATGAACCCGTAAGCCGCCGTAATAGCCACCCATTTACGGATGACGTTTAACAAACCCCAAAGTTCATGAAGCAAGTATGAAGAAACTCGACACTCTCATGGTCTAAGGAATTTTGCAAACATTAACCATCTCTGTGTTATTAACCATTAATATGTGACGAATGTAACTCATAGCATAACATCAATTTGGGTCGATTCAACACAAATGTTCTTCTAACACTGTGCCCTCAAAATTGCTGGCATAGACATGCCCATGATCAGGAAAACAGAACCATCATGCAATACTTGAGCTAGTCTTAGAGGCCAGACTAGGAATACATATTACCGTTTATTATTCCACACGTGGATATGAGTCTTCCTCCGAGCCTCGTTTTATTTGCAGACTCGAGAACCATAGCAGTTATAGCATGGAACATAAACCTAATTATGAACAGGGAGATAATCAATAACATTTATTATTGCCTCTAGGGCATATCTCCTACAAACCGCTACGCTGCGCCAAATCGCCCGCAACCACTTGCGTTCGATCGGCCTCTCGCCCGCGCATCTAACTATGGTGGTAGTTCGACCGAAAACGGCCTCTAACGACGGCGGGGAGCGGTGGAGCGGCCGCCGCAGCTCGGGCATTGACGGAGTTGGAGCTAAGGGGCACGGGGAGGCATGGGCTCGAGCTCACTGGGCCCCTGGGAGCACCAGGAGTGCGATGCTCGGCTCAGACGAGTGTGTTATAGGCCACAACGATGGTGTCGAGCTCATCGGCGGCGTCGAGCTTCGGTCACAGCGGCAGCTGCGGCTAGAGGCGCGACGAGGCGAGGAAGGAGAGGGGAGAGGACGGAGTGGAGCTCACCGAGCGGCTACGAAAAGCCCTTGGTGGCTTAGGAGCAGCAGACGGCGCCGGAGACGGAAGGGGATCACCGGCGACCGAGGAAGAAGACGACGTCGATGCGCTCGGTGCAGGCGATCCGGGCTTCTCCAAGTGGCACCAGGCGACGCGGCAGTCGACGATGGGGACGAAGGACACGGCGGAGCGTCGATCGGGGCTCGGTGGCCACGAGGACGAACGGGGACGGCGGCGATAGCGTTCGGCCGCGGTGGATCTGAGGGGGAAGGAGGACGGAGCGAGCGAGGAGAGGACGGGGAAGTGAACGAGGGAGCCAGGGGGAGTGGTGGAGCTCAGCCTTATCCCCTCCTCGCCTCCCTGTAGCGTCGGTGGCGGCGACGTGTCGGCGCCGCGCCGGCGCGCGCGCGCTTGACCAGCGGAAAGACGACAGCCCGAGGGAGAGAGGTGAGGTGGGCCTGCTGGGCCGAGGTTCGGGGCACTGTGCACTAAGGCCCAGTGCACAGTGCCTCATTTTTATTTTTCTATTTTTGTTTCTCTTTTTCTTTTATTCTTTTCTGTTTTGAAATAGTTAGAGCACTTTTGCATTTTTGTAAAATGTGGGACTTAGTCCAAATATTACAGTGCCATTTTAGCTCTCACCAAAAAGTGATTTGGATAGAGTTGGAAACCATTTGTGTTTGAAATGATTTTAACTGGATTTAAATATCCTGTTTTGGTGCTGTTTCTCCTTGTTTGGGTCATTTGTCTAACTCCAACTTTATTGATGATGATTTTGCAAATGTTCCTTGATTATTTGCCATTTAATGAACATTTTGCCAACAGGGTTTGATCAACTTCATATTTCACTTTTGATTTTGAGTTGATTTGCAAAATGGAGTTTAGTTGCTTTGATTAACCACTTTGTTTAAGCACTGCAAATGATATGACTTGGCAAGATTAATAGAGTGTCACAGAGCTTATTACAAGGGGGTGTTACAAGTTCTCCTCCTCTAAAAGAAATTCTCGTCCCGAGAATTTAGGAGGTAGAAGGGAAAAGTCCGGGATATTCTTCCCGAAGATGATCCTCGCGTTCCCAAGTGGCTTCATCTTCAGTGTGATTCGACCACTGCACTTTCTGGAACTTGGTCGTCTTCTGACGAGTTCGACGTTCAGCTTCGTCGAGGATGCGGATCGGATGCTCCTTATAGGAAAGATCATCTTGTAGCTCGAGCATCTCATGATCCACTGCACGGTGCGGAGATTCCTTGAAGCTCTAACGGAGTTGCGACACGTGGAAGACATCATGAATATGGGAGAATTGCGGTGGCAACTCCAATTGATATGCCACCTGTCCATGTCTAGCCATGATGCGGAATGGACCAATATAGCGAGGAGATAGCTTGCCCTTGATTCCGAAACGACGGGTGCCCTTCATTGGAGTGACACGGAGATAAGCTTGATCACCAGGTTGATAGATCACACCCCATCGCTTGCGATCATAATTACTCTTCTGACGGTCTTGAGCTGCTTTGAGATTCTCCCGGACAATTCTGACTTGTTCTTCGGCATGCTGAATAATGTCCGGTCCAACAAGAGGTCGTTCCCCGGTTTCTGACCAATTCACAGGGGTTCGACATTTACGACCATAAAGAACCTCAAAGGGGGCCATTTTCAAGCTGGCTTGATAGCTGTTGTTATAAGAGAACTCGACATACGGGAGAGATTCCTCCCATTTCTTACCGAAGGATATAACACAAGCTCGAAGCATATCTTCAAGCACTTGATTAACGCGCACAAGTTGGCCTTGGGATTGTGGGTGATAAGCTGAACTCCAGGTAATATGAGTTCCCATTGCTTTCTGGAAACTTTCCCAGAAATGGCCAGTAAAAATGCTGCCACGGTCTGAACTGATTTCCTTGGGAATACCATGGAGTGAAACAATTCTGGAGATATATAGCTCTGCCAACTGACTAGCAGTAATAGTCTCCTTAACTGGCAGAAAGTGTGCAACCTTGGAGAGTTGATTGACGACGACAAGAATAGCATCGTGACCCTTCTGAGACTTGGGAAGACCAGTAATGAAGTCCATTTGCACTTTATCCCACTTCCACAGAGGAATAGGAAGTGGTTGCAGAATTCCAGCAGGTTTCTGATGTTCTGCCTTCATGCAACGACAAACGTCACACTCGGCAACATATCGAGCAATATCTTGCTTCATTCTAGACCACCAATACCTTTGACGAAGATCTCGATACATCTTGGTACTACCCGGATGGATAGATAGCAGTGTATCATGGGCCTCCTTCATGACTTTGTCAGTCATCAGCTCGAAGCGAGGTACTACAATGCGGTCTCGGAAGTACAAGGTTCCATCTTCACCGATCGAGAAATCCCTGTACTTTTCAAGGTGAAGCTCTTTCTTCATTAGATCAATTTCAGCATCTTTAGCTTGCGCAATCTTGACAGCTTTCTCAAGATTTGGTTGTATCACAAGGTTATTAAGAGAACCTTGCGGGACGATGCAGAGATTCAGCTTGCGCAATTCTTCATATAGCTGGGGTTGAGCTTGCTTTACCATGAGGTTACTACAATATGACTTGCGGCTCAAAGCATCAGCCATCACATTAGCTTTGCTAGGAGTGTAGGAAATACCACAGTCATAATAGGTGATTGTTTCCAACCAACGCTGCTGATGAAGATTAAGTTCCGGTTGAGTGAATAAGTACTTCAAGCTCTGATGATCGGTGTAAATCTCACACCGATTACCAAGGAGGTAATGACGCCACTGCTTCAAAGCATAAATCACAGCAGCAAGTTCAAGGTCATGCACTGGGTAATTCTCTTCATGTGGATGCAATTGTCGTGAAGCATAAGCAATTACTCTTCGCTCTTGCATTAGGACACAACCTAGTCCTTGGCGAGAGGCGTCGCAGAAGATCACAAAATCTTTGCGAGAGTCTGGAGGAGCAAGGACTGGAGCAGAAGTCAGCTTGTCCTTGAGGGTCTGAAAGCTTTCCTGACATTTGTCTATCCACTCAAACTTAACGCCTTTGTGGAGTAGATTAGTCAGGGGCTTGGTAATCTTGGAGAAATTTTCGATGAAACGGCGACAATAACTTGCAAGCCCGAGGAAACTTCTGACTTGCTTGACATTCTTCGGAGGGGTCCAGTCAAGAATAGCCTGAACTCGCTCTGGGTTAACTGCGATACCATTCTTGGAGATTACATGTCCAAGGTAGGTTACCTCAGAAAGCCAAAATTCACATTTGGAGTACTTGGCATATAACTTGTGCTCTCGAAGTCTCTCCAAAACAAGACGAAGGTGCTCAGCATGTTCTTCTTTGTTCTTCGAATAAACCAGAATATCGTCCAGATATACCACGATGAATTTGTCGAGGTAATCCATGAATATGTAATTCATTAAGCGGGAGAAGGTAGCTGGAACGTTTGTTAAGCCAAACGACATGACTGTGTACTCGTAAGAGCCATAACGGGTAACGAATGCAGTCTTCGGAATATCCTCTTCGCGGACACGGATCTGGTGATAACCCAACCTCAAGTCGAGTTTAGAAAACACCAAAGATCCTGCGAGTTGATCATATAAATCGTTGATCCGGGGAAGCGGATATTTATTCTGAATAGTTGCCTGGTTGATTGGACGGTAATCTTGAACCAAACGGTTAGTTCCATCATTCTTCTTGACAAAGAGAGAAGGTGCTCCACAAGCAAAGGAACTAGGGCGAATGAAACCCTTCCTTAAGGATTTATCAATTTCTTCTTTGAGTTCAATAAGATGGTGCGGAGGCATCTTGTAGGGACGCTTCGCAATAGGAGTGGTGCCAGGCTTCAAGTCGATGACGAACTCGACAGCTCTAGCAGGGGGTATTCCTGGAAGTTCTTCTGGAAAAACATCCGGAAAGTCACAGACAACTGGGATATTCTCGATCCCATCAAGCGGAGAAGGATTCAACGCATTTAAGGCATAAATTTGAGCCTCGGCGTTCTGAGTGATATGAGCATGGTAATTCACCATCTCATTCGAGGGGTGCAAGAGGTGAACAACTTTGGTGGCGCAATTGATTGAGGCGTAATGGGCCTTCAACCAATCCATTCCCAGAATAAGGTCAATCTTGGACGATTTCAGAATAATGGGAGACGCACTGAACTCCAACCCTTCGATTTCAACGGGAACATTATAGCTAATCGCAGAGGTTCGGCAACCACCCGCGGGAGTGTGTACCAATAAGGGTGTGTTCATGTATTCGCATTTAATGTCATGCATGCGTGCAAAATGTTCTGACATGAAGGAATGCGATGCTCCTGAATCAAATAAAACAGAGGCTGGTACTGAATTAACGAGAAGTGTACCCATCACAGTATCTGGTTGATCTGGAGCTTCAGACATGTTGACGTGGTAGTACTGCCCACGACCATAAGAAGGTCTGGCATTATTGTTGCGCTGTTGAGGAATACCACGGCCAGCAGAAGGAAGAGCCAATTGATTCTCATTCTGAGAACAATCTCTAGCACGGTGACCTGGCTTGCCACACTTGAAGCATAGTCTGCTGTCAGGACGAGGTGCTGGAGCTGGCAGAGGCTGCCTCGGTGGTGGAGGTGGCAGGCGTGGTGCAGTATAAGAGGGCCTGTTCGCAGGAGCTGCTGAACGGAACATGCCTTGGGGAAAATAGATGCGTCGCTTCTGGGAAGATGAGCCCGAAGATGAGCCCGTTTCTCGGGTGCGTCTGGACGCTTCTTTATGCTTCTTCAGTCCAGTTTCAACCATAATAGCCTTATTCACCAAAGTGGCAAAATCAGGGTAATCTTGAACAAGCAGGGCTAACCGAATGTCATGGTGCAGTCCTTCATGAAACTTCTCCTGTCTATGTTCATCAGTAGGAATTTCCTCTTCAGCGTAGCGAGATAAGTCTAGAAACTCGCGCTGATAGACTTCCACAGTCTTGTTTCCTTGAACAAGACTACGGAACTCGGCCTTCTTCCTAGCTATGACAGCTAGAGGAATGTAGCGGGCACGGAAAGCAATCTTGAACTCTGCCCAAGTGACGACAGTACCAGGCGGCAGGGTCTGTCGGTGAGTGGCCCACCATTAGGCTGCGGGACCCTTCAGAAGATAAGTCGCAAAAGTGACATAGTTGACTTGGGCGACACCAGCAGACTCCATCTCATGAGAGATGTCACGCATCCAGTCATCTGCATCCAGTGGGTTGACTGTGTTGCGAAAAAACGATGGACTGAGCCTCATAAATTCTGGCAGGGTGATGGATGGTGGCTGCTGATTAGCATCAGGACGAGGGAATTGCTGCATAATTCCCGTCATAAACTGGCGGTTGAGTTCAAACTATTGCATCATTGCTGCCATGTAATCAGGTGGTGGCGGCGGTGGCGGGTTGTTGTCAGCCGTCCTGCTAATTCAACAGGGGTATTTCAGCAATAGCTTATGCAAGTGTTTAGCAATAAACAATATGTAACTCGACGTTATTGAAAGAGTGCAATAGATGCTTAAAGTAGTTGCTTAAGACATACAGATCCATACACAGTCGGTTACAATCGGGCAGCATAACGATGCAAATTGAAAAGCTAGACACACTAGGTGGCACGCAGGCACGCGGTAAGGAAGTACACAATGTGACATAGCAAAGGCTACATCAGCGTCGGAGAAAACCACTGAAACGGGGTAACTGCAAGTGCGGACGACGAATGTTTGTCGCGGCAGCATCCTGTGCTCCATGTGCACTCTGATGCAGAACCCGGTCTCGAAAGAGGTCGACGTGCAGGCGCGTGACCTCCCACTGCAGGCCAATCAATACCTGGCGGCATCTCAGTCCTGCGTGGGTAAAGAATATACTCCGGATGTATCCCTGCACGAACAGCTGGTAGCAACTGTGTCATAGCCTCGTAGTAGCGTGCTCGAGTGGCGAACAACTCGACGGCAAGAGCCCGAACAGTGCGATCCAGAGCCTGAGTGCACTGAATCAGAATCTGCGGGTCGTAGCATCGAGACTCGTACGGGGCACAAGTAGCTGTGTAGTATCCAGTAGCATCTCCAACAGGTGCATACGGAATGTACCGAAACACAGAGTCATCCAAGCTAGTATTGTGCTCTCCTCGGAGACGTGCGACAGCAGAGTAGGCGGCATCATGGACTGCCATCTCAACCGTCACGCCTATACCGTTGAAAAGGTGTAACTCAGTGTCTGAGTCGTTCTGCTGATCATAGATCCGAACTTCAGCATAGTACTATTCCTGGTTGAACTCGCGGTAAACCTCATAGACCATGTACTCGGGATACCAGCGGTAACCTAGTCTACTCAGGAGGGCGATCAGAACAGCTGGAAATCCAGGGGCATCACGAGCCCAAGTGCGAAGCACTAACTGGGTCATAGGCCGCGGTGGAAACAGTCGATCCATCTGAAACAGAGAAGTTCAGGGTTGTCATAAGACAATGAGAAATATAACCGATCTGAGAAGGAAAGGTTAAACAAAACAATGGAAAGGAAAATGATTATCAGACTAATCAGATCAAAGTCAGGGAAATCGCACTGAATCCAGCTCTCCGGGTGGATAGAATTAACGAGATCCTAAATGTCGGTGTTAGTAAATTTTATTAAACCCGAATAGATGAGAGATTAGAATCCCAGAGTAAAGACGAGGAATAAAAGATCCTAATACCACCCAGTTGGCGATGTGGGCCCGTAAGCCACACAGCCAAGTTAGTAAAACAGTTTTTGACCACTAGACTCAACTTGGGCCAAGGAATTGGGAAGGGGGATACCTAGAGGCAGTCGGCTCTGATACCAACTTGTGACGACCCCGGCTTAATCATGCACTAACCATACACGCAAATGCGCACGATCAAGCCTAAGGACTGACTTGAAGATATCACAACACAACTCTAAAACATAAATAAAGTCATACAAGCTTTATATTACAAGCCAGGGCCTCGAGGGCTCAAATACATAGCTTGATGGCATACAAGCGTCAGCGGAAGCATCAGATATCTGGGTACAGATATTTTACAGAGAGAGAGAAATAGGCCTTCACAGAGGCGGGGTAAAATAAAATACTACGATCGAAAGGCGTAGGCCTCCTGCCCTAGACCCTCCGATCCTACTCCTGGTCGTCAAACGGCACCTCGTAGTAGTAGTACTCGCCAGGCGGGTAGTAGTACTGGTCGTCAGCTGGGGCGTCTGGCTCAGGGGCTCCGTCGTCTGGTGGCATCAAATGGAATATGGGGGTAAAAGAAAGTAAAGCAAACGTGAGTACTCATCCGAAGTACTTAGCAAGCAAGGGTCTACACTACATATGCAACATTGTCAAAGGAATGGCTGTATATGTGGACTGGGCTGCAGAAATGCCAGAATAGAGGGGGAAGCCTAGTCCTATCGAATACTAGCATCTTCAACAATCTTCGACAGTCTTGCAGCAATAGAAGAGAACAGATGAACATAATGTAAAGTAGTAGTAGTATCATCAACCTTGACCTGAGATCTTTTCTCGACTCCCTGCGAGAAAGCAATCCCAGAGCCGTACTATCCAGTTCTCATCACATGTTATAGTTGTACCGATCGGGATACAACTCCGAGTGTCCGTTACCGTAGGACAGGCTATCGATAGAAGTTTCTTCCCTGCAGGGGTGCACCAAGTTACCCACCACGCTCGCTTATCTCTGGCCGGACACACTTTTCTGGGTCATGCCCGGCCTCGGCTAAGCAACACGCCGCAACCCGACCTAGGCTTATAAGAGAGGTCAGCACGCCGGACTAAACCTATGCCCCCAGGGGTCTTGGGCCATCGCCCCGGGAAATTCCTGCATGTTACGGGGCCACCGAGAGCAGACCTAGCAACCCATTATACAAGCGCGGTTGCGTTCCCAGTCCAACTCAGCGTGCGCCGCTCCTTACTGACGTCAAATAAGCTTCGGCTGATGTATACGATGCAGAACGCCCATACTATGCCCACGTGATGGTTAGTGCTAGCGGGCCAGAGGCCCCTCGGATCAAATATCCAAACCGTAGTGGATTAGGAGCGCGCGGAAACGAGCAGAGACTCACGATCGATGTGACCCCGTCGCCCCGTCTCGAGGACTTGTGGCAAGTGCTAAGAATGCCCGGCCACGCCTCGTAGTTATCTCGCGGGCACCTCTCAGGTCAACCCGACTCCACATCACTTTGCATTAAGCTCGCGCGGGTACCCCTCAGGGCCGACCCGTCTTTAGTAACATGGTTTAGTGCAAGTCAAAACAACAACAGTATCCGTGTGTCTGACACCAAGGGAATCCTGAGGAATCACCCTCGATGGAATCCCACCTGATGTTATAGTCAAGGTGAACGAAGGAAGAATCACCCTCGAGGTCCACACTTGAGAAGTTGCATGACGATGTCGTTATCGGGGGTGTTGTAGGAGGAATCACCCTTGCTTACCACGTCCGATTAACTAACCTACATGGTTATCATCAGAAGTGCTAACGAGGTATCACCCTCGGCACTCGACGGTAACCCAGCAGTGTCGGCAACTAAGGGGAAGTGATGTGCGGTGCCAGGGTCTGGTCTTCAATCCCTATGATCGGGTCTTCTGACATCCACGCTCGCTTAACTCCGGCCGGACACACTTTTCTGGGTCATGCCCGGCCTCGGCTAAGCAACACGCCGCAACCCGACCTAGGCTTATAAGAGAGGTCAGCACGCCGGACTAAACCTATGCCCCCAGGGGTCTTGGGCCATCGCCCCGGGAACTCCTGCACGTTACGGGGCCACCGAGAGCAGACCTAGCAACCCCTTATACAAGCGCGGTTGCGTTCCCAGTCCAACTCGGCGTGCGCCGCTCCTTACTGACGTCAAATAAGCTTCGGCTGATGTATACGACGGAGAACGCCCATACTATGCCCACGTGATGGTTAGTGCTATCGGGCCAGAGGCCCCTCGGATCAAATATCCAAACCGTAGTGGATTAGGAGCGCGTGGAAACGAGCAGAGACTCACGATCGATGTGACCCCATCGCCCTGTCTCGAGGACTTGTGGCAAGGGCTAAGAATGCCCGACCACGCCTCGTAGTTATCTCGCGTGCACCTCTCAGGTCAACCCGACTCCACATCACTTCGCATTAACCTCGCGCGCTACCCCTCAGGGCCGACCCGTCTTTAGTAACATGGTTTAGTGCAAGTCAAAACAACAACAGTATCCGTGTGTCTGACACCAAGGGAATCCTGAGGAATCACACTCGATGGAATCCCACCTGATGTTATAGTCAAGGTGAACGAAGGAGGAATCACCCTCGAGGTCCACACTTGAGAAGTTGCACGACGATGTCGTTATCGGGGGTGTTGTAGGAGGAATCACCCTTGCTTACCACGTCCGATTAACTAACCTACAAGGTTATCATCAGAAGTGCTAACGAGGTATCACCCTCGGCACTCGACGGTAACCCAGCAGTGTCGGCAACTAAGGGGAAGTGATGTGCGGTGCCAGGGTCTGGTCTTCAATCCCTACGATCGGGTCTTCTGACATCCAGCGGGGCAGTCGGGATCAAGTGGGGGTCTCTGTCAGGACTCTACCCAGCCTATACTAATCAGTCTAGGATAACCAGAAAGGTAGCAAGGCAGGTTACAATAGTCAGGCTATGCAGCAGATATAGGAAAATAGTAGCAGTAGCAGTTCTAATGCAAGCATAAGAGAGAAGAGAATAGGCGATATAGGCATGTTCAAAATGGGGGTGCTTGCCTGTTTGCTCTGGGGCAAGGGCAAGGTCGCCTGTGGTGTCGTCGGGGACGTAGTCGTACTCCTGAGCTGCGTCTGCCTCGGGAGCTACATCAACGTCGGGGTCTACCGAGAGAAAAGAGGGGGAAGAAACAGGTAAACATAATGCAAACAAATGTAATACGGTGCGTGCTAGGCTATGATGAAGTGCAGGGTTGCCTAAATATGCATCTAAGTCATTTTAGTTATTTTTAGAATTAATCTGGGATTTATTTACCGAGGTGTGTGCACTATTCATCTACCGGATACGGGTCCAGAGTTACGAGTTCTTCTACGTAGGGGGTTCCGACAAAGAAACGGATGGCACGATCAGACTCGTCTCGTCGTTCTGAGCAACTTTCATGTTTTAACTTTTTCGATCCGAGCTACGGTTTAAAAGTTATTAATTTTCAAAGTTTATTTGAATTTCTGGAATTTATTTATTTTACTGAAAAGTGAATTATGATGCCAGCATGATGTCGCTGTGACGTCAGCGGTCAACAGGCGCTGACCAGAGTCAATCCTGACATGTGGGACCCACATGTCAGTCTCTGTTTATCTTAACAGCGAATTAACTTAAGCCACAGGGTTATTTAGGGGGCGGGCCCCACTTGTCAGTGAGACATTAGGCTAAACTAATAAATTTTATTTAATTAAATGTTTAATTAGGTTAATTAGCCGCGGGGGCCCACACGTCAGCGACTGGGGTTGCCCAGTCAGCACGTTGACTGGGTCAACCCAGTCAACGGGGCCCCCTGGACCCACTGGTCGGCGACCCAGGGGCGGGACCCACTGAAGCCAGGTCAGCGCGGCGGCCGGAGACGCGCCGGCGACCTGTCCAGCGGCGGAAGTTCGCCGGAGCTGCCCGAAAAACCGCTACGCTGCGCCAAATCGCCCGCAACCACTTGCGTTCGATCGGCCTCTCGCCCGCGCATCTAACTACGGTGGTAGTTCGACCGAAAACGGGCTCTAACAACGGCGGCGAGCGGTGGAGCGGTCGCCGGAGCTCGGGCATCGACGGAGTTGGAGCTAATGGGCACGGGGAGGCATGGGCTCGAGCTCGCTGGGCCCCTGGGAGCACCAGGAGTGCGATGCACGGCACAGACGAGTGTGTTATAGGCCACAGCGACGGCGTCGAGCTCGTCGGCGGCGTCGAGCTTCGTTCACAGCGGCAGCTGCGGCTAGAGGCGCGATGAGGCGAGGAAGGAGAGGGGAGAGGACGGAGTGGAGCTCACCGAGCAGCTACGAAAAGCCCTTGGTGGCTTAGGAGCAGCAGACGGCGCCGGAGACGGAAGGGGATCGCCGGCGACCGAGGAAGAAGTTGACGTCGATGCGCTCGGTGCAGGCGATCCGGGCTTCTCCAAGTGGCACCAGGCGACGCGGCAGTCGACGATGGGGACGAAGGACACGGCGGAGCGTCGATCGGGGCTCGGTGGCCGCGAGGACGAACGGGGACGGCGGCGATAGCGTTCGGCCGCGGTGGATCTGAGGGGGAAGGAGGACGGAGCGAGCAAGCAGAGGACGGGGAAGTGAACAAGGGAGCCAGGTGGAGTGGTGGAGCTCGGCCTTATCCCCTCCTCGCCTCCCTGTAGCGTCGGTGACGGCGACGTGTCGGCGCCGCGCCGGCGCGCGCGCGCTCGACCAGCGGAAAGACGACAGCGCGCGGGAGAGAGGTGAGGTGGGCCTGCTGGGCCGGGGTTCGGGGCACTATGCACTAAGGCCCAGTGCACAGTGCCTCGTTTTTATTTTTCTGTTTTTGTTTCTCTTTTTCTTTTATTCTTTTCTATTTTGAAATAGTTAGAGCACTTTTGCATTTTTGTAAAATGTGGGACTTAGTCCAAATATTACAGTGCCATTTTAGCTCTCACCAAAAAGTGATTTGGACAGAGTTGGAAACCATTTATGTTTGAAATGATTTTAAATGGATTTAAATATCCTGTTTTGGTGCTGTTTCTCCTTGTTTGGGTCATTTGTCTAACTCTAACTTTATTGATGATGATTTTACAAATGTTCCTGGATTATTTGCCATTTAATGAACATTTTTCAAACAGGGTTTGATCAACTTCATATTTCACTTTTGATTTTGAGTTGATTTTCAAAATGGAGTTGAGTTGCTTTGATTAATCACTTTGTTTAAGCACTGCAAATGATATGACTTGGCAAGATTAACAAAGTGTCACAGAGCTTATTACAAGGGGGTGTTACACAGATGCGGGATGAACTCCTATCACATGATCGCATACGAGCAATTCAAGAGGAATTGGCGGGATTCTTCTTGACGGCGTCATACATGAAAAGGGAGAAAACCATACGGAAATTCAATGGGATTTTGGTGCTTGCTGATGTCAGGGATGTTATATTGTATATATGTAGTAGCGTCGGATAGATATACGAAAACTTGTTATCCGACCAAGCACGGAGAAAGAGAGGTCACTTCTCTCTATATATGTTCATGACGATCTTGTGTAATTAATGGTTCCTTCATTTGCTTGCTAGATAGCGTCGAGTTCTCTCTATATGTAGTAGCTAGCATCGACCAAGCATGGATAAAGAGAGGTCACTTCTCTCTAGTAGCTAGCTAACACAATATAAAACCCCTAAACCATCCAAAACCACTAAACCCCCCTTACAAAAAAAAACAAATACCCCAGCATCTGGGAGCTGCTGACGCGTGGCTGCCTTTTAGTCCCGGTTGGTGTTACCAACCGGGACTAAAGGTCCTCCTGCCTGGGCGCCCCACAGCGGCCACGTGGAGCTCCTTTAGTCCTGGTTCGTAAGCCAACCAGGACTAAAAGTAATGGGCATTAGTCCCGATCATTTTGTCCCGGTTACAGAACCGGGATTAAAGGCCCTCTGGAACCGGGACTAATGCCCTGTTTTCTACTAGTGACAATAGGCAATATTTTATCTCGGTTATATGGTCACGTGGTGCACGCTTCTCTAATCTTACCGAAGTAGGGAGGCCGGAGTCTGGATGGTGGAGGAGGGGGTCTCTGTTAAGCCTCTCTCGACTCAGTGGAGAAGGGAGACTGATCATGGAGGAGAATGTAGGAGATATGCCCTAGAGGCAATAATAAATGTTATTGATTATCTCCCTGTTCATAATTATGTTTATGTTCCATGCTATAACTGCAATGATTCTCGAGTCTACAAATAAAACGAGGCTTGGAGGAAGACTCATATGCATGTGTGGGATAATAAACGATAAAATGTATTCCTAGTCAAGCCTCTATGACTGGCTCAAGTGTTGCATGATTGTTCTGTTTTCCTGATCATGGGCATGTCTATGCCAGCAATTTTGAGGGCACAATGTTATAAGAACATTTGTGTTGAATCGACCCGATTGATGTTATGCTATGAGATTCATTCGTCACAAGTTAATGGTTAATAACACAGAGATGGTTAATGTTTGCATAATTCCTTAGACCATGAGAGTATCGAGTTTCTTCATGCTTGATTCATGAACTTTGGGGTTTGTTAAACGTCATCCGTAAATGGGTGGCTATTACGGCGGCTTACGGGTTCATGGAAAAGTGTGTCAAGTAACTTGATAACTCGAGATTGGGATTTGCTCCTCCGACGATGGAGAGATATCTCTGGGCCCTCTTGGTGTTACGGTATCCATCATCGTCTGGCCAGACACTTTGTGATTTGATCACGGGGATGCCGGAACACGGGAACGAGAAAAGAGAACAAATACCGGTAACGAGGTAACTGGCATAGTGGACAAGTTGTTGACCCACGGGGATGCCATCATGTCTCACCTCGGGTATTTGTAACATATCGCGAAGCAACAGGAATAGCACACGGCAACTGGAGGTTCACTCGAATATTCATTCGTGTGGGTATAGGGGTCAATATGGGTGTCCACGGCTCCGATGTTGATCATTGATCGGAAGGGGTTCCGTATCATGTCTATACTTCACCGAACCTATAGGGTCACACGCTTAAGGGTCATCTATCTGCTGAATACTAGACAGGGAGTCTGAGAGAAAATCACCGAAAAAGTTTTGGACACCGAAAAAGTTTCGGACAGCGGAAAAGTTCCGCAGAGAGAACACCGGATGAGTTTCGGTGAAACTGAAAAGTTGTTTCGGGGTATTCCATTAAGTCAAATTGGTTTCGGCACATGCCTGATAATTCTTGGAGGGTGCCAGAATCATTCTGGAAACTTCTGGGAATTTTCTGAGATGAAAACTGGAAATGTTCCGGAGCTGCCGGAACTGCTTCAGATGCTTTTCGCAGATGAAATCACTAAACTGGAATTGTTCCAGAACGGATCAAAAATTATTTTAGTGGGTACTGGAAATGTTCTAAGCCCACATTAATATTTTCAGTTCGAACGGACGCTGAAAAATGTCGTCATGAATAGTGAAAGTGCTTTTTGGGTTACTTTTTGGAAAGCCATTATTTTGGGTTTTGTCCCAAGATATTTTTTGGGGGTGACATGGATGGATGAGGCTCCCTTGGGGGGGCCCCTCCTAGGTGTGGCCGGCCACATGGGGGCTCCTCCTTGGAGCCCCCTCTTGTGCCTTGGTTTCACATTTGGGTCCTTGTGGAAGGACTTCATTCATGTGCTTTTGGGTTTTCTTGTAAAACCACCCTACCCCTTGGGATTTCCTATAAATAGAGGTGGAGGGGCAGCCCTCCACACTCATCCCTTCTCACATACATGCCATTGCAATGATCTGGCTTCTCTCTCCCTCCCACGAAAAGAGTTTCGTAGAGCCGAAAGGCTGTCTGGGTTCCGGTGGGAACTAGTTCTGGACGGCGAAGCCCTGCCGGATAGATGACACCGTATGTGTGCAACTCTGTAGAGAGGTCGTAGTTTCGATCTTAGTGCCTGACGGGCTGTTCGTGAGTGCCTCCCGAAGGGCTGTCCAAGTGACAGTCCAAGGTCTGTGAGTCCTCCCGAAGGGCTGTCCGAGTGACCGTTCGAGTTTCGAAGGTCCTCCCGAAGGGCTGTCCGCGACATCGTCCGGGGGACTGTTCGACCGCCTCCCGGAGGGCTGTCCGAAGGGAAGACGAGGGTATACATCCTCATGGTTGGGAGGTTGTAAATCCTAGCTGCGGGGATCTGCATCGCAGATCGTCATCGACTCTACTTCCGCTGCGCTACGAGTCGGTAACGAATATGATCAAACCTTGTATGCAGTCTCCCTAGTGGTCCTGGGCTGGTGCGTAGGTTAGAATTTTTTTGTTTTCTGCTGCGTTACCCTACAGTGGCATCAAGAGCCGTGCTATGCGTAGATGCAGGTTGCGATCTAGAATACATAGTGATGTATGGGTGTTGCACAATATAATTAGGTAGTAGATGAGTTCTATTACTGAAAATTATTTGTGCGGGTAGCAGATGAAATCTGTTACCCGATGTTCTTGTTGCTTCCCTGGAATTTGCATATTTCTGATCTTGCTAACAGCATGGTGGAGTTTCAATGTTCTGGCAATCCGCGATCCTGATTGATCAACGAAGTGCTAACAGTTCATTGAATTCCACTGTAGTTAAAAGGAAAGATGAAATTTCGCAGACGAAAGGGCAATGCAGATATGATCTGCACGGGGGTCATGCGTATGACGAAGTTTAGTATGTTGCTCGAGATTTTATTATCTCGGTTTTCATATACCCTGGAAAGTTAATCTAGCGACTTGAATTATCATACTTGATGATGGACATTGGTAGCTTCGGTTTGTTTCGAAACCTTAGAAGCCACGTAAAACAAGTTTTTGCATGAACCGATTAGAGGCGTCTAACTTGGTTTTGCAGCAGGGTTTGCATGTGCATGTGATGTGGTATAGCAGTGCTCATAATAATTTGATTATGTATGAGATGACTATATGATGTAAATTGATTAACATGACCTGCGTGTCATGATTCGGCATGATGGCTGGAGCCATATGATTGCACTTTAAATGACCTGTGTGTCAACCTTGTTGTAATGCATTATTTTATTAGCTATAGAGATAGCAATATTATCTGGTGCATCGACAAGGTGGTGTCAATCTTCGCAAAGGTGAACACCGACGCGAATGCCGAAGACGAAGAAATACAAGACTTCTCCGTCAGAAAGGGCTATACCATATCATGCTATTATGAATTGCCTGAGATGTTTATCCCTTATGATGCACCCTTCTTGATTGCGTGGTAGTCGCTTTTTATTAGGGTGATCTCTCACAAAAATATCAAGTAGTTAGTGTTCTCCCAAGTGTAGCACCGTCACGGCACCTAACTTTTCGGGGTATCACAGGATCTCCCTGGATACGAACGATTAGGGATGTGTGAGGCGGGTGAGTTGAGACCTCGCAGCAAGATCACTTGGTTGTCTTGACGTTCTGGAAGGATCTCCCTGAGCTCGGAACACGCCCATCGAAAGATGAACAAGAGTCACATAGAGATGTGATCGGCAAGTTTGCCTACCGATTGAAGTTCGCGCCATCAGTGTTCATCTCGTTCAATGGCGTTGAATGGAAATGCGGGTCTTGTATCACTCACAATCAATTATGAGAGATATTGATTTGAGTGGGAGCGCACTGTTGAATTAACTTGTTTAATTCTCATTGCAATTAATTATGAACACTGTCTAAGTGTGGTTTGCATAATAGTTGTAGAATAATGGCTCGTGTTTCCACCTTCCCTATTAAATATGAATAGCTGTTAAATATCTGGTTAAAACTTTACGGTTGGTAACGTAATGTGAGGATTGTCCTCAAGAGTACTGAGAAGGACTTTGTCCTATCGCATACTTTCGTTATTCTCTCGCTTATGCTATGGATCATGTGACTCTCGTCCTTCGATCCAAAAGCTAGAATTCTGTTTCAGTCAAGTGCAATATGTTTGCTTCCATGAGACCCGAACTTCGAAAGTTTGGATAGTTATGTGATATTCATGGAATCTGAAAATCATTTTCAGAGACAGACAAAGGCTAAAAGATATGAGATATCCAAAGCAATGTTTGTTTGCAAACTATTAGTAAAGGAGTTTACTATGCATTAGACTGATAAGAGAGGGATCCAGAAGAACGCCTGTCATATGATGAAAGGTGAATAAAACAACAACTTAAAGAGAAAGGAAGTGTCCGAAGGGTGTTAGTGAAACTTTCACGCCTAGGAAGTCCGGGGCTAACGCCACTCTTAAGTTGGGTGCTTCTTCTGAGATTAGGAGAAATACTAAAAGTTAAACTGTTAGAAGTATAATGGCAGAAAGAAAGAAGACTGGAATATCCAGCTCATGTATGAATGTCATACAAGTTTTTGATGTATAGAAGGCTAGTCAAAGATATAGTTCTTGGGAATTATGATTAATTTGTTAATCACTGATTCTTGGGTATTGTGAGTTAATCATAGAGATACCCGCTCGATTGCATTCTGTTGCAACTCGATGTAAGAACTACTATGGCCTGAAAGACTAGCCAGGAATGAGGTTTAGGTATACACAGGGAACATAGTAAATGTTACTATCCCGTCCATCGGTGTATTACCGTCTGTATTTATTTTCATAATTCATTTAGATTTTTACAAACTCTAGCCTTTGCATAAAGTAATCTTGCAAGAAGGTTGTTCATAAGAGAACTTTTTATGTTCGATGTTATGAATAACATAAGGGCCATACTATCATTGAGAATGAGATGCATGTTATGAATAATGATAATAATATATTACCTCTGGATTTACTTTCATAATTCATTTTAGAGTTTTACACACTCTAGCCCATTGCACAATGTTTGTTGCAAAAGAGTTGTTCATAAAAGAACAATTGTTGTTCAGTATTATGAATAACATAAAGGGCCATGCTTCCATCCGAGATTGGACGTATGTTATGAATATTGATGGTAATATGATACATCTATAACACTGACGCTAAATGTCGCAAGACTAAAAGAATACCACACAAGTTTGGCACTGCATTTGGTCACATTGGAGAAACCCGCATGGAAAACTCCATTATGATGGATTTTGAAGTCGTTTGATTTTGAATCATCTGACACTCGCAAATTTCCTCCGAAAAGTGAAGTGACTGAAATACCGTTCACAGGCCATAAGGAATGAGCAACAAACTTATTGGTGATCATACATTTTGATGTGTGTAGTTCAATAAATGTTGTTGCAAGTAGTGGATTTATCTATCTTCAGAAATGACTCAAGGAGATATATGGATATTTACTTGATGAGACGAAAGTCTGGATCTTTTGAAATCATTCGAAAGGTTTTCAAATATGAAGTAGAAGTTATTGTAACAAGAAAATTATGTTTCTACAATTCGATTGCAGAAAGGAATATTTGAGTTACAAGTTTAGCGAATGTCTGACGAGTTGTGAAAGGGGTTTCATAACTTGCACCTCCCGGAGCACCACTGCAAGTGGAAAGTCCGTGAAGATGTAATCGAACCATTTATGACATGGTAAGATCAAAGGTGACATAAATAAATTTTCCATTATCCCTTTTAAAGAGTGATGCTTTAGAGACTGCGGCTTTTACACTGAAAAGAGCTCCATCTGGTCTGTTGAAATGACACCATGGTATGGTACGCCCAACCATGTTATATCTTTTCTTAACATTTGGAATATGGGGCTTGTGTAAAAGGTTACAAACCTATTCCAAATCAGACAAGTGCTACTTTGTAGGTTATCCCAAAATGTTGGGTATTCCCCCACCACTATACCGAGGCAAAAGTTTTTGCCACAAAACGGTATGCTTTTAAAGAGAATTGTTCTTGCAAAAGGTGAGTGGGAGGACAGTGCAACTCGACGAGATAACCAGTATCTTCATCATCAGGTCAAAGGAAAGGAACCTTGGAAGTGATTCCGGAGTTTCCTACTACGACTGATACGGAAGTCTCTACAATAAAATGTATGGACTTCGGTTGAACTTGCAGCTGAACCACGTAGGCAAGGCTCGTGCAAACCTCTCAGGTGCGTAGACGAGATATTGTTGTTAGACAACAGTATACCTACGATACACAAGGAAGCGTTGATGGGCCCTGAGTCCGGAATTGGCTAAATGCCAATACATTCTGAGTTAGTTTCCATATAAGTGATTCAAGATTAAAACCTTGATACACCTTTCGGAAGACTTAGAGTCTAACGAATATTTATGGAACTTAAAACAGATACGGATAAAAATGTTTTATCCATAAAGCTCGACTTGTTGAAATAACAAGTTCAAGGAGTTGACTGCGATGAGGTTGTTTCACCGTAGCGATGCTTAAAGTCGGTTCGGGTTGAACTAGCAATTAATACATATTTCAGTCATGAGATATGAAACATGGATGACAATAGGATTTCCATATGATGGAAATGAAACCAAGGACTTGCATGTGTTACAGTCCAAGGTATTTTGTCATTCCAGAGGATGCTAGTGAGTGTGCAAACTTCAGAGTTCCAGCAATGGACAGAAGAGAGCATAATGGAGTTGGAATCTTCGTGTTTTGATGAAATGGTCAAAAGGGTTTGACTTCATCAATGGGTAACGAAGATGCTTGTGATTCAAGAAAGTAAGTGGGAGCATAATAAATTTCTAAAAAATGATGTGTGCTTGACACATTGTTAATTGGAAATAAATTTCTTGACACGAATTAGGACTTCATTTGAAAATAGTTTTTCAATGAAGTGCTTGGGCTAAATAGCCTTTATATTAGGCATGATGATCTATGGAGATAGATTTACCTAATGGGGCTGAGCAAAGATACATATTGACAAGATGCTAAAACCTTTTAGCATTAAAAACGTCAAGGAGTGATTCTTGCCGAAGTCACATGGAAAGAGTTTTTGCAAGACTCGGTGTCCCAAAACACTGATGAGCAAAATACATGATGGAGATTCCACACACTCTTGTGTTTGGATTAATCATGTATTCCATGGTATGTAAAAACAAACCAGATATGTCCAATACTCCCAAAGTTGTTGCCAGTATAGATACCAAAGTGATCAAAAGTACTGATCATGGGACAACAGTGAAAAAGGGTCATTGAGTACTATAATAGCACTGATGACATGTTTTCTCGCAAGCGGAGATCATGAAGAGTTCGTTGTAAAAGGTTACATCGATACAGTCTTCATCCATGCTCCATGCGATTT
This sequence comes from Thinopyrum elongatum, assembly GCA_011799875.1. Classification (NCBI taxonomy): domain Eukaryota; kingdom Viridiplantae; phylum Streptophyta; class Magnoliopsida; order Poales; family Poaceae; genus Thinopyrum; species Thinopyrum elongatum. Next base: position 21,970,328 of record CM022297.1, on the reverse strand, counting down.
TCGATTTAAATTGAGGGTTTTGTGTAACACACAATCTGGTGGCACAGTTAGTTGGAATTTGTTCAAACAAGTTACTGTGGCGAATTCTATAACAGAGGCGAAGTATGTTGCCGCTTTTAAAGCGACAAAGAAGATGTTGAATCATATAGTTCATTCATGAACTTAGTATGGTTCCAAGATGGCTTTTGTCAATGGGACACTACTGCTGGTAGTTGCTCCATAACTCAGTCTGAGGAATCCAGGTTCGACCTGTGATTCACATACATACAAAGCCAAGTCCACGCAAAATATGAATTTTGTGAAAGCGTAAAAACGCGAGGATACGCAAAGATACACACGGAGCTGAAGTCGTCAGATCCGTTGGACATCAGGCTATACCACATGTGAAGCATATTTACACCGGTGTGCCACAGGTCTGAAGTGCATTAGCATTAACTAGATTATTGACTCTAGTGCAAGTGGGAGTCTGTAGGAGATATGCCCTAGAGGCAATAATAAATGTTATTGATTATCTCCCTGTTCATAATTATGTTTATGTTCCATGCTATAACTGCAATGATTCTCGAGTCTACAAATAAAACGAGGCTTGGAGGAAGACTCATATGCACGTGTGGGTTAATAAACGATAAAATGTATTCCTAGTCAAGCCTCTATGACTGGCTCAAGTGTTGCATGATGGTTCTGTTTTCCTGATCATGGGCATGTCTATGCCAGAAATTTTGACGGCACAATGTTATAAGAACATTTGTGTTGAATCGACCCGATTGATGTTATGCTATGAGATTCATTCGTCACAAATTAATGGTTAATAACACAGAGATGGTTAATGTTTGCATAATTCCTTAGACCATGAGAGTATTGAGTTTCTTCATGCTTGATTCATGAACTTTGGGGTTTGTTAAACGTCATCCGTAAATGGGTGGCTATTACGGCGGCTTACGGGTTCATGGAAAAGTGTGTCAAGTAACTTGATAGCTCGAGATTGGGATTTGCTCCTTCGACGATGGAGAGATATCTCTGGGCCCTCTTGGTGTTACGGTATCCATCATCGTCTGGCCAGACACTTTGTGATTTGATCACGGGGATGCCGGAACACGGGAACGAGAAGAGAGAACAAATACCGGTAACGAGGTAACTGGCATAGTGGACAAGTTGTTGACCCACGGGGATGCCATCATGTCTCACCTCGGGTATTTGTAACATATCGCGAAGCAACAGGAATAGCACACGGCAACTGGAGGTTCACTCGAATATTCATTCGTGTGGGTATAGGGGTCAATATGGGTGTCCACGGCTCCGATGTTGATCATTGATCGGAAGGGGGTCCGTGTCATGTCTATACTTCACCGAACCTATAGGGTCACACACTTAAGGGTCATCTATCTGCTGAATACTAGACAGGGAGTCTGAGAGAAAATCACCGAAAAAGTTTCGGACAGCGGAAAAGTTCCGCGGAGAGAACACCGGATGAGTTTCGGTGAAACTGAAAAGTTATTTCGGGGTAATCCATTAAGTCAAATTGGTTTCGGCACATGCCTGATAATTCTTGGAGGGTGCCAGAATCATTCTGGAAACTTCTGGGAATTTTCTGAGATGAAAACCGGAAATGTTCCGGAGCTGCCGGAACCGCTTCAGATGCTTTTCGCAGATGAAATCACTAAACTGGAATTGTTCCAGAACGCATTGAAAATTATTTTAGTGGGTACTGGAAATGCTCTAAGCCCACATAAATATTTTCAGTTCGAACGGACACTGAAAAATGTCGTCATGAATAGTGAAAGTGCTTTTTGGGTTACTTTTTGGAAAGCCATTATTTTGGGTTTTGTCCCAAGATATTTTTTGGGGGTGACATGGATGGATGAGGCTCCCTTGGGGGGGGCCCTCCTAGGTGTGGCCGGCCACATGGGGGCTCCTCCTTGGAGCCCCCTCTTGTGCCTTGGTTTCACATTTGGGTCCTTGTGGAAGGACTTCATTCAAGTGCTTTTGGGTTTTCTTGTAAAACCACCCTACCCCTTCGTATTTCCTATAAATAGAGGTGGAGGGGTAGCCCTCCGCACTCATCCCTTCTCCCATACATGCCATTGCAATGATCTGGCTTCTGTCTCCCTCCCACGAAAAGAGTTTCGTAGAGCCGAAAGGCTGTCTGGGTTCCGGTGGGAACTAGTTCTGGACGGCGAAGCCCTGCCGGATAGATGACACCGTATGTGTGCAACTTTGTAGAGAGGTCGTTGTTTCGATCTTAGTGCCCGAGGGGCTGTTCGTGAGTGCCTCCCGAAGGGCTGTCCAAGTGACGGTCCGAGTTCTGTGAGTCCTCCCGAAGGGCTGTCCGAGTGACCGTTCGAGTTTCGAAGGTCCTCCCGAAGGGCTGTCCGCGACATCGTCCGGGGGACTGTTCGACCGCCACCCGGAGGGCTGTCCGAAGGGAAGACGAGGGTATACATCCTCGCGGTTGGGATGTTGTAAATCCTAGCTGTGGGGATCTGCATCGCCGATCGTCATCGACCCTACTTCCGCTGCGCTACGAGTCGGTAACGAATATGATCAAACCTTGTATGCAGTCTCCCTAGTGGTCCTGGGCTGGTGCGTAGGTCAGAATTTTTTTGTTTTCTGCTGCGTTAACCTACAGAGAAGAGGGGAAGGATCTTGGACAGAGGTTCGCTGGGGCTGTTCGCCTCCGGCGATAGAACCCATGTCGGTGCTCCTCTTTCGCCATCTATTTGTGAAGTCACTGTGGTGGTGGAAGAAGAGCAGAGGAGTGGCGTTGATGCAGATTTGGCCGGATGTGGCGCCCCCGACTCGACCGTACACTAATCATATGCGCAAATGTGTATGATCAAGATCGGGGACTCACGGGAAGATATCACAACACAACTCTAGACACATATTAAAGTCATAGAAGCTTTTATATTACAAGCCAGGGGCCTCAAGGGCTTGAATAAATAAGCTCGCTTACAAGCGTTAGAGGAAGCACCAGATATCTGAGTACAGATATAAAAGATAAACAGATAAGCCTTAAGAAGGCGGGGCTAAACAATGACTAAGATCTAAAAGGCGCAGGCCTCCTGCCTGGGACCCCCCGAACCTACTCCTGGTCGTCAGCCAACTCGTAGAAGTAACCACCCTCGGGGTGGTAGTAGTCGTCGACGGGGGCAGCTGACTCCTGGGCTCCGTCATCTGGTCGCATCAAATGGGTATAGGGAAAAGAGGAAGCAAGCAGCCGTGAGTACTCATCCAATGTACTCAGCAAGACTTGCATCATATCTATTCTATGTGTGCAACATTATCAAAGGAATGCTGTATCTGTGGGCTAGACTGCAGAAATGCCAGAATAGAGAGAAGGCCTAGTCCTATCGAAGACTAGCATCTTCAAGCATCTTGCAGCATTTAGAAGAGTACAGAATAGCATATTGTAATTAACAAGTATGTTGTAACATTAGCGCCCAAAGATCCTTTCTCGACTCAATGCGACAAAGCAATCTCGGAGCCATCATATCCATTTCACATCTCTAGTATCCAGTTCTGGTTGTATCGATCGGGATACAACTCCGAGTGTCCGTTACCGAGGATCTGGCTATTCGAATAGATATACTTCCCTGCAGGGGTGCACCAACTTACCCACCACGCTCGATTAACTCCGGTCGGACACACTTTTCTGGGTCCTGCCCAGCCTCGGTCAAAACGACACGCCGCAGCCATACCTAGGCTCAACAGAGAGGTCAGCACGCCGGACTAACCCTATGCGCGCAGGGGTCTTGGGCCCGCCCTTTGCACTCCTGCACATTGCGAACGCGGTCGTGAGCAGACCTAGCCTCCTTAATACAAGTGCAGCCTTTCCCAGTCCAACCCGGAGCGCGCCGCTCAGTCGCTGACGTATAGAAAGCTTTGGCTGATACCACGACGCGGAGTACCCATATTTATTCCCCACGTGATGTTTAGTGCGAAAAGGCCAGAGGCCTACTCGGATCAAATATCCAAACCGTTAGTGTATTGAGAGCGCGCGGTAACGAGCAGAGACTCACGATCATGTGACCCCGTCGCCCCGTCTCGTGGACTTGCGGCAAGGGCTAAGAATGCCCGGCCGTGCCACGTAGTTATCTCGCGGGTACCCTCCAGGTCATCCTGACTCCACATCACTCACAACATTTGCTCACGCGGGTGCCCCTTAGGGTCGACCCGACTTTATCAGGTATCAAGGGTAAAGTCACAGTAACCATGTGTCCATAACACCAATGGGGAAAACCTGAGGAATCACCCTCGATGGATTCCCACTTGATGTAGCCGACAAGGTGAACTAAGGAGGAATCACCCTCGATGGTTCACACCTGAAGGGTTGCACGATAGAGTCGTTATCGGGAGTGGTGAAGGAGGAATCACCCTCGAAGACCACGTCTGATTAGCTACTCTGCAAAGTTAACATCAGAAGTGCTATACGAGGTATCACCCTCGGCACTCGATAGTAACCCTGTAGTGTCGTACGGATAAGGGGGTGTGATGTGATGTGTTGGGCTCTGAACATCGATCAAGTTGATCGAGTCATCTGATAAACCAGTGGGGGCAATTGGGACAAAGTGAGGGGTCACGGTTGGATCACCAACAAACCTATACTAAGCAGTTTAGGATAAACAGGTAAGGTTCAAGAGCAGGTTACAAAATCAGGCTATGCATCAGAGTAGGATCAATCAATTACAATAGCAAAATCAAATGCAAGCATGAGAGAGAATGGAATGGCGATATAGGAATGATCAAGGGGGTTTGCTTGCCTGGAAGCTCTGCGGCAAAAGATTGGTCGTCAGGGGTGTAGTCGACGTCGGGAGCAGCTTCAGTCTCGGGGGCTACGTCAGTACCGGGATCTACCGAGAGAGAAGAAGGGGAGGAAACAAATAAATACACAGCAATCATATACAACACAGGGATGACATGCTAAAGTGCAGTGCAGGGTTGCCTAAAAGCATGTCTAAGCCACTTTAGTTATTTTAGGATTAAAGTTGGAATTATAAACCGGTAAGTATGCACTATTCATCTACCGGAAACAGGCAAAAAGTTGCGGCTTCACCTACATAGAGGGTCCCGACACGGAAACAGAAAGCACGGTTAGATTCGTGGGATTTTTCTGAGCAACTTTCATGTAGAAAGTTTTTCCATCCGAGGTACGGTTTATTTTTTACAATTTTTCAAAGTTTTAGCATTTTTTCTGAAATCTAAATCAATTTAGAAAAGAACAAAAAATAATAGACTATGTCAGCATGACGTCACTATGACATCAGCGAGTCAAACCGCTGGTCCAGGTCAAACCTGACCTGTGGGACCCACCTGTTATAGACAGTGGGTTAAACAGAGTAGTTTTAGCCTCAACGGAGATAATTAACTAGTGGGCCCGGCCTGTCAGTGGCTATTTAACTTGTCTAATTAAGGTTTAATTAAAAACAATTTAGTTAATTTAGTTAACCGTAAGGGGCCCACACATCAGCGACCGTAGCCGCCACGTCAGCCACGTTGACCCAGTCAACTAGTCAATTGGGCCCGCGGGACCTAGTGGCCAGTGACTCAGGGTGGCCCACACGTTAGTCCACGTCGGCTGCCTCGCCGGAAAACGGGCTTCAGGATTCTTCTACACGGCACCAAAACGGGCGTTTCCGGGCTCGATCGATCGAGCACTCCACCCCGCATCTAGATACGGCGTCGGAACGGGCGGAGGTGGTCGGAAAACACGCCGGCCTGGAGGTTTGTCGGAGGCCGAAATCTGGCGAACTCGCGCGCAGTGATATAGAGGCCAAAGCAGTAGGCGCACTATTCCTACGGCATCTACTCGACGCCATGAACGCGATGGCGAACTCGGTGGACCGTGACGGACACTGCTGCGATGGCAGCGAGCTCGACAGCGGAGCGCTGTTCGGGCGGCCATGGCACGGCGTCGCTAGGGAAGCTACGACGAGACCGCGGCGGCCAGAGAGAGAGGACTAGGGAGGGGAGGCTCACCGTTTGGCTATGTAAAGCCCTTGGCGGCTTTGTAGCTAGAGGGGAGCTCGAGGTCGCCGGCAAGCGTCGGAGACAGAGGCGAGGATGCCGGGCTCGATTCGGTCAATGCGGCGGGCTCCGGCTTGTTCGCGCGGTCGGAGAGGAAGGAGAAGACGTCGGCGGCTCAGTTGAGCCAGTCGGGGAGGCACCGTGGCCGTGGATCCGCAGCGACACGTCGGCGGTGGCGCTCGATGGGAAAAGAGGAAAGGCGAGCGAGGCGAGGAGGGAGAGGGGGAGACTGAGGGCGGCGTCCAGGGGAGGCGAACTGTGCGCCGTTCTTATCCCCATCCAACTGCTCCCATCGCGGTGGCGGGCTGTAGCCGGAGCTCGAGCTCCTGGCCATGGCGCTGCTGCCACGGAGGGGGGAGCAGGTGGGCGACAGCGTTGGGCTGGGCCTGGCCCAGTAGGCAGGTAAGTGGCCTCTGGCCTTTTTCTGTTTTATTTCTTTAGGTAGCAATTGTATCCTATAAAATGTGGACTTGGCTCCATAATTTGTAATGCCATTTTATGTGTTGCCACAAAAAGTTTGAGGGATTTTAGGCTCTGTTTGAATTTTGATCAAATGAAAAAGATTTTATTAATGCCATTTTGCCACTGTTTTAATTATCTTGGGGCATTTTGGCAATTCAAATAATGTTGGTTTCAATTTTATAACTGCCTTGAGATTATTCGCAATTTGATGAACTATTTTGCAATAATTTATTGCAACTTTATTTTCCATTTGCAAAATGATTTTGATTTCAAAAGAGTTTGAAATGAGATATGAGAGTACTGTGATCATTACTCACTAAACAAGTAGCTTAGCATTAAGATGGTGATCACTGTAGCATCATTACAGAGGGGGTGTTACAATTCTCCTCCACTACAAGAAATCTCGTCCTGAGATTTAAGAGGTGGAGTAAGGGGTAACTTCGGGTGAACGGACCTTTGCAAGGTCGATTATCTGGTGGACAACTCAGGGAGTGTGAAAGGAAGTATCTCTCGAATTGAAACTTAAATAAGAATCGAGAGCAAAGTAGGAAGGTACGATAAGAAGTTTCAAGCGGCTAGGCTATCGTTCGATGCTTGAAACAGAGTGTCACATGGGTTCATAGCAACGGGAATAGATCATCTCTCGGAAGGTGGCTCGTGATATGATACGAAGCCAAATGCAAGAATATTTCGGAATCAAGGTTGTGCAGGAGAGTCGGGTTTTCGACCCAATGGAACTGTGGGTTATGTGCCCACCATGTGTGTTAAGAGTAGGAAGAGCGGTGACATCTTACACGGATATGATAGCAAGGCATGTCAGAGGATAGCCTGTCAGTTATGTTGGCAACAACGTTGGTACCAAGGGCGAGGGATGAAGTGAACCATTTTCCTGCTCGTTAAGACGAGGCGGACCAATAGGCAAGGTTCTCGTCCATCTGTGGTTACCGGATTGTCTTCAACAATAGGAACAGGGTCTTGCTGACAGAGTTGTACACTGAGGTGCTTAATTAAGCAGGGATTTATTACTGCTTACATCATATAGATCGCAAGAAGGGTTAAACAAACCAATGGAAAGGAAAATGTGTATACACGAGTATTAGGTGTATAACCTTCCCAAGAGCAAGCAGAGCGGGATAATCATGACAGGACTCCAAGTACGTAACCATTTAAACAAAGGGGGAAGAAATTTATGAGGATTACCCATACAATGGTGTGAGGGTAATTGAATAAGAAACATTTAGCATTATGCTTCCACAGTTATCGTTGATGTTTGAGTACCACGGTCATGCTTCGGGATAGTATTGACATGGTGATCAGGTAAAGGTCAATCTTTGGATACACAAGGGATCCATCAGAAATGACTTATAAATTAAGTCGTATATTTTCAGCAAGGAAAAGATGAGGACGTGGCCCACGGGTTCAGCAACAATTCATCGGGGGGGGGCAAGGATGGTATTTCTCATCATGAATTCGATTGATATCCTAGAACAAGTCAATATATTGATGGTGGCCACGATAAATTTTGTCGAGAGGCTCTATGAAGATGCCATCGAACAGCGACGACATCAAGCGAAAGGAATGATGAAGCGAAAGGTTATTGGAATCACGGATATGACACAAGCTCGAAATCAGGCTTGTTGTTCAAGGTGAAATGATAAGATGAGGAAGATCGACGCAAGCTTCGCTCATTGTCGGAAGTTGCTCCGGGCATAAGGACCAGGTAGCACAGTTAAAATCGACACGATAATGATATAGCCGATCAGGCTAGGAATGTTGTGATGGAGTATCATTCCAATAAGAATTCAGAAGAGGTAGTGCAATGACACAATATCCTTGAGATAACATGGGGCAATACTCGAAGGTAGACAAGAATAGAGGTTGGACAGGTGAAATGATCTGCGGAAGACAAGTATTTTAACTTGTCTGGGAAATGGAATCAAGGAGAAAATATGGTCTGAACCACGATTGCAAAGGATCAATTCACAGATACAAGATGAACTTATACCAAGGGAACAATTGATTTTAAGAGAAACTTCCATGATAAGATCTACATCATGTCTATGGGCATGAACACTAAGTTCAAGGTCGAGCCCCACTTCTCCAATGCATAATCTTTCATTCACTGCTCTGTTTAAAAATTATATGAACGTGAAGAACTACCTGGTGAAATACCAGAGGAGTATGACCCGCAAAAATTATCGGGTTCACACAGATTAGAGAAGGCATAGGTTCAACCCATCGGGGCATCTTAGGACCATATACCACAAACTACAGGAGTAGATAACTCAAGCTCGATAGTAGAGCATGGCTGACAAAAACAGAGGATACAATTTACCAAAGGCATTATGTATCAGGGGAGAACTCATAAGATTTCAGATGTTAAGGACACTGTCGGATAACAACCCAACAATGGATCTAGCGATTCATGACGGAATTGACGTGAATATCGGTAATCAAGCAGAGGAAGAAGGGATGCAAAGGCATCGGCTTATAGAAACATCTAAATAATTTAATGCTTAAATACAAAGAAATTTTGGTTTCTAGATCGGTGTATCAGAATCAGATGCTCTGATCGAAGATGGATAGGTTGAACAGACTTAGAGGCACACCCGATCAAATCTTGATTGGGCAAGAACCAACTCATATCCGGAACGATGTCTGAGCCGGAAAGAAAATTTCTAAGGATTAATTAATGATTGCGAGTATTCGCGCACACATAGAATCCATAGGAACAGAATGACAATCACAAAGGATTTTAATAAATATTGCTAGGCATGTGGAATTAACCAAAATGCAGGCGGGCAAGGAGAATCAAGAGCAATAGGCTGCAGAGGATTTTCGGGAGATCAGATAGTATTTCAAAGTATTTTGGAAATCTCATGAACAACTGGGGATGAACGGACCCCGGGTGAGTGAATTATCCGCAGTGCGAAAAGAAGCTGCAAAGCAGAAGGCACAAAGGATTCTCGGAACAACGAAGAGTATTAGGGGTAACTTGTAACAACTAGAGCAACTGGGGATGAAGGTACAAACGGCAAGGATGTTATTCACGGGAATTATCGGTGGTCAGGAACTGCAAAGCAGTGGGCACATGGTCTCGGGAAACATCGAGGAGTATCTGCAGAATCTTCTGGCGAAGCAAGCGATCATCTGTAGTGAAGGGGCTCTCCGGGATGAAGTGGTTACGAGAACCTAATGTAGTTAGTAAATTCATTTAACCCGAATAGAAGAGAGATCAGAGTCCCAGAGTAAGGAAGAGGAATAAAAGGTCCTAATATCACCAATTGGCGACGTGGGCCCGTAAACCACACAGCCATGTTAGTAAAACAATTTTTTTTCAAAGACTAGACTCAACTTCGGCCAAGGAGTTGGAAAGGGGGGGGGGTTCCTACAGGCAGTCGGTTCTGATACCAACTTGTGGCGCCCCCGACTCGACCGTACACTAATCATACAAGCAAATGTGTACGATCAAGATCAGGGACTCACGGGAAGATATCACAACACAACTCTACACATACTAAAGTCATACAAGCTTTTATATTACAAGCCAGGGGCCTCAAGGGCTTGAATACATAAGCTCACTTATAAGCGTTAGCGGAAGCACCAGATATCTGAGTACAGATATAAAAGATAAACAGCTAAGCCTTAAGAAGGCGGGGCAAAACAACGACTAAGATCAAAAAGGCGCAGGCCTCCTGCCTGGGACCCTCTGAACGTACTCCTGGTCGTCAGCCAACTCGTAGAAGTAACCACCCTCGGGGTGGTAGTAGTCGTCGTCGGCGGGGGCAGCTGACTCCTGGGCTCCGTCATCTGGTCGCATCAAATGGGTATAGGGAAAAGAGGAAGCAAGCAGCCGTGAGTACTCATCCAAAGTACTCAGCAAGACTTACATCAGATCTATTCTATGTATTCAACATTATCAAAGGAAGGCTGTATCTGTGGGCTAGACTGCAGAAATGCCAGAATAGAGAGAAGGCCTAGTCCTATCAAAGACTAGCATCTTGCAGCATTTAGAAGAGTACAGAATAGCATATTATAATTAACAAGTATGTTGTAACATTAGCACCCAGAGATCCTTTCTCGACTCCCTGCGAGAAAGCAAACCCGGAGCCATCATATCCATTTCACATCTCCAGTATCCAGTTCTAGTTGTATCGATCGGGATACAACTCCGAGTGTCCGTTATCGAGGATCCGACTATTCGAATAGATATACTTCCCTGCAGGGGTGCACCAACTCGATGAACTCCGGCCGGACAAACTTTTCTAGGTCCTGCCCGGCCTCGGTCAAAATGCACACCGCAGCCCTACCTAGACTCAACAGAGAGGTCAGCTCGCCGGACTAACCCTATGCGCGCAGGTGTCTTGAGCCCATCGCCCTTTGCACTCCTGCATGTTGCGAACGCGGCCGTGAGCAGACCTAGCCCCTTAATACAAGTGCAGCATTTCCCTGTCCAACCCGGCGCGCGCTGCTCAGTCGCTGACGTCTAGAAAGCTTTGGCTGATACCACGACGCAGAGTACCCATATTTATTCCCCCGTGATGGTTAGTGCGAAAAGGCCAGAGGCCTACTCGGATCAAATATCCAAACCGTTAGTGTACTCGGAGCGCACGGTAACGAGCAGAGATTCACGATCATGTGACCCCATCGCCCAGTCTCGTGGACTTGCGGCAAGGGCTAAGAATGCCTGGTCACGCCACGTAGTTATCTCGCGGGTACCCTCCAGGTTAACCCGACTCCAGATCACTCGCAACATTTTCTAGCGCGGGTACCCCTTAGTGTCGACCCGACTTTGTCAGGTATCAAGGGTAAAGTCACAGTAACCATGTGTCTATAACACCAAGGGGGAAAACCCGAGGAATCACCCGCGATGGATTCCCACTTGATGTAGCCGGCAAGGTGAACTAAGGAGGAATAACCCTCGATGGTTCACGCCTGAAGGGTTGCACGACAGAGTCGTTATCGGGAGTGGTGAAGGAGGAATCACCCTCGAAGACCATGTCCGATTAGCTACTCTACAAAGTTAACATCAGAAGTGCTATATGAGGTATCACCCTCGGCACTCGATAGTAACCCTGCAGTGTCGTACGGATAAGGGGGTGTGATATGATGTGTCGGGCTCTGAACATCGATCAAGTTGATCGAGTCATCTGATAAACCAGCGGGGGCAACTGGGACAAAGTGAGGGGTCACGGTTGGATCACCAACCAACCTATACTAAGCAGTTTAGGATAAACAGGTAAGGTACAAGAGCAGGTTACAAAATCAGGCTATGCTTCAGAATAGGATCAATCAATTACAATAGCAAAATCTAATGCAAGCATGAGAGAGAATGTAATGGGCGATATAGGAATCATTAAGGGGGTTTGCTTGCCTGGAAGCTCTGAGGAAAAAGACTGGTCGTCAGGGTTGTAGTCGACGTCGGGAGCAGCTTCAGTCTCGGGGGCTACGTCAGTACCGGGATCTACCGAGAGAGAAGAGGGGGAGGAAACAAACAAATACACAACAATCATATGTAACACAGAGCATGACATGCTAAAGTGCAGTGCAGGGTTGCCTAAAATCATGTCTAAACCACTTTAGTTATTTTAGGATTAAAGTTGGAATTATAACCGGTATGTATGCACTATTCATCTTCCGGAAACGGACAAAAAGTTGCAGGTTCACCTACGTAGATGGTCCCGACACGGAAACAGACAGCACAATTAGATTCATGGGATTTTTCTGAGCAACTTTCATGTAGAAAGTTTTTCCATCCGAGCTACGGTTTATTTTCTATGATTTTTCAAAGTTTTTATCGTTTTTTCTGAAATCTAAATCAATTTTAAAAGTAACAAAAAATAATAGATTATGTCAGCATGACATCACTATGACATCAGCGAGTCAAACCGCCCGGTCCAGGTCAAACCTGACCTGCGGGACCCACCTGTCATAGACAGTGGGTAAACAGAGTAGTTTTAACCTCAACAGAGATAATTAACTAGTGGGCCCGGCCAGTCAGTGGCTATTTAACTTATCTAATTAAGTTTTAATTAAAAACAGCTTAGTTAATTTAGTTAACCGTAAGGTGCCCACACGTCAGCGACCGTAGCCGCCATGTCAGCCATGTTGACCCAGTCAACTGGTCAACTGGGCCCGCAGGACCCAGTGGCCAGACTCAGGGTGGCCCACACGTCAGTCCACGTCGGCTGCCTCGCCGGAAAAAGCTCCGGCGAGCTCGTGCGCTGAGGCGCGACGCCGGTGAGCTTCGGGAGTCTTCTACACGGCACCAAAACGGGCGTTTACGGGCTCAATCGATCGAGCACTCCACCCCGCATCTAGCTACGGCGTCGGAAAGGGCGGAGGTCGTCAGAAAACACGCCGGCGTCGAGGTTTGGTGGAGGCTGAAATTCGGCGAACTCGCGCGCGGTGATACAGAGGCCAAAGCGGGCGGCGCACTACTCCTACGGCATCTACTCGATGCCACGAACGCGATGGCGAGCTTGGTGGACCGTGACGGCCACTGCTGCGACGGCAGCGTGCTCGACAGCGGAGCTCTGTTCGGGCGGACATGGCGCGGCGTCGCCACGGAAGCTACGGCGAGACCGCGGCGGCCAAAGAGAGAGGAGAGGGGAGGTGAGGCTCACCGTGCGGCTATGTAAAACCCTTGACGGCTTTGTAGCTGCAGGGGAGCTCGAGGTCGCCGGCGAGCGTCGGAGACAGAGGCGAGGATGCCGGGCTCGATTTGGGCAATGCGGCGGGCTCCGGCTTGCTCACGCGGTCGGAGAGGAAGGAGAAGACGTCGGCGGCCCGGTTGAGCCAGTCGGGGAGGCAGGGGAGGCACCGTGGCCGTGGATCCGCAGCGACACGTCGGCGATGGCGCTCGATGGGGAAAGAGGAAAGGCGAGCGAGGCGAGGAGGGAGAGGGGAAGACTGAGGGCGGCGTCCAGGGGAGGCGAACTGGGCGCCGTTCTTATCCCCATCCAACTGCTCTCGTCGCGGTGGCGGCCTGTGGCCGGAGCTCGAGCTCCTGGCCATGGCGCTGCTGCCACGGAGGGGGGTAGCAGGTGGGCTACAGCGTTCGGCTGGGCCTGGCCCAGTAGCCAGGTAAGTGGCCTCTGGCCTTTTTCTGTTTTATTTCTTTAGGTAGCAATTGTATCTTATAAAATGTGGAGTTGGCTCCAAAATTTGTATTGCCATTTTATGTGTTGCCACAAAAAGTTGGAGGGATTTTAGGCTCTGTTTGAATTTTGATCAAATAAAAAAGATTTTATTAATGCCATTTTGCCACTGTTTTAATTATCTTGGGGCATTTTGGCAATTCAAATAATGTTGGTTTCAATTTTATAACTGCCTTGAGATTATTCGCAATTTGATGAACTATTTTGCAATAATTTTATTGCAACTTTATTTTCCATTTGCAAAATGATTTTGATTTCAAAAGAGTTTGAAATGAGATATGAGAGTACTGTGATCATTACTCACTAAACAAGTAGCTTAGCATTAAGATGGTGATCACTGTAGCATCATTACAGAGGGGGTGTTACACCGGAGCTCATCTTCAATAGCTGTGCTGGGTAAGCTACGGCGCCCGCTATGGCGCAGAGCTGGGCTGCCAAAATCCGGGGCCCTGTGCGAAACTAAAAAATGGGCCCTATGTCACTAGAAAAAAATGACTAGAAAAAAAATGAACTAACGAGCAATTAGACAAACCATCTAACTCACCTAGTCTCGTGTCCTGTCCGATTGAATTGCTATACTGTTATCTTTAACCGAGGAGACAAGAATCGATCACTAACGATCCCTACCAAAAATTAATTAGGAATTACGAGTAGGAGCCAAGTTAATCAGAAAGGAGGACTTGCCAGCGGCAGGCTACCTATTGGCTGTTTTGACGAGAGGAACTGTCGCGGTGTCACCCGTCGCCGGTGCTCCGGAGTGTGGAACTCTGGTTGATCGATCCGACGATCCCGTTTCTGATGATCCGATCGACTAGCGGCCTGAGGACCGTCGCCGATCGATCCGACGATCCCGTTTCTGTAGCGACACGAGTGCTTTTGCGGTTCTGCCTTTTGCGACCGATCTGATCTGACGGTGCCGTTTCCTATCGAGCAGTGGCTTGAGGGCTCTCGACACCTCGACTCATGCGGCGGACGCGCCAGCGGCCCAACGCCCAGAAACAGCTATACATAGGCCTATAAAAAATTTGGGCCCCCCAAAATTTATGGGTCCTGTGCGGGCAGCACAGTCTGCACATCTATGGGCCCGGCCCTGCTACGGCGGTAGACTGTCGGCCATCTCCGTTAAGCTGTTTAATCTTCAGGCCGAATGACAGCTTTACTTCTTCCTCTCGGCCGAGGTGCCAGATGGGAGGCAGTCCATCTTCTGCACGGAGTCCAGGGCGCGGTGCATTGGAGGTTTGGCCGTCCCAAGGGGCCCAATTGCAATCTTCATCCGCAAATCGGGGTGCTCGTTGCAAATGCCAGGGTCCAGTTTGTTATTTCTACTTTGTTTCGGGCCGTGTAATAAAATGCTGTGTACTACTGTTTTCTGGTCAATACAGCCTGCGGGGACCTTTAGGACCCTCTCTTGTTCCAACAAAGAAAAATAATTATCGAAAAAATCCTCACACTCCGGCACGTGCATACTGTCAGCAATAGCATCAGTGGAATGAAATCGATCGCATGGCAGATTTCATAATAAAAGCCTTCCCGTTCTGCAGTACATCAGCCGGGCTCACCGTTCACACATGCACATGCCCCATAATGCATCCAGGATCCAGCTACCAGCGTCGCCAGGAACGTATCCAGTGCATCCATACTTGTGGTGTTACCGGTACACCGGATGTCGTACAACATTTTAAAAAATTTGAAAAAATTCAAGCACATTGACACGACATCAATATATGTCGTCACAAAATTTCGTATCAAAATTTGAAACATTTCTTGAGTTACAAAAATGACAAAATTGACATCAGTGTGATAATGGGCCAAATCTAAAGCCCAACTTATGTTATGTACTATTCAGTGTTGAATTTTTCATTTTTGTTTTAGGAGGTTTGTTTCGAATTTTGAGTTAAAATTTTATGACAATCTACATTAATACTGCGTCAATGTGCTAAATTTTTTTCTAAATTTTTTGAACATTTAAAATGTACAACGTGAGTTCGGTGCACCGGTAGCACCACAAGCACCGGTGCACCAGATATTCTCCCCAGCGTCGCCTCCGCCTGCTAGCACTCGCGTCTTTTTTCGAGAAAACTTGCAATCTATTCATCTTCAATCATGTTAATACAATGAAAACTAGAAATAATAAAAATTACATCCAGATTCGTAGACCAGCTAGCGACGACTACAAGCACTGAAGCGAGCCGAAGGCGCGCCGCTGCCATCGCCCCTCCCTCGCCGGAGCCGGACAAACCTTGTTGTAGTAGACAGTCGGGAAGTCGTCGTGCTAAGACCTCATAGAATCAACGCACCAGAACAGCAACCGTCGCAGATGAAGAGTGTAGATCAAAATGATTCAATCTGAAGACACAGGAACGAAGACGAACGACGAACAAATCCGAGCAAATCCACCAAAGACAGATCCGCGGGAGACACACATGCACACGCTCACCGATAACGCTAGACGCATCACCGGAACGGAGGCTACGCGGGGAGACCTTTATTCCATATTCAGTGAGACGCAGCCGTCTCGCCTTGCTGAGCAGGACACAAACTCTAACAAAACTCGAAAAAAGATCTAAAAACAGTGTTCTCCCACCGGCAAGGGGCGAGACCCACTCTGCCTCCATGGCCCTAAGGCCACCGAAGAAGGGACGGACCGGCGCCGGCGCCGGCCGGCAGGAGACAGAGTACCCTAGCTTTTTGGAGGCGGCGGCTGGCTAGGTCCAAAGATGAACTGGTTCTCTATCTAGTAATTTTTGTTTTGATCCTGATGCATGTGCACCAGGATACGACTATGCAGCTCCGCCCCCAGGTCACAAAGATAGAAGACGTGCTAGCACTCGCGTCTGACATCAAAGTAGAGTAGCAAAAGCAGACAGACACACATCACCGGCGGCGCACGGACGGCATGGGCTCGACGTGTCACGTGGTGATGGTGCCGTACCCGGCGCAGGGTCACGTCGCGCCGCTCATGCAGCTGGCGCGCCTCCTTCACGCCGGCGGCGCCTACGTCACCTTCGTCCACACGCAGTTCAACTACCGCCGCCTCCTCCGCGCCAAGGGCGAGGCCGCCGTGCGCTCCTCCCCCGGCTTCAGCGTCGAGGTCATAGACGACGGCCTCTCCCTCTCCGTGCCGCAGCACGACGTGGCCGCCCTCGTCGACGCCGTGGGCCGCAACTGCCTCGACCCCTTCCGCGCGCTGCTTACGAGGCTGGCGGAGGACGCGGGCGTGCCCCCAGCCACCTGCGTCGTGGCCGACACCGTCATGACCTTCGCGGCCACCGCGGCGAGGGAGGCCGGCATGCCGGATGTGGCGTTCTTCACGGCGTCCGCGTGCGGCCTCATGGGGTACTTGCAGTACGGCGAGCTCATCAAGCGAGGCCTCGTCCCTCTGAAATGTACGTACTGCATTCTTTGCTAGCTCCAACTCAAATCGAAGGTGGAGTAATTCGTTTTCGTTTTTGGCTAATCAAATCAAGATGCGAGCTGCTTGACCACGCCTCTGGACTGGGTGCCGGGAATGAACCACATGCGGCTCAAGGACATGCCGTCCTTCTGCCACACCACCGACGCCGACGACACCATGGTGGCTGTCAAACTCGAGCAGGTGAAGAGCGCAATCGCCTCAAAGGCCATCATCATCAACACCTTCTACGAGCTCGAGAAGGACGTCGTCGACGCGCTCGCCGCCGTCTTCCCGCCGGTATACACTGTCGGGCCGCTAGCCCAAGTCCTCGCCTCCTCTTCCTCTGTAAGCACAGCGGACGACATGGACATCAGCATCTGGCAGGAGGACACGCAGTGCCTGGCGTGGCTCGACAGCAAGAAGGCGGACAACTCCTCGGTGGTCTACTTCAACCTGGGCAGCGTTGCCGTCATGACGGCCGCGCAGACGCGGGAGTTCGCGCTCGGGCTGGCGACGTGCGGTTTCCCGTTCCTGTGGGTGAAGCGTCCCGACGTGGTGGATGGCGAGGAGGTGGACCTCCCGGAGAAGTTCCTTGCCGAGGTGGCGCGCGGGGCTGGGCTCGTCGTGCCGTGGTGCCCGCAGGCGGCGGTGCTGAAGCACGCGGCGGTGGGGCTGTTCGTCACGCACTGCGGGTGGAACTCGCTGCTGGAGGCGGCGGTGGCCGGCCTGCCGGTGCTGGGCTGGCCCGTGCTCGCCGAACAGACCACCAACTGCAGGCAGGTGTGCGAGTGCTGGCGCAACGGCGCAGAGCTCCCGAGGGAGGTGGAGCACGGCGCGGTGTCGGGGCTGGTGAGGGAGATGATGGAGGGTGAGCTGGGGAAGGAGAAGAGGGCCAAGGCGGCGGAGTGGAAGGCTGCGGCCGAAGCGGCCACCGCGGAAGGCGGCACGTCGCGGTGTAGCCTCGAGCGGTTGGTGGACGATGTGCTGCAGCTCCGGAGGAACTGAGACATCTGCGCCGTTCCGGCTTTCTTTTTCTTTTTTCGCAATATAAAAGCAATAATAAATGGTGTGTGCTGAAATATCTAGGTACTTTTTCTAGGCTCGTGTCTTTGATCATGAAGGTTCGTCTCTTGGTCAAGAAAAGCGGCTAGAAATATCACCCTAGGCTGCACGCGGCCCGCAAAGCCGCTCTTCTTTCCCCTCGCTATAGGAGAGAAGGCGACAGAGGTAGCGACCACTGCGCTGTGTTTGCCGCCGGCCAGACCTGTGCCGCTCTCACCTCCGGACGGCTTCGCCGTCGCCGGGAGGAGAGAGGGCGCTGGTCTGGCCGGGTGCTCCCCTGTACAGTAGGGTAGGTTTGCCTAGTCTAGCTGTTTAGTTTTGTGCCGTCCGGCGTTTCGTCAGGCGATGGCGACGGCGGCACTAAATAAAGCTGCTCCAGTTCCTTCCCCGGCGTGGCTGTCTTCGTGGCTGGGGTCGGCGACGGAGCTGGTAGCCGGGCTTCCGTGGCTTGGTCGGCACGGTGGTGGTGGCGACCAGGCGGTAGATTTTGCGTGCTCCAGATCTGCCACTGCTACGGCGGTGCGTTCTCTGGCATCGTCTGATGATTTGGGAGCTATGTTCAGTGGAGTCTGGCCGGCGGGCGGCGTCTTCGATGGCGTCGACGGCGGCGGTTTCCAGATGCTAGCTGTTCCGGCGCTGGGCCTGAGGGCGCTGGTGGACGGTGCCGAGGTTGTCCGTCGACGGTGTCGACTGGATGCGGCGGTGCTGCGATTCGGGAAGCTCGGGGTTCATCCCCGGCTGATGTGCGAGAGCGACGTGGGCCTCGTCGTTTACGACAAGGAGCATGAGAGGTCCATAAAGCAGCCTGGCTGCGAGGAAGCTTTCCCGGATCTGGGCTTCATGGCGAGTCGTCTTCTTCTCCGTGGGTGTCTCCGGCTTCGGCGGATGCAGACGACGTTTGTTGGTGATCTGCTCAGGGGTCTCCAAGGGGTTGGATGTAATTTTCTATTCTTGGGGGTCCTTTGTGCAAAGTGTCCGGACAGCTGGTTGTTGTGGGTTGCTCTCGGTGCCGCGTGTGATGTTTTATCTATGTTTGCTTTATGAATGGCACGTGGTACTTAAAAAAAAATAAACCTAGGCTGCACCATGTCATCCACTTTCTTAATTTGGAAGTATGTAAGAAAATATCTAAATTGCAACATTATCTTCTTTCATTTAACTTGGTCCAAATCTGGCGGTCGGCAGCTCTCATGACTAATTTCCGAACCACCGAATTTCAGTGACAGATCCGAATGCTTCATTTTTTTCCTTTCTAACTAACCACACATCTAAGGGCAACTCCAACCGGCCGACCCAAATGGACGCAGGCTTTGCCCGCTTTTTGTCCGTTTGGGTCGGCCAAGCGGATGCCCGTGTCCATTTTTTAGTTTGGGTGGGCACATGCGCCCAACGCTGGCCCGATCCATTTTTTAGCACGCGGACAAAAATAAAAAATAAAAACTCAAGCACGTTCAAACTAAAGCATAATTAAACATAAAAGCCAGCCAACGGCCGGCCAAAGTCCACATTAACATTAATTAAACATTAAAAAAAAACTTCGGCGGCATGCGCTGCCCTAGGCGTCCTCGTCCTCCGTGCCGGGGCCTGTGAGGTCGACGAGCTCCGGCGCCGGGCCAGCCCAGGCAAATGCCGTCTCCCAGGCACGGGCCACGTCGTCCTGCACCGGCTGGAATGCTCCGCCACGGGCACGGCGCTCCTCCTCCTCCTCGCGCTCGATCTGCATGAGGCGCTCGCCGTCGGCGCGTTCGTCCGCCAGCGCCCGCTGCCTCCACAGCTCAAGGTACGCCGCCTCCTGGCCCGGCGTCGCGCCAAGCTACACGCGCGGGGGGCGGGCGGGAGGGGGGGGGGTGCTGACCCACTCGCGTAGCCTACCGGTCCAGACGTAGCGCTCCGTCTGCGGCTCCGTCGGCGGCTCGGCCTTGGGAGGGGGCGGCGGCACGATGGAGTCACTGGAAGCAGAGAGGGCGAGGGCCTCCGCCAGCCTCGCCTGGTAGGCCGCCTCCTCCTCCTCCGCCTTGCGCCGCTCCTCCTCGATGGAGGTCTGCATGGCGGCCGCCAACGCTGCCTGGTAGGCAGCCTCCTCCTCCTGCTCCTCCGGCTTGACCACTAGGGGCGGCGGAGGGTTGGTGTGGTTCTCCTGGACATCGCGCCGGCGTTGCTCCTCGTGTTCGAGGGCAAACCAGACCTCCCATCGGGGAGTGTCCGACGCGTAATATCCGCTCTGGCGTCAGGAGCTGCATGTGCCTGCTGCGACCGCGGCACCGCCGGCACCGGGATCCGCTGCGGATCCAGATGCCAGTCGTGCGACAGCGTCACATCTGGGTACGGCAGCGGCTGCCGGTATTGCCAGTGCCACTACGCTTGGTGCACGGTGATGTGCAGTCGCTGCCTCACGGGGAGGGCAGGCGGCGGCGGCGGAGGAGGAAGCACGCGGGACGAGCTAGCGACGGGGGTCTTCCCCTTGTTCTTGCCGGAGCCGCTGAACAGACCCATGGCGCGTGCTAGGGTTCGCTTGTCGCCGGCGAGGGTGCACGCGGTGGGCTAGATGTGGACGGCCACCGGAAGTGGATGAGGCCGCCCCCCCCCCCCCCCCCCGCACGCGTGGATTAAAAAAGGACGGCCTCCCGTAGCTTCCACTCACTGACGCGTGGGCCCGTGTTAGGTCGTCGCCATAAATATGACCCCGTGCGGTAGTTCGCCGGCCGACATGTGGGGCCGCGGTGGACACCGAGAGGGCGCGTGGCGCGTCCGTTTCGTGTTCGCGACGACGCAAATCAGGCCCAAATTTGGGACGAATGGGTCGCCGCAAACACGAAGCGTACACGTTTTGGGTTTGGGTCGACGCGTTGGGCTGGCGTTTTTGTCCGCGTCGACCCAAATGGACATGGGCGGACTTTTTCTTACTAGCTAATCGCGTACCTCGCCCCCGAAGCGCATGCCCGTTGGTTCATGATCCAATGCAAGCATGCAAAATGAAAGACAAAACATAGGATGTTAGCAAAAGATTCTTTCTATTTTAAAACTTTAAAATGTTTTGTAACTCAAACCGTCGTTTCGATTTAAAATCCGTTCTCACATTAAAAAATTCGTCACGATGAGATCTTTGAATTAGATCCCATGTTGATATGATTTGATTCTTTTTTTTCAGATCAAAAGTTACCATGTCTGAACTACGTAAACTATCATGCCTACAACACGTAACTTATCTTGGTGTTTACACTGAATTTCCCGGGGTCTGTTCCGGGATATGTTTCAACTATTTTTTTTGCCTGGGTAAAAATATACCACCATATTTTTAAGTAAATTATCAGGTCTGCAATACCACCATCTATCATCGGTGTCGTGTTTGGGTCGCGAGGTGAGATCCACGTGCCAACACGTCATGATCCACTTATAAAACGGAACTTTGCGGGTCGTGCCGGGCCAGGCCCGTTTAGGCATGTACCGGGACAATGCAGTGTCTGAGCCGGCCTATTAGCCTCGTATGATCAGGTCTGTGGTGCATAAAATACCATGACTTTTACGTTGAAGTTACCGAGGGTATGGTTTTCAACTTCTTTTCCCCGGATCAAAGTTACCGTGGGGTTTGCATGACAATTATCATGTCTACGGTCGAATATTACCATGTTATTTACACATAAGTTATAGAGGTTATGTTTTTTTTTTTGAAAAAAAACCCTAGTCAAAGTTACCATGGTGTTTGTATATGTGTTATCAGCTCTGCTATGCGTATATTACCATGTTATTTACACAGAAGTTATGCGGGGTATGTTTTTAAACAACTTTTATCCGGGGGTCAAAAAGTTATCATGGTGGTTGTACGTGAGTTATAAACTCTATTATGCGTATATTACCATGCTATTTGCATAGAAATTATAGGGAAATGTTTTTCAATAACTTTTTCCCTTCGCGGGCAAAACTTACCGCGGTGTTTGTATGTGAGTTATCAGCTCTGCTATGCATATATTACTATGCTATTTACACATAACTTACCGGGTGTATATTTTCGAACAACTTTTTTCTCGGGGTCAAAAGTTATCACGGTGTTTGTATGTAAATTATCAGCTTTGTTGTATGTATACTACCGTGCTATTTACACAGATTACCGGGGTATGTTTGTCAACAACTTTTATCCCGTGGTCAAAATTTATCCTCGTGTTTATACGTAAGTTATCGTATATTACCATGCTATTTGTACAAAATTTACCGGGTATGTTTTCAAGAAAAAAAATCTCCCGAGTCAAAGTTATCACGGTGTTTGTACATAAGTTATCACATCTGCGACGTGTAAATTACCATTCTATTTACACAGAAGATATCGGGGTATGTTTCAACAACTTTTTTCCCATGGGTGAATAGTTATCAATGTGTTTATATGTAAGTTATCATGTATGTAGTGCGTAAATTACAAAACTATTTATATCAAGGTTGTCAGAATCGTGATTTTGAATCGGATCTTAGCTCCGATGGTAGGATCGCAAATCGTAGAATCTGAACTATCATCATCGCAGAAATGTAGATTCTATAAACTAAAATCATAGAATCAGAGTGGTCAATTTAGATCGTAAAGTCTTAGAATCGTATAACAGAATCACTATTCTCACAACCTTGATTTACATAGAAGTTATCTGGGTTATGTTTCAATAAAAAAAAATCCCCCGGGTGATAACTTATCAGTGTGTTTGTATGTAAGTTATCAAACGGTGCATAATTTATCATGCTATTTATAGAGAAGTTACCGGAATTTTAAACGATGTGCAATGGAACTTGAGCCCATAGTTTTAAAACCAGACTGGTGAGATGGAACTATGTGGTCACCCTCTGCCGGGCCATGGGCTGACGGCGTGGAGAGGGAAGGGAGTGGATGTGGCGGCGTCGGACGGGAGGGGAAAGTGGCGGTAGAGGACGGGAGGGGAGGAAATGTGGACGGGTAGGGTTTGGGTGCTGGCGTCCGGCTTAAATAGCCGGGCTAGGGCCTTTGAACGACGCGCCGGAGCGGCGTCACGCGGCGCCATCGGTCCGACAGAGGAGACGGCCTTCGGACCCCTGGGTTTCAGACTGTTTTCCTGTGGGAACCGCACATCGGTCCGATGTGGCGGACTCACCTGGTTGCGCCCGGGCCTCCCCATATCCACCCAGATTTGAGCTGGATACGAGTAGTGCCGGTCAGACCGGGCGTTTGAGGCCGGTTTGAGGCACCCGTCTGGGTCGTTTATTTTTGACCGGTTAGTGACCGGGCCGCCCGCCCGGGCGTTTGATGACAGTTTGAGGCGCCCGGCTGTAGATGCTCTTACCATGCTTTTTTTACAAAACGTGGTATGTTTCAACAACTTTTTTTCCGAGTCAAAAAGTTACCACGATGTTTTTATGTATGTTTTCAGGCTTGCGATGTAAAAATTACGGTGCTATTTCAATGAAGTTACCGTGTGTATGTTTCAACAACTCTCCCCTCCACGTCAAAGTTATGAAGGTGTTGCACATAAGTAATCAGGTCTACGATGCGTAAAATTATCATACTATTCACACCCAAGTTATCGGTGGTGTGTTTCAACATTTTTTTTCTGAGTCAAAGTTATCAAGGTGCAGTAAAATACTAACAGAACAGACGAGCCATTTGACTATAGAAACGAAAAAAAAAAGTAGAAAAAAGGAAAAATAGGTGTAAAAAAGGAAAGAAAGAAAAGAAAGACAGTTTATTTTTCACATAGCGTTTTTTACAGGTACAAAAATTACCTAACCTAAATGAAGTCACGACCTCAATCCAGTCCTAGTGGTTAGGGAGTACTGAGAGATACGAATAGGTAGTGGGTTTGATTCCACTTCCTCCAAATTTTTTACTCGACAAATGGACAACGCGAGGAAAAAATAAAGTTCGAGCGGGACGTGCAGGTGATCCGTTTGATCCGGATCTACGGCAACCGAATCGTTCGGTTCTATTGCAAAAAGTGGGTGGTTCAGAATTTTGTTTTCTCAATTAATATTAGGCACATATAGAAACAAGTTCACCTGTTGTTGTACTCCCTCAGTTTCATATTAAGTGTCGATGATTTAGCACAACGGAGGGAGTAGCAATTTTGCACGCGCTCTAGTAATTGGCCAAGTGGGTAATTCTGGAGCTAAACTTGTTGTTCTGCCTGGATTTCACTAGATGGATCAGGGGGTAGGATGAGACAATGTTGATAGTTTGGGATGCCCTCGTCATCCTAGCCAACATCATTTTCTGGATAAATATCTGAGATTATATTAGACAAGGATCACACCAGATACATCGAGAAGGACAATTGTTCCCCAATTAACAGAAAAGCCCGTGATTAAAAAAAAGAAAAAACAACCAGGCCCCGGAACATTTCTTCTTAGCACTAGAAGCACCTCACTACAAGAATCATTTTATATGCCAACGGCCAAAAGCCGTCGGCAAACGCCAGAAAACCGTCGGCATACAACCATCGTCTTCGATTACCTCGGCATATGGCTGGCTGGCCGGCAGCATAGTTTCACTGTCGGCATAGATACCTGTACCGATGGCTTTCACGAGCCATCGGCATAGTTTCAGCGTCGGCAAAGATAAATAGACGGCATGCCCGTCTGACGCCGTCCGGCCACGTGCCACACCCAGGAGGCGCGCCTCCTGGGTGTTCCTGGTGGTGGAAGCTGTCGGCATAGCTTGTAGCTATTGCCGTCGGCATAGGTCTGCCACGTGGCGGCTCCTGGGTGTTTCTGGTGGTGGACTATGCCGACGGCTAGCTCCACGTGTCGTGGCCTGGGTGCTAGGCCAAGTCTATGCCGATGGCAAAGTCGTCGGCATAGTTTTGGTTATTTTTTTGGCCCTTTTGCTTCTGCCCTGCGAATTAAAACAGCTACAGGCCCAAATACAACAAGGATAATCATCAAAACTACATATATAACATCAGATCCATCACATAGTCCCAACAAAGTCATTCATAGCATCAAATTCATCACGGTCGTCCAAACGAAGTCACATATAGCATCAAATCGACATACATCGCATCACATCCATCGCATAATCCACGACAAGTTGACATAGTCTTATTTACAAGACACCACCATAGCACGACAAGTTCACATAGCATAGCATGACATAGCATAGCACGATAAGTTCACATAGCATACATGGCCAATTTAAAGTCAACCGTCGGCCTTCGAGCACCACCAAGGCTTGAAGTCCACAGACAAGAGCGTCATCACTACAAAATTAAGAAGGACAACCGTTTAGCATGTTAATGATGACTAGTTCTCAGTTGGCGGCTTGGCAACTGTTCTAACTATAAGTTGATGCATCTTGCGAGTAGGGGACTAACCAGAAAGGGCGAGCCACGGGTAGAGGTAGAAGCACCACCACCACCACCGCTGTTCCAAACTGGGGTGGTTGGGCTCTGTCAATCAGGAGTAGCACCACCTGGACCAGGAGTAGCAGAACGAGGACCACCACCATGTTTGATCCGTGGGATCCCTACATGTTTTAGAAAGAAATAGTAAGGAGAAGTCTCTGTGTTGAATGAACGATAGGTAGTGCTTGACTAGTTTGGCATTGTACTAACCGGAGTCCCTGTGCCACGTGCCAAGAATTCTTCCAACGTTATCAGCTTTGGGTACGGTCCAGGATGTGGTGGTGGTGGTGGTCCCATTGGTGGAGCCAGAGTGCCATTTTGAAGAGCCAAGTAGACATTATGCACGTTAGTTGACAAGGGAAGACGGAAGTCAAAAGAAGTGAAAGTACAAAATTTATCTTGGCTAGAATGGGCAAAACTAACCGCCATTTGTTGAGAGCGGTACTCCTCGAACACTCGCATTTTGGAGTCATATTCCTCGCACTCTTGACGAAAAAGCTCGATAAACTTAAAGTAGGTCTACAATATGACAAGATGGATCTCATCAGCATAGACATGCAGCAAAGAAAGTGAGAAAGTAGATGAAAAGGGGGAAAACGCTGACATCTTCCTGGCTAGATCATTGTGGCCGTGTCCGGGTTGGAAGATCGGACCTGTGAGTAAGTGATGGTAGGCAAAATCACGGCATCCAGAATCGGGTAGCGGCTATGTGGCTTGCCGTGTCCAGACACGACCACCGCCGTCTCGTCGGTCTCCTCCCTAATGGGATTAGAATCCTCCCCATGCCGCCGATGAAACTCATCCTCATATGCCATCAAGTTCTCCTAGGTATTGCCGTAGTACGCCCCTTTGCATTCCTTGGGCTTCTTCCGCACACGGCCAAGCTTGAATGCCTTAATATCCGAGACTGGCTGCTTCATCACGGACTCCTGCAACGCCAAACAGATGTTACACATACATAGGAACATGACGAGAAATGAAAGAAGGATGTTTCATATATATATATATATATACCAAGTTCTTCTTGTAGCGATAGTGGCTCCGGTTTCCTTGAGAGTGTGTTCCATCAGTTCCCCGATTTATCATGTTAATGCTGCTCATGGCCGCAAACTCTACATCGGCCCTGAGCCACCTATCCACCAACACCTTCCATCCGCCACTATTTTTGGAGCACCAAGAAGGGTTCACCTAAATAATGAAAGCATAGCATTTCAAGACCAAACAATGAAATTTAGCACAAACGTGGGAATAACTCTTGAGCCCAGAGCATGCGAAGGAAATGGTTAACCTCCGCAAGCACTCGCCAGACACCCTCGGAGACATAGCCTCGAACCATCACCGGCATTATCCACTCAATCCATACGTGATAGTCATGACTCTTGAGATCGGTGACTTTGCCCGTTGAAAGATTGACACCCTTACTCATATTCGATGGATATCCATCACTGAACTTCATGATGTGTTTGAGTCACTTCTATGCCTCCATCTTTTGTGGCTTTGTAAGGACGAAGTCAGCATCTGGCTTGAACCAATTTTTTCGACTGCCAGTGGGAGGCCGCATGTTTTATCCTTTTCTATCACAAATCTTCTCTTGATCGGCTATAGCCTTAACGTTATCCTTTGTCTAATCTGGAATGTTGAGGATCGTGCGAAAAAGGGACTCTGCGACATTTTTTTCAGTGTGTCGATGTTTTAGGGAAGTTTGAGGTCCATGAAATAGGGAAGCTTCGTGAGGCCAACAATGTGAGTCCAGTTATGCATCTCACCATATCCCTCAAAACCTTTACCTTTACCTTTGCCTTTGCCTTTGCCTTTAGACTTACGAGCTTTTAGCTGAGCAAGAACATCATGGACCGCTCGACCTTTCGTGAAGTGCTTCTTGTCTTCCCTGTATGGATGGTCTTCAGGGAGGAACTGTCGATGCAGGTCAAAGGCGGAATACTTGCCACCCTTCTTCAGCCAAATGAGACATAGAGCCTGCATGGACACTGGGCATGACATCTTCCCACTTGTACACCATCCGAAGAATAGGGCATAGCCGGGTAGGTCGTGCATGCAATACGGGAACCAAACTTTCATTAAAAAGTTTCTCTGCAAATGTCGGTCATATGTCAATGTCCCGTGGTTCCAAGAATGGTGCAAATTGATGGAGTCCTGGATTAGGGGGTGCTCGGCATGTCGGTTGCCCATCCTTTGGGTTGGGCCGAGGACCCCCCTAAGCCTATCACCGATGTGCCCCGTTCGTCTGGATCATAAGCTTCAAGAAGGAATGACACGATGACTTGGCATGTACACCAAGGCGTAGAGCTACTCATCGGTACGTTTACCCCTTCGATACGGCCGACCATGTGTAAACCCTAGGTACCCCCGGTATCTATATAAACTTGGGTGCCAGGGATGTAGAGGCAGATTCATTCACCTCTGATCTCGAGGTAGATCACCTGTACTTTGTACCCCATCCACAATCAATACAAACAAAGCCAGACCTAGGGTTTTACCTCTTTGAGAGGGCCTGAACCTCGGTAACCTCATGTCCGTTGAGTCCTTGTTACCATCTACCAAAGACTACCAGATCGGGCCCCCCTACCCGAGATCCGTCGGATCTAGCTTCGACATTGGTGGCCCATGCAAGTCCCTCTTGGAAATCGAAGTGGCTCGATGGCACCAAGCGCAGACAATCAGATCGGCACTGTCGTAACCTCTGCGTCGCACCTCGGCTTGACCGAACTACAGGAGAAGATTGAAGCTCCAAACCCCCGTCGAGATATCGAGCATGATAATTCGAGCTATATGGCCGTGTCCTCCCCCATGGCGTTAGATCTGGTCGAGGAACCACGGATAACCTCCGCCCAAGCGCAGGTTTCAAAACGGCCATGGGATGGAAACCACGTTTCACCGGACCAAGCATGGAGCTCAGATCGAATGCCACACTATGATGGTCTGGTCAACCTGGCCCCGCAAGTAAGACCGGGGCCGATGTTAGATCGACCTCGGGAAAGTCTTCTCGGGAGACCGATGTCAGCTTGGATCGGAAAAAAAAATCTCTCCCACCCTCCCCCATGTCAAGTTTCGCCCCAACCACTCAGGGCCAACCGACATCTGGGATCTAGCTCTGGTCATGCAAAAGACGAGCAAAATGATCCGGCAATTTGATACGTCAATTTTGCATCATGTTTTCCTACTGTTATTTATAGTGTTTTTAATCAATATAACACTTTGTGGAGCAATTCTAATGCCTTTTCTCTCTTAATATGCAAGATTTACATTAGGAGGGAGATTGCCGGCAGCTGGAATTTTGGACCTGAAAAAGCTATGCCAAAGATACCTATTCTGCACATCTCCAAATGAGCTGAAATTTTTAGGAAAATTTATTTTTGAATAAATAAAAATTACTGGAGAAAAGAAGTACCAGAGGGGGCCATCCAGGTGCCCACGAGGCACCAGGGCGCGCCCTAGTGGCTTGTGGGGGCTCCTGGCCAGCCTCCGGTGCCCATTTTCTGGTATATAAGCCCATTTGCCCTAGAAAAAAAATAAGGAGAAGACTTTCGGCATGGAGCGCCGCCATCTCGAGGCGGAACTTGGGCATGAGCACTTTTGCTCTTCTGCGGAGCGATTTCGCCGGGGATACTTCCCTCCGGGAGGGGGAAATCGAAGCCATCGTCATCACCAATGATCCTTTCATCATGGGAGGACCAATCTTCATCAATATCTTCACCAGCACCATTTCATATCAAATCCTAGTCCATCTCTTGTATTCAATCTTTGTCTCAAAACCTCTGATTGGTACCTGTGGGTTGCTAGTAGTGTTGATTACATCTTGTAGTTGATTCTAGTTGGTTTATATGGTGGAAGATTATATGTTCAGATCCATTATGCTATTCAATACCCTTCTGATCTTGGACATGAATATGATGTGTGAGTAGTTACTTTTGTTCTTGAGGACATAGGAGAAGTCTTGTCATAAGTAATCATGTGAATTTGGTATTCGTTCGATATTTTGATGATATGTATGTTGTTGATTCTCTTAGTGGTGTCATGTGAACGTCGACTACATGGCACTTAACCATATTTGGGCCTAAGGGCCAGAATGCATTGTGGAGTAGTAATTAGATGATGGGTTGCTAGAGTGGCAGAAGTTTAAACCCTAGTTTATGCGTTATTCCGTAAGGGGCTGATTTGGATCCATATGTTTAATCCTATGGTTAGATTTATCTTAATTGCACTTTCGTAGTTGCGGATGCTTGCGACAGGGATTAATCATAAGTGGGAGGCTCGTTCAAGTAAGAACAACACCCAAGCACCGGTCCACCCACAAATCAAATTATCAAAGTAGCGAATACGAATCAAACAAACATGATGAAAGTGACTAGATGAAATTCCCATGTGTCCTCCAGAACGTTTAGCTTATTATAAGAGATCGTTCCGGCCTGTCCTTTGCAACAAAAGGATTGGGCTACCTTGCTGCACTTTAGTTACTATTGCTACTTGTCACTTGTTACAAATTATCTTGCTATCAAACTACTTGTTACCGATAGTTTCAGTGCTTGCAGAAAATACCTTGCTGAAAACCGCTTGTCATTTCCTTCTGCTCCTCGTTGGGTTCGACACTCTTATCTAAAGGACTATGATTGATCCCCTATACTTCTGGGTCATCACAATTTTGGACAGGTTTTTTGTTTACGAAAAATAAAATTCTGGATTGCACAGATCAGGAGGCCATAGCGGCATTCCATCAAAACTCTATGATCAGGGAATTGCAAAAGGTGTTTCACGATAACATTTCAGAACGTTCGCTGAACTTTTCGACATAGTGAAAAACTATTGCGCCACGGAAGACGCCTGGACAGCCAATCAACGGCGCCAGAGCAACAACTCGGAACTATCCGAGATCGGGGAAAAAACAGGCGCCCACGCCGCAACCAATGATCCAAGCACGACACCATCAACTGGGACAACGAGCAGCCTACTCGAAAGGGAGGTTGGTCCAGCAGCGGCACGGTTAAATTATAGCTAGACACCATGCTCGACGAATCATGCACCATCCATTCCACCTCTTCGGATAAACCGGCTACCCATAGG
Organism: Thinopyrum elongatum; assembly: GCA_011799875.1. Taxonomy (NCBI): domain Eukaryota; kingdom Viridiplantae; phylum Streptophyta; class Magnoliopsida; order Poales; family Poaceae; genus Thinopyrum; species Thinopyrum elongatum. Next base: position 21,939,798 of record CM022297.1, on the reverse strand, counting down.
CTCAGAAACTGCTGGGTCATCAAACAAGTGGCAAAAGGGGGTGTAGAGCTTCTCGACAACCAGCAAAGCCAAGGTCAGACAATCAACTACCACCAAAGGCAATACCCATCCGAGGTCAGGGACGTCTTTATAATCTACGAAACCCACTCCCTAAGGAATCAATGAAAAAGAGCCCTTCGAGAGGTCTATCACGTTGAGTGCACATCAATATCGGACGATAGGTGGTTGGATGTTCCGATCACCTTTGATCATCAAGATCAACCGATAGGAGTCCACAACCGAGGAGTGCCGGCCCTTGTCCAAGACGCTGTTATTGATGGATTTCGCTTATCAAAGGTCCTTATGGATGGAGGCAGCAGCCTCAACCTCATATATGAGGATACTTTACAGAAGATGCAGTTCGACAGATCTCGCATCCAGCCGAGTAGGAGAACCTTTTAAGGGATAGTCCCGGGAAAGAAGCACGGTGCACCGGAAAAGTTACGCTTGGCATAGTATTCGGATCGCCCAACAATTACCTAGTCGAGGTGTAACAGCCCAAGATCGGTTCTCTAAATTCTTTCCGTAATTATTTTGATTACTTGCATTGCATCATGTCATCATGCCTTAATTTGAAATGAGGTTGTTTAAACCCTCGCTTGTTTTTCATAAAAAATTGTCAAGCTAAATAAAACTAAAATAAATAAATTGCATGGATCTTTGATCTATTTAAATTGAGGTACTTCACATGGTGGTTTGGTACGTCTCCAACATATCTATAATTTATGAAGTATTCATGCTATATTTACATCAATTATATGTGGCTTTGGTGAACTTTTACATTATTTATATGGACTAACTTATTAATCTAGAGCCCAGTGCCAGTTCTTGTTTTCTGCATGTTTTTTTATTTTACAGAAACTCAATATCTAGGAAGGTCAAAATGCCACGGGAATTTACGGTGATTTTTTATGGAATATATGTGATTTTTGGGAAAAAGAGTAAATGCAAGATGGTGCTCGAGAGCCCCACAAACCCTGGGGGTGTGACCTACCCCCCTGACCACGCCCCTTGAGCTTGTGGGCAGCCCTTAGGTCAATTGGTGCCCTTCTTTCGCTGCAAGAAAGCTCCTTTCCAGAATAAAAAACCCTCAAATTTTTTGCCCAATCGGAGTTATGTATCTCCGTCTATAAAAGAAATGGTGAAAGGCTAGAAAACAGACGCGAAATAGAGAAGAAATTAGAGAGAGAGATATCCAATCTCGCAGGGGCTCTCCTCTTCGGGTGCCATGGAGGCCAAGGACCAGAGGGGAGAACCTCTCCCCATCAAGGGGGGAGGCCATGGAGGAGCAAGCCAGAGGGGAGCCTCTCTCCCCTTCTCTCTCGGTATCGTCAAAGTGCCGCCGGGGGAACGATCACCGCGGTGATCGTCTTCATCAACGTTGCCGTCTCCATGACCTTCCTCATCTCTTTTCAACGGTCCACTCTCCCGCAACCCACTGTAATTCCCTACTTGAACATGGTGTTTTTGTGCTATGAATAATTATCCAATGACTTGGGTCATCACTATTGTGTTTGAGTAGATTTTTGTTGTCCTATGGCTAATTGGTGAATTGCTATGATTGGTTTAAATTGCTTGTGGTTATGTTACTGTCCTTTGGTGCCCATCATATAATCGCACGCGAGGATCACGCCATAGGGTTAGTTGTATGTTGATAGGACTATGCATTGGGAGGCAAGATTGACAGAAACTTCTTCCTACCATAGAAATTGATGCATACGGGATTGAAGGGGGACCAATATATCTTAATGCTATGGTTGAGTTTTACCTTAATGAACTTGTTAGTCGTTGTGGATGCTTGCTAATAGTTCCAATCATAAGTGCGTACAATTCCAAGTAAGGGATGACATGCTAGCAGAGGCCTCTCCCACATGAAAACCTGCCATCGGTCTAGTAATTTAGAGAATTGCCTAGGGACAATTCCGCACACCCTACCACCACTATTCCACACTCGCTATTTGTATTATAATGTATTATATTGTAATATATTTATTTAGGCAGTACCTACTTTTAAGTTTTTGATCTTGCGAAGCTACGCCTTTATACCCACTTTGTAGTTTTATTTCTCATTTCTAGATAAAAGCAAATGCTTGGTGTACGTAAGGTTGTATCAGTGGAAGATAGGACCCGAGAGAATATTGATCTTAACTTTAGCTCCTTGTGGGTTCGACACTCCATACTTACCACTTCCCTCTTTGAAAAGTGTTACGATGATTCCTTGCACTTGAGGATTATCATGGTTCTCTTGATAACCATGATCATATCCTCCCAATATTATTCGGGAGCTAAAACAATATTTCATTTCGAAATCACCCCTTTTAACACACTTGCAGTTTCAATCTCTACTTGAATTTAAATTCCATCAATTGTCCAAACACTACTAGGGAAAACCCAAGCAGTAGCGCGGGTTTATGGCCTATCAGTAGCGCGGGTACAGGCGCTACTGCTACGACGCTACAGCTAAACTTTAGCAGTAGCGCAGGTTGAGCCACCGCTACAACTTAACTTTAGCAGTAGCGTGGTCCCAACCTGCGCTACTGCTATCCAACCTAGTAGTAGTGTGGGTATAACCAACGCTAGTGCTACAATTTCCTGTATTTTTATTTTCTTCTGCTTATTTACGCTGTATTTGTACAGGTTTTATAAAGTAGTCTCATCATATGATTTTATGATCATGATGAGTTATTATATCATTGGGTAAAAGAAACACGGATTAAATCCAAGTGGATGGATCCAAAGTGACCAAGTTGGATTAGTAGGACGTCCGACCTACTAATCCAACTTGGTAAGTTTGGATCCATCCACTTGATTCTAATCCACGTTTCTTTCACCCAATGATATAATAACTCATCATGATCATAATAACAACTCATCATCATCATCAGCAGCATGATATATAACTCATCATCATCATCATAGTCATAACAACTCATCATCATAACAACTCCTCATGATCATCATCTATGAGTCATGTAACAACTCATCATTCTAGCTAACACATTGTAGCACATAACTCATCGTCATCATAATAACTAATCATCATCATAATAGTCATATCAACAATAGCTAATTGGTCTTACTACATAGGACCTAGTCCTCTCTCCTAGGTAAAATAGAATAAAATAGGTAAACTGGTCCATCTCCAAAATGGAGAATGGAGATCCACCTGTCGCCAACTTCTGGCTTGCGCACACGCATGTTGTCTCCAATTGGTTGCGTGCGCGCCTTCATTATTTTGCTCCATTCATTGTTATTGAGCCTTCCATCTTTCAAAGAAATAGAGTATGCACTTTGGTAAGCCGTCGCTGGAAGCGGTCGTAAGCTAACCATGTACATACTCCCTTCGGTAAACATCATGTGAGGCACAACCTCGCTAGGGAGCTTCTGTTGAACAATATAGTAACATATATAGTTAGCAATATAGTTTACTTAAGAAGAATTTATGCAACGAAGTTACCATCATTAACAAAATCATACCAAGTTTTTGGCAATGAGGTTACCATCAAGCAACTGATGGACTAGTGGCACGTGTCCAGTATAATTTGGGCTGATAAACTGATTGGTCTTAAAAGTCTCAACATCATCTATAAATGAGACTAGATATCCTTTCTCCTCACAATTAAGCTCGGAGCCATAACTGTAGTACGTCATGTCCACAGCTTTCCGAGTATTTTTTTGAAGATAAGAAATAAGCAGATAATTATAAATAAACAAGTTTAGTACCGATGAACACCAAATATTTTTAAATAAAAAATATTAATTTATTAACAAATTAGTTTGACAAACTCACATTTAGGCAAAACAGGAGGCATATCCACATCGAACCAAATGTCGATATTATCTTCAATATCTTCATCTTCGGGACGAATATCAAAAGTTATTTGCATATTCTCCTCAAATCCATAGCCCTTGCAGAAAGCTTCCCAATTAGAGCAGCCGAAATGTGAGTGATTAAGCGCATTGTAGAGCTTAACCCGAAAAGCATAACCATGTTTAGTCCTTAGGTGAGCCCTCCTCGTCTCCATATTCTCAAGGTCTTGGAAACCGAGCTTTTGCAAAACATACGATCTTGCATGGCACGGGATGTACTAGTCGAACTAAAAAAAAGGAAATTATACGTTGAAGCAAAGAATCACAAGTCATGATTAATTATGATGAAATATCGAAGGTCTCTTCCAGCTTCATGGTGAAGAACCTACCATTTTGCAGGTGAGGCTCCCTATCGCACAAACCCCGGTCATTGCAGCAGTAGTCCCACTCCGGGATCTTATCATCATCGGACATTTCTTGTGTTCAAAATTCAAATATTATAAATCGACGGCAACTAACAGGAACTCAACACATAGATCATTATTATTCATCACGGGTTGACTGTCGGTCTGTCGAGTCTTTCCTTGAAAACTCTCATCTCACGTTGTGTATATGGTGGGCACTCCCTCTTTGACATTTTCGACCGTCGGTGATGGTCGCTACTTCTCCTTCCCTTAGTGCATAACAAAGGTCTAGCACAAGAAGAAGAAGGAGAAACGACCCCCACGACAATAGTCGGCATTCTTCTTCTCTCATATATGGTGGACACTCTCCCTCACTAATTTTTTGACTGTCATGTATGGAGACCCGACAGACTTAAAGTCAAAATGAAATGTCATTTAATTCTCTTTCCGGCAAATCCAGGGCACTTGATATTTCCTATATATTCTAGCACAAGTCATGCTAAAATTCACGGAAAAATCCGGCATGACCTTCGCTAAAATAGGACATATCGAGCGCCTGAAATTTGCCGGAACAGAAATGAATCAACACTCTGGCAAAACATAGGCCACTCGGATTTTCCCTGCGATACAAATATGTCCATACACATACAAAGATGTTTAAACTTGAAATTCTATCCTGATCAATTATCATTTAAAAAAAACTAGCTTCACATTGTCACAGCTACTCATGTACTACTACTATATCTATAACCTGAACATTTCATTTGGACAAGAAGCATAACTAAATACCCTAGTTCTTCTAGAAAGTAGGCCTTTCCCTCTCTCTCTCTCTCTCTCTCTCTCTCTAAACTTGGCAATGTGAGATTGACATAACTAAATACCCTAGTTCTACTCTATTCAACTTCGAGGAGAAGAGAAGGACGAGGTGGACTTTTAGCTCACCGACTCGGGTGTAGAGGAAGTAAAGGTAGCTCCGACGACGATCAATCCACAGGGAGACGCGACACTACAAAGCCTGCATATACAGAAAAGTTTAAACTTGAAATGCATTCCGAATCAATTATCTATACTTTAAAAAAATTATTACTAATTTTTTTACTAAAATTTTCTATTTCTAGAAATTTCTATCTACATTCTACAAAAAAATTCTACCTATCTATTCTATTCAAAAAACCTCCATTCTACCTATATTTTGTATTTTATTCTATTCAAAATACCTACATTTTATTCACATAAGCTATGTGTTCTATTTTATTCAAAAAACCTACATTCTACAATCAAATTCTACCTAATTTTTTTTACTAAAAATTTCTATATAGAGAGAGGTGGGAGGAGGGAGGAGTGAGGAGGAGGAGGGAGAAGTGAGGAGGGGCAGTGGAAGATGGAGGAGAGAGGAGAGAGGAGGAGGGCAGTGGGAGAAGGAAGGAGGGCGACCGGAGGAGGAGGGGGGAGTGAGGAGGGCAGTGGAAGGAGGGAGGAGAGGGCGGCCGACGGAGGAGGGGAGAGGGCAGTGGGAGGAGGGAGGAGAGGGCGGTCGACGGAGGAGGGAGGAGGGCAGTGGGAGCAGTGAGGAGTGAGGAGGGCACTGGGAGGAGGGAGGAAGGTGGCCGGAGGAGGAGGGAGGGATGCAGATACCTCAGGGGCTACAGCTGCGGCGGGCGACGGCGGGTAGCGGAGGCGGCAGAGAGAGCGAGAGTGTGAGGGAGGGAGGAAACGACTGGGTGGAAAAGGTGCCCATAGTAGGAGCGCGGGAAAGGGACCCGCGCTGCTACTACTCACAATACCTGTAGCGCGGTCCTGGAGCCGGCGCTGCTACTAAGTGGGCCGGGGAGCTGGGCCTGGACTGGCCACAGTAGCAGCAGGGGTTATGGAACCGCGCTACTACTAATGGGCTTAGTAGTAGCGCGGTCCGGCCACCCAGGCTGCTATTGTGGCCAGCCCGTGGGGGCACTGCGGAGCCCACTTAGCAGCAGCGCTTGTTGGGGCACCCCGCGCTACTGTTACGTACTACCTGTCAGTGGCGGAGCTACAGCAGTAAGGCTGGGTGGGCCAGTAGAAAGGAAGGTCCAATACTTTTGCAATCATGGCCCAGTCTACTCTGTATTCCCTACTGCACTTGCTGTGGGCTGGGCGGGCCATGGCCCTTTTTGGCAACATGTAGCTCCACCAGTGCTACATGTAGCGCTTCTTATAGCCCATCGCTAATGCTACTTAACAGTAGTGTGGGGTGCTCACCCCGCGCTACTACTAAGCATCTACCTATAGCCCTTTTCCTAGTAGTGAAAACTTATAGCCTTTTGTAGTTTGCCGCTTCTCCAGAAGAGGTGAACATTTCGCTTTGTCTCCGTTGCCCTTTCCCAGATCAACCGGACACTTGCATGCGTCCGCGATGTCATTAAATATTATTTTTAAGTAGGAAATAAAAAGTTCTCGGAATGAGTTGAAACTTGACGTGTGGCGTTGTTATATTTTAGGTAGACCGCCTGTCAAGTTTCGTCGCATTCGGAGGTCGTTTGGTGCCCGAACGGTTAAACTAGGAAGGCACTATAGCCGGATTTAATTGCGGATGTTTTTCTAAATAAAACTTGTCTACGGTGGCTCTCTTTTCCCTCTTGTCTAAAGCCCACGATCTTCTAACGCAGCTACTAGCCCATCTAAACTTCACCTCTCATCTAAGCCATCGGATCGTCATCGGACAGATGGGATCAAACCCACCACAGCCCCATCCCTATATATAGACCACCCACGGAGAGAGCCCCTCTCACTCTTTAGGGCTCCCCCCTTGCCAAATTGCAGCCACCCCCTCCAAAATTCGCCCCTAAGCCTCCACCTCCTCCCAATCCCGAAACCCTAGCCCAGATCTAAATCTAGACCATTGGATCTTCATCCAATGGCCCAGAATTCATCCAAAACACCCCCGGGCATTGTCCGTTTCCCCCTGGACATTATCTGCCCATCCGCAGCCGCCCCAGATCCATCTGCGACCGACGCCGGCCCAGCTCCCCTGCTCCTCCAAGGCCAGCTCTTGCTGCTCCGCCGCGTGGGCCACCGGCCTGCTCGCCGAGCCGCCCTAGCCTCTTTGCCGAATCGGGCCTCGGCACATGGTGAGCAGCACCAATCTCTCGCCCGTGCATCTCTTCCTATACCATGCTCGATCCAGATTCGGTCCACGTAGTCCATATGTGGCCCAGTTGACGTTCCTGTTATTTACGCTCAAGGCATGATCTAATTATCTAGCGCGCATCCTCTATTTAGGCCTGTCCAGTTCAGTTTCAGCCCGTTAATATTTTTTCACTATTCTGCGATTTTAAACATTATCTACAGGAATTGTCTTTTACAGATTAGTCCCTCTAGATCATGCATTTAATAACTCACAAACCATGCATCGGATTAAAATGTTTTATATATGTAAAATGCTTAGAATTTTGTGTAGATTCATAATATGCAACTTTCATCCATGTATAAATGTTTAACTTGCTGTTTGCATTTAATTTGCCCACTTAACTTGCTAAAATGGTTTAATTCATAGCAAATTAACCGTAACTCCAAATTAAATAAATTATATATGTAAATGGACTAGAAAATTATGTAGAATTACATGGTGTTATTACTTTTTCTGTTTAACAAATATAAAATTGTGTTTAGGACAGAACAATACCAATTCAAAATTTGCACATGAGGTCATTTCGGAAATTTTATATGTTTTTTCCGACCTCATTTAAATTGCCTAGATAGGTAGTTTACTTCCGCTTCACCTCTTGCCATGTTTAACAACATTTAAACTTGTTGAGTACATAAACGGGATTGAACTAAATAATTGAATGTGGAGTTTCGTCAATATGCAACTCGTTGCATATTGAGCTTCACTTAATATGTAGTTACTTGTTTGTTGCACCTTGCCATGCCATGCATATTAAGCTTGACATGCATCATACTTGATTGTGCATCAAGCCATGGATATGTTGTGATTGTTTACCGTGTCATTTGCTTCTTTTCGGTTTTGCTTCTTCTTGCTAGTTCTCGGTAACGATATGGAGAGCGAGAATTCGTTCGACTAAGCTTTGTTCGACTACACTTCATGGATTCGATCTTCTTCAAAGCGGGATTCCAGGCAAAGATGATCATTACCTTGGATATCATTACTAGCTTTACTTTGCTAGATGTCTCGATGCTATCGTTTGGTCTCGTTACCTACCACTTGTTTGCAAGCCTCCCAATTGCCATGATAAAGCCTCTACCCTCCACCACCTATGGAAACCTTTGTCTGGCTATGTTACCGCTTGCTTAGCCCTCTTATAGCATTGCTAGTTGCAGGTGCAGTTTGTTCCATGTTGGGACATGGATATCATTATATCATGTGTATTTAATTAATTCATCTTTACACTTGGTAAAGGGTGGAAGGCTAGGCCTTTTGCTTGGTGTTTTGTTCCACTCTTGCCGCCCTATTTTTTGTTATACCGGTGTTATGTTCCTTGATGAGCGCTCCTTACATATGCGGGGTTTATGGGCCCCCCTTGATCACTTTGTCTTTGTGTTGAACTTGTCCAGTGAGGTCTCAACTTTGGTTCTATAATTTTCCCAACATAATAACCTGATATTTATTAACATATAGAGGCTGATCACCTCGGGGATTCTTAATTCAACATAAGAAGGTGGGCCAGCGCTGATGGTGTTGGTCCAAAATAGGGCGATGTCCGGCGCCTCCTGGGAAACCGGGGTTTCATCTAACCCGACATCTTGCCTATCCGGTTGTGTCCTGACTACGAGATGCGCGCGACTCCAATCGGGGTGTCGACACACCGGGAGGCCTTGTTGGACTAGTTTTACCTTAGCCGAGGGACTTGTTACACCGGACTCCTACGATGCTTTGTGCTATCATGATGTTGAGGTTTCCAACGTATGCATGTGATAGTTTATGATGGATGAGTTGGAGCACCCCTACAGGGTTAAATCTTTCGAAAAGCCGTGCCCATGGTTATGTGGCGACTTGGAGATTTGTAAAAGCTGATTGTAGCAAACTTCAAACTAAATTAATTAAAACTTGCCAACCATGTGCGTAACCATGATCGTCTCTTGTGAGATTGGGATCAAGAAGAGAACACGGTGGGGTTATGTATGATTCATAGGTTGGTGTTTAGGATCACTTATTGATTATTCTAGTTGCGCCCCCTTATGCGTAGGAATTACTCTTCTTGTTCTAGTACTCGTAGGACTAGTTGGGTTACAAATGCTTAGTTCTTGCTGCAACCTCACCATTTAACTATATCCAACCCATTTAAGATTTGATAGTCTTGATATCCTTGGTAATGTTATTGTTGAGTCTCAATGACTCACAGATACTACAACAACAACAACAGGTGCAGGTACAGGTAAGGCGATGCTCTAACGTAAGAGCAATGCATTGATCTATTTGGAGTTCTTCTTCTTCTTCGACGATCATAGGATAGGTTCCTGGTTGGCAGCGTGGGGTTAGTAGGGTGGACGTTGCTTTATTTATTTGGGGCCTCTTTAGGCCAATTTTCTTATTGTCCATACTCGGACCCTGTTTTATTGTATGATGGATGATATGCTTATGGATCATGATATTTATGTTTAGACCCTCTTGTTGTGGCGAGTGTAAGCCAACTTAACGCTTGTATCTCATCTCATCTTGTATAGTATTTGTAATGAAGTCCACCTTGTTCCTGACATGTGACACTTGCATGTATGATTTAGTCTCATGTTGGGGTTACTCGAAATACACTTCTATCTCTATAGAGGATTGGAAAGTCTTCTTGGAGATAGGACTGTATTTTGGGCGTTATACGAGGAGTTAGTCTTCGACATCGTCCCATTCCAGAGTGACTACCACGCGTTGCTTGGACGACCATCGTTCGCTAAATTTCATGCCATTCCCCACTTGGCATACATGAAACTAAAGATGCCAGGGCCGAATTGTGTGATCACAGAAAACAACAACCCCGATCGGTCGTTCAGGGCCAAGGATATGACGGCGGCTGTTGCCCTTGAGGCAAAATCCAAGGCTCTAGCAGTCGATGAGCTATCCAACCTGCGAGCGATAGTTGACCAAGATGACGTCATCCTGGATAAACGTGCCAAGTCAACATCGTTCAAACCAGCCAATGAGATAGTCAAATTCTAGGTCCACCCCAGTGACCCATCCAAGACAGCCTCCATTGACACTAACTTAGATGCCACACTGGGCGAGGCCGTCAGGAGTTTTCTTCAAGAAAACTGGAATATATTTGCTTGGCTTCCTTCCGATATGCCAGGAATCTCAAGGAACCTCACCGAGCACATCCTTAACATCATTGACGGGTCCAAACCTGTCAAACAGGCATTGCGAAGGTTCTTGGAACCCAAACGACAAGCTATGGGGGAAGAACTGGCCAAGCTAATGGAAGCCAGTTTCATCCGAGAAGTAAAGCACCCAGACTGGTTGGCAAATTTGGTTATGGTACCAAAAAGGACAAGTCTTGGTGCTTGTGCATCGACTTCAAAGACATTAACAAACCTGCCCAAAGGACCCATTTCCTTTACCTCGGATTGATCGGATGGTTAATGCCACGGCTGGGCATGACCTATTGTGCTTCCTTGATGCATACTCGGGTTACATCAAATCAAGATGAAGGAATCTGACCAAGATGCTACCAGCAAATGATACAAACCTGCCCGCACCTGCCGATCAGCAAAACTGCCGAGACGTATGTGGACGACGTGCTTGTTAAAACCAGTCAAGCAAGCACATTAATTAATGACCTACGCTAGACGTTTAAAAATCTCCATGAATATAACATCAAGTTAAATCCGGAGAAATGCGTCTTCGGCATCCCATCCGGAAAGCTCCTCGGCTTCATAGTCTCTCAATGAGGGATTGATTCAAGTGAACCCTGATAAGATTAGGGCACTAGCAAAGCTGAAGACACCTACCGAGCTCGAGGATATTCAAAGACTGGCAGGATGTGCGGCTTCCTGATAAGTCTCAAACATATCTGTAAATTTTTATTGTTAAATGATATTATATTATCACTTTTGTATGCTTTATATGTTGTTTTATATTATTTTTCTGAACTAACCTATTAATTTAGTTCCCAGGGCCAGTTCCTGTTTTTGGCATGTTTTTTGTTTCACAGAAAAACCATACCTACAGAAGTCCAAACACGACGAAACTTCTTGATGATTTTTTTTGGACAATAAGAGACACTAGAAGCTTTTGGAGATGGAGAGAAGACACACATGGTCCCCACAAGGCAGGGGGCATTCCCTAGGGGGTAGGGCACGCCACCCTGGCTTGTGGGCCCCCTGTGGCTCCGATTGCCCTAATTCTAGGCCTATAAATTACCATATATTCTGAAACCCTCGGGGCGAGACCCAAAACAATTTTATCACCGCCGCAAGCCTCTGTTCCGAAGCAATCCCATCTGGAGACCTTTTCTGGCACTCTGCCGAAAGGGGAAATCATTGGGGAGGCCATCTTCATCAACCTTGCTGCCTCCATGATGATGTGTGAGTAGTTCTTTCAGGACCTACGGGTCCATAGTAGTACCTAGATGGCTCTCTCTCTCTCTCTTATGATCTTCAGTACAATGATCTCCTCTGAGATTAATCCGATGTAATTCTTGTGGTGTGTTTATTGGGATCCAATGAATTGTGGATTTATGATCAGATTGTTCATTGAATTTATTTGAATCTCTTGAAGTTTCTCTGATGTGTAATTTTATAGTTGTGTATGTTTTCCGATCTATGAGTTTTCTTTGGCAATGATAGATGAGTAGGTCTTCAGAGGGAGTGGTGCATAGTAGTGGGTTCAATCTTGTGGTGATCTTTTCCAGTGACAAAAAGGATGAAGGCAAGTATTGTATTGTTGCTACTAAGGATAAAATTATGGGGTTAATCTTATTGTTAGGTTTTCTTCTGTCTACATTATGTCATCTTGCTTATTGCGTCACTCTGTTTCTAGTAAACTTAATACCATGAGATGCATGCTAGATAGTGGTCTTTGGGTGGAGTAATATTAGTAGATGTAGTTGGATTACGGTCTACTTATCTCGGACGTAATGCCTATGTGAGATTATGCCGGGAATGATCGTAGTTATAATTTGCACTATTCTGTCAATTGCCCAACAGTAATTTGTCTACCATGCCACTACATGCTTTCGAGAGAGATGCCTCTAGTGAACCTATGGCCCCCGGGTTTATTTTCCATCAATACAAAAACTCCTACAATTGCTCATTTACTCTCTTTTACTATTTTGCCGCTTTGCACTATCACTATTGCTTTTAATCTTGTGGCTAGCAAGAACAAGGGGATTGACAACCCTCTTGCCTTTGTTGTGTCCAAGCAATTTATTTGTCGGTGTGCAGGTACTGCTAAAGTTGCTAGCTTGGTGACTCCTACTGGTTCGATAAACCTTGGTTCTTAACTGAAGGAAATACTTTCTGCTGCTTTGCTACTTCACCCTTCCTCTTCGGGGAAATCAAACAACTCCATCGTGAGTAGCACAAGAATCGTTGGCGCCATTGCCGGGGAGTCATTATCTAACAGATTAGGTACTTTCACGCAAACACTTTTCTTTCGCTTTTTTTCTTGCCTTTTGCCTTTTTATTTGCCTTCTTCTTTGTTCACCAAAAATACCAAAAAAAATCTTGTTTTGCTATCATGGCTAGTTCTTCACTTTTCGTTTCTAAGCCTGAGTTAGAAGTGCTTAATTTTAAACAAAGGGGCGGAGAGAGTTTAAAAGATGCTTGGCATAGAATTTGGGATGCTCAAAATAAATCCATCCATAAGCAATCTACAACTATTCTTCTTAGAAATTCTTATGTTGGTGTTTCTCCTTGGTATAGATTTGTTCTTGATACTATTGCAGGAGGAAGTTTCTTAACTAGCCACACTTTGGATGCTTTTAGTGCTATGGGAAATTTAGTGGGATCACCACCTATTGAAATCAATGAAACAGAGATAACATTGGAACATCTTATGCAAAGATTGGATATTATTGAAAATAAAATGTCTACTAGTCAGCAACTAGAGGAATTTGATTAAAAGATACATAATCATATGACTAAGCTAGTTTCCTTGGTAGGCATTGATTTAAAATCTTTGAAGGAGAAATAATATATTATCGATAGAATAGAACAAAGTCTCACTAGAATTGATAAATTGGAAGAAGTTATAAACGTGTTGGGTTCAGCTTTTTCTTCCATAAAACCTAGTGAGGAAGTCTCTACAAATAAAAATTTGAAACTTACTTATGTGTCTAAGGTTCCTAAACTATATAAGGGTGCCTCTCCTAGTAAGGAGAAGGGAGACCTAAAAATGATAAGTGTTCACCCTAGCTTTATAGAGATAAAAAGGGGACCCATCTTTGACACTCATTTTTTGAACTTTGTGCCTAGGAGTGTTATGGTCAATAGGATGCTTGCTAAACCTCCTCAGAAATCAAGTTGCCTTACTGAGGAGTTAAAGGATGATAAAATGTGATAGATTGCATTATGCCAAGCTAGGGGCATTAAACAATAGTGCTTGTTGGGAGGCAACCCAATAGTTATCTTTTATTTTTCCCTTCTGTTTTTGAGTGTCAACATGATTATTGCTACTGTAGTAATTGTGTTTGAATCTTTTATTTGCCTTTTGTGCCAAGTAGGACTTTTGGGGTGATGTGAATGCTTGTTGATTTGATTCTGTGCCGAAACAGAAACTTTTGTGTCCAGTAATTGAATTGTTTCGCTGTACTGGAACGTGATAAGTTGCTGAAAAATTTACACAGTATTGGGTTACAGATGGTTTTCATTGTCCTAATGTTTCAGAATTTTTTGAGTTATAGAAGTATGACGATAAATTCTGTCTTTACATATTGTTCTGTTTTTGGGTGAGATGATGATGGAAGGAGAATAAGGAGCGGCAAGAATCTAAGGTTGGGGATTCCTAAGGCACACCAAGTTAATATCTAAGTGATGGAAATATGCCCTATAGTCAATAATAAAGTTGTTATTATTTTATATTTCCTTGTTCATGATAAAGGTTTATTATTCATGCTAGAATTGTATTGACCGGAAACTTAAATACATGTGTGAATACATAAACAAATACCATGTCCCTAGTGAGCCTCTACTAGACTAGCTCGTTGATCAAAGATGGTTAAGGTTTCCTAACCATAGACATGAGTTGTCATTTGATAACGGGGTCACACCATTAGGAGAATGATGTGATGGACAAGACCCATCCGTTACCTTAGCATATGATCGTTCAGTTTATTGCTATCGCTTTCTTAATGTCAAATACATGTTCCTTCGACCATGAGATAATGCAACTCCCGGATACCGGAGGAATACTTTGTGTGCTATCAAACGTCACAACATAACTGGGTGATCATAAAGATGCTCTACATGTATCTCCGAAGGTGTCTGTTGAGTTGGCAAGGATCAAGACTGGGATTTGTCACTCCGTCTTTCGGAGAGGTATCTGGGCCCTCTTGGTAATACACATCATAGAAGCTTGCAAGCAAAATGACTAAGGAGTTAGTTACAAGATGATGTATTACAGAACGAGTAACGAGACTTGGCGGTAATGAGATTGAACTAGGTATGGAGATACCGATGATCGAATCTCGGGCAAGTAACATACCGACAGAGAAAGGGAATTGTGTATGTTGTCATAACGGTTCGACTGATAAAGATCTTCGTAGAATATGTAGGAACCAATATGGACATCCAGGTCCCGCTGTTGGTTATTGACAGGAGAGTCGTCTCAGTCATGTCTACATCATTCTCGAACCCGTAGGGTCCGCACGCTTAACGTTTGTTGACGATATAGTATTGTATGAGTTATGTGAATTGGTGACTGAATGTTGTTCGGAGTCCCGGATGAGATCACGGACATGACGAGGAGCTCCGGAATGGTCCGGAGGTAAAGATTGACATATAGGATGATAGTATTTGGTCACCGGAAAGGTTTCGGAGAGAATCAAGTACTTGTCGGAGTGTCTGAAGGGGTTCCGGGAGGCCACCGGTGAGCGGTTGGCCTTATGGGCCAAGGGGGGGAAGCACACCAGCCCACAAGGGGGCTGGCGCGCCCCTCCACCCCTGCCCACGCACCAAGAAAGGGAGGGAGAGGAAGGGGGAGGTGCCCTAAGGCAGCCAGCCCCCCTTTCCTTTCCCCCATGTTCAAATATGGAAGGGGGGCGGCTAGGCAGGCCTCTACGGCAGCCGCCGGCCACTTGGGGGCGCCCTAGGGCTGCCTCCTCTCCCCCCAGCACCTATATATATGTGGGGAGGGAGAGGGGCAACACAGACCACGATTCCCAAGCCGTGTGCGGCGCCCCTCTCCCTCTAGTTCGTCCTCGGTCAAATTTCCGTAGTGCTCGGCGAAGCCCTAGATAGTTGCATCACCACCGTCACCATGCCGTCGTGCTGCCGGAACTCATCTACGACTTCGCCCGTCTTGCTGGATCAAGAAGGCGAGGACATCATCGAGCTGAACGTGTGCTGAACGCGGAGGTGCCGTATGTTCGGTACTTGATCGGTTGGATCACAAAGGTGTTCGACTACATCAACCACGTTATCCTAACGCTTCCGCTAACAGTCTACGAGGGTACGTAGACACACTCTCCCCTCTCGTAGCTATGCATCTCCATGGATAGATCTTGCGTGTGTGTAGAATTTTTTTTGTTTTCCATGCAACGTTCCCCAACACTAAGGAAGACTCAAGCATCTAAGCTTGGGGATGTCCCGAATGGCATCCCCTCTTTTGTCTTCAAATCTATCGGTAACCCTACTTGGAGCTATATTTTTATTCTTCATATGATATATATTTTGCTTGGAGCGTGTTTTGTTTTTATTTGTTTTGTTTGCTTGTTTGCACAATCATTGTTTCCGGATCACACCTTTTATGAGAGACACACATTCTTCTCATATTTATAGAATGCTCATTTGTTAGTCACTTATATCTTTTTGAGTTGAGTCAATTGTTCTTGTACTTCACTTATATTTGTTTCAGCATGGTGATATGTTTTGTAAAAATTATTTTCACTCTCTTGCTTCATTTAAATGTTTTTGAGAGTTGAATAGGAAGTGATAATTTGCATGAGTTACATGGTTGGTCCAAAAATAATAGGCATATAACGGTGGTATAATAAAAACTAGCAAGGACTTGTAGATCATTAAATATGATAAGTTTGATTCCTTGCAATAGTTGTGCGATATTAAGGTGGCAATTTGTGGGTGTGTTGGTAAATGATTAAAAGTAAGTATCAATATTTGTGTTAAGGTTTGCGAGTCTTTATGCCTCAAAGTGGTGGCCGCTGGCATTAGCGAGGAAGTCGGAGTATGATTTATCCTAGATTGACATCCTTTGTGTGTTTGAATCAGGGACACGCGATGGTTAACTCCTCCTAACCTCCCCCCTAGGGGATTTCGAGTTATGCTTTGCTTCGACGGCTACTAAAACTTTTGCAATAAGTACTTGAGTTCTTTATGACTAATGTGAGTGTTACAGTCTTTGGCACTTCCACCTATCCATATTTTGCTAGCGTCTTCGGTATGGTGCATTGCCCACTCTCACCTCGAAACATGGTGCAAACTTCGCTGGTGCATCCAACTCCGTGAAATGATACACTCTTTCACACATAAGCCTCATTATATCTTCCTCAAAACAGCCACCATACCTACCTATTATGGCATTTCCAGAGCTATTCCGAGATATATTGCCATGCAACTTCCATTGTTGCTATTCATGATATGATGAGCATTCATTGTCGTTTTGCTATGCAAGATCACATGAAGCTGACATAGTATTTGTGGCAAAGCCAATGTTCATAATTTTCATACATGTTACTCTAAGATCATTGCACATCCTGGTGCACTGGCAGAGGCATTCATATATAGTCACCATTTTTAGTTTTGAGTTGTAAGTAAATAAAAGTGTGATGATCATCATTATTAGAGTGTGTCCCTATCTGCGAGGATAAAAAAGAGAGGCCAAAAAGAGCCCACCAAAAAAAAAGAGGCTAAAAAGAGCCCACCAAAAAAAATGAGAGAAAAAGAGAGAGGGGACACACTACTTTCCTTTTTCCACCCTTGTGCTTCAAAGTCGGACCATGCACTCCATATAGAGAATTTTCATACACTCCATGATTATGCTAGTGGGAATTTTGAATTATAGAACTTGCCTTGTATATTGCGATGATGAGCTTCCTTTAATGCTCGAGGTCTTGATGAACAAGCAAATTGGATGCACACCCACTTAGTTGCATTTAGAGAGAGCTTTCATACACTTATAGCTCTAGTGCATCCGTTGCAAGGCAATACCTACTCCTCACATTAACATCGATTATAAGGCCTCTCCACTGCCTAACGATCAATCCTTGTTGAAGGGATACTTTCCTATACCTTTTTGTCTTCCCTTATAAACCCCATCATCATTCTCTTTGCCATCCAAAGTGCTAAGACCATGGCTCAAGCTCAAGTATTGCGTAAAAGTTGAGAAATAGCTGAAGTGAGAAAAGTACGATTTAATTGCCCTTTTCTGGCACTCTACCGGAGGGGGGAATCATTGGGGAGGCCATCTTCATCAACCTTGCTGCCTCCATGATGATGTGTGAGTAGTTCTTTCTGTACCTACGGGTCCATAGTAGTAGGTAGATGTCACTCTCTCTCTCTCTCTCTCTCTTGATTTTCAATAGAATGATCTCCTCTGAGATCAATCCGATGTAATTCTTGTGGTGTGTTTGTTGGGATCCGATGAATTGTGAATTTATGATCAGATTGTTCATTGAATTTATTTGAATCTCTTGAAGTTTCTCTGATGTGTAATTTTATAGCTATGTATGCTTTCTGATCTATGAGTCTTCTTTGGCAAAGATAGATGAGTAGGTCTTCAGAGGGAGTGGTGCATAGTAGTTGGTTCAATCTTGCGGTGATCTTGTCTAGTGACAAAAAGGACGAAGGCACGTATTGTATTGTTGCTACTAAGGATAAAACGACGGGGTTAATCTTATTGCTAGGTTTTCTTCTGTCTACATTATGTCATCTTGCTTATTGCGTTACTCTGTTTCTAGTAAACTTAATACCACGAGATGCATGCTGGATAGCGGTCTTTGGGTGGAGTAATAGTAGTAGATGCAGTTGTTTTATGGTCTACTTATCTGGGATGTAATGCATATGTGAGATTATGTCGTGAATGATCATAGTTATAATTTGCGCTAGTCTGTCCATTGCCCAATAGTAATTTGTCTACCATGCCACTACTTGCATTCGAGAGAGATGCCTCTAGTGAATCTATGGCCCCTGAGTCTATTTTTTATCAACACAAAAACTCCTACAATTACTTGTTTACTCTCTTTTACTATTTTGCCCCTTTGTCCTATCACTATTGCTTTTAATCTTGTGGCTAGAAAGAACAAGGGGATTGACAACCCTCTTGCCTTTGTTGGGTGCAAGCAATTTATTTGTCTATGTGCAGGTACTGCTAAAGTTGCTATCTTGGTGACTCCTACTGGTTCGATAAACCTAGATTCTTAACCGAGAAAAATACTTTCTGCTATTGTGCTACTTCACCCTTCCTCTTCGAGAAAATCCAACATCTCCATCGTGAGTAGCACTGCCCTAAGCCAGTTCATACCTCGCCTCGGGGAGAAGGCACTCTCCCTCTATCGGCTGCTCAAATAGACCGGGGGCTTCAACTGGACACCCGAGGCCAGCGCAGCTTTGGAAGAAATTAAAACACCCTTGGCTACCAATCCTGTCCTGGCTGCCCCTCACTCCAGTGAGCTGATGCCGCTATATATCTCGACAACCAACCAGATCATGAGCGTTGTTCTAGTCGTCAAGCGCGACATGGAAGGACATAAGTTCAAGGTGCAAAGGCATGTGTACTATGTTCCGAGGTACTAAGCCCGTGTAAAATGAGGTATCCGCACTACCAAAAAATAGCATACGCCATGTTTATGGCTTCTCGAAAGCTCAGACATTACTTTTAGGAATGCTCAATAACCATGGCTTCCGAGGTGCCGCTTAACGACATCATAAACAATCAGGACGGCACCAGTCGCATCGCGAAGTGGGCAATTGAGCTCCTTCCCTTTGAAATCCTATATCAACCACGTCAGGCCATCATGTCCCAGGTGTTGGCTGATTTCATCGCAGAATGGACGGAGGTCGAGCTCCCTAAAGAGCACACGGCTTACACCAACTGGATCATGTAGTTCGATGGCTCCAAAATGCTCGCTGGGCTCTGAGCTGGAGTGGTTTTAATCTCGCCCACCGGTGACACCATGATGTACGTACTTCAGATCATGTACACCGATTCCAACAACGTGGCAGAATACGAGGCCCTGCTCCACAGACTTCGGATGGCGGTCTCCATGGGTATCCAGCGTCTGGAGGTCCGATGCCAAATACCCAAAAATGTTAGCCTACAGGGTTGTGGTGATAACCATGTCAGCTCGTTTCGAGGGCCTAGAATTCCATCATATCCAGCAGGATAGCAATCAAGCTACAGACACGTTGGCGAGAATGGGTGCACGACAAGAACCTGTGCCACAGAATGCCTTCCTTGAATGGATGTTCAAACCATCCATCAAATGGAAAGAGACGCCCGAGGTGGATAAACCAACCGAGGAGGCAACACTTGAGTAAGTCACCCCGCCCGCCTTAGAGCTGGACACCGACATAGTTGGGGTCTCGGAGCTGGAAGTTAATACTTTGGCTCACGAGATCATGGCTGTCATCGCGCCTTGGACTGAATCTTTCCTTGCATACTTGATACGCAAAGAATTGCGCAAGGACCAGACCGAAGCACGGTCCATCGTCCAACTATCCGCTGCTTACAATGTTCATGAAGGAGAATTATATAAGAGCAGCATCACCGGCGTCCTCCAACGCTGCATTTCCGAAGAAGAGGGGAAGCAGCTCCTCTCGGAGATACATTCTGGCACATGCGGGCAACATGCAGCTCCTCGAACCTTTGCAAGCAAGGCATTCCGAGAGGGTTTTATTGGCCTACAACACGAGTGGACGCACGAGACCTGGTAGACAGGTGCGTCAGGTGCCAGCTCTTTGCTAAAAAGTGCAATATACCACCCACAGCCTTAAAACCAATCCCCATCGCCTGGCCATTTGCGGTCTGGGGGTTGGACATGGTCGGACCACTGCGTAAAGGAACATCCGGCAAAAAGTACTTGCTAGTTTTGGTCGACAAGTTCACCAAGTGGATTGAGGCAATGCCTGTGGCCTCGGCAAAATCAAGACCCATGATCAAATTCATCTCAGATATAACTCACCGTTATGGAATGCCTCACAGCATCATCATGGACAATGGGTCAAACTTCACAGCCGATGAGGTGAAAGCATGGTGTGCTCAATGGAAAATTAAGCTTGACTGTGCCTCGGTCTACCACGCGCAAACCAACGGGCAAGTAGAAAGGGCCAACAGATTGATCTTAAGTGGTATAAAACCGTGGCTGGTCAGATCTCTCAAAGAAGCCAACAACAAATGGGTCGAAGAACTTGGCTCCGTGTTGTGGAGTTTACGCACAACCACCAACAGGTCCACAGGTTATACGCCATTCTTTATGGTGTACGGCGCTAAAGCCATGTGACCAAGTGACCTCATACATGATGCACCTCAGGTACACCTGTACAAGGAACAAGAGGCCAAGCAGAGTCGTCAGGACGACCTCGCTGCCTTGGATGAACAGTGGGATGTGGCTAAAGCACGATCCGCCTTCTATCAGCAGCAGCTGCGAAGGTACCAGCATCGCGAGGTCCGAACAAACTCCTTTAACGTCAGTGATTTGGTTTTACGCCTACATCCCGACAAGACCGGTAAGCACAAGATGTCAAGACATTGGGATGGACCATTCATTATTGACAAAGTGCTCAGCGGAGGGGCTTATCGGATCCGAGATGACAAGGACAGGCGATTGGAGCCAAACCCGTGGAAAGCAGCTCTCCTGCGATGTTTTTATGGCTAGCTTAAACTCTCCGTTAATGTCTTTACTTTTTATGATTAGATCTAAGGTAGGCTTTATATAAACAAAGTTCGGCTTGTTATTGTTCTAGTTAAACTTTGTTCTTTCTTACACACTTGTTCCGAAGTGTCAAGTGCCGATATGCTTTAGGACCATACACCCGTCCTTCCTCACCGAGGGCTGTTATAGCACCCCGGAATTCAAAATCCAAGCACTATTAAAGTACTCTATTTGATCGTTTCACGACGTGTGCATAGTGAACGATAACCCTTCTACAATTCGTACTAAGGCACTATATGCACCAATTTTGACTTGCGACTTTTTGCCAAGCTGGGTTGCCTGACCCCTATGTGTACCCCTTAGGTTGCATGTTCGGCTAAGGGCGTAACAGGAGCACCTCTGTGATCATTACTTCTAGGGTTAACCTGGTCAAGTACCTCAGGTGGGAGAAGCCAAACTAGCAGTCACAATGCATAGAATAGGTCGGCACGAGGGAAGTGAAAATTAAAACTACCCTTGAGGTTACATGTGGTTGGAAGCATGAAAGTATTCTCCTCGGAATGGACGAGGTCATGGTCAAATTGACGATCGTAAAGATAGTAACAAGGTTGTAGGAGTCGTTGGAGGGTTTCCTACACCAAAACTACTCGCACCTTGGTTCACTTATGTTTAGACTAATAGGCTGGGTTGCCTTGCACCAATAACAGAATCCCCCAGAAACCAGGGTCGATACTAGGTGCACTCCTTGCCAAGTAGGTAGAAGCCGATAGCCGGTTAACATAAGTATCGGCATACACATGTCGAGAAAATCCGAATTTGTGTTCAGAACATAAATTACATTGGAGGAGTCTCCACACCATCAAGAAGTTTTTTCAAAGGACAGTCCTGCTCTGTCGCTTGAGCAAAAGGCATGACCCTCTCAAACATAGCGTCGGGTTTTATTTCCTTTCCGTCATCATCCTTTAGCCCCATAAGGGCAATATCCTTCAGCTCCAACGTTGGAAAATGTGTTAAAAGCATAGCCCACGCTTGCCGAGCACCTTCTTGATAGGCCGAGATCTTCCAAGTCCTGATGCACCGACGAGCTTCTTGAAGATGTCGGGCGAGTTCAGCTTGGTCATCGGGTAGCTTTTCCTATGGCCATAGAGCCCGGAAAATGATCCCCATGGACGACCCGGCAAGCTGATGCAGAGCACCTAGCCGTGTCAAGCCATCCTTTAAGGATAATGCATTGCCCGTAGACGACACATCGGGAAGCATACCTACAACAAAAACACATTAGATGGTTTCTCAGCGTGCAAGATGTGCAACGTGTAGAGGAGTATAAAAGAAAGTGATAAACACTTACCAGCCAGCAACTCGATAGCCTGCTTAGTCTCCTGCTCGGACGCAGCCAGTTGAGACTTGAATTGTTCTATCTCGATCGCTTGTTGTTTCCTCTCCTCGGCTAACTTCGCGTATGCTTCTTGAAGCTCGCTCCCTCGACGGGGCATCTTTTCGCAAGCTTCGCCTCTTTTCTCGATTTTTCCAGCTCGTCCTTAACCAGCGCTAACTCAACCAATAATTGTTGGGTTTTCTTCCATGATTCCTGTAAAGGTGATAATCAGTATGGAAGAGGGGGTAAATAGATCCTTAGATCGGCTGCTTGTGCCCGAACTAAGTCTCGGGGGATACTGGATTCCGCGTCTATTGACTGCACTGACAAAACCAAATTATCGACCCTCAAGCCGAATGCAAGCACTCGATCTCGGGGGCTACTATACTTTGCGGTTAAAAGCATCACATGGGTTGAAGCTCTTCTTTGGTACTTCCAATATAGTGTACATCCTTGAGCATAAAACAACCCCGCTGAGGAGGATGTTCGTACTCTGTCTGGTCGGTCCCGACTCGGGACACACCTAGAAGGCTACTAATGAGGACTCATAAGACTCGTAATGACATGTCTTTCCTCTAAATCTCCGGCGAAGACCGCGGCAATGTTCTTAAGGTCCAAGCCAATGGCATCGACATGCACTTCCACTGTCCGGAGAGATTCTCGCTGCTGAGTTGTAACAAATTGGTTGTTTATAGAGATTTTCTTCTTCCTATGACGCAGTGGGCTCTCAACCTCGGATTCAGTGGCAGACAGCGCCCCGGGATCCGGTTCAGCAGCACCTCGGACACCATCAGAGGGCATCGACAGAGGAGGAATGACTGGTTGTTCTGGCGGTGGAGGTGCAGACAAATTATCCATAGCTACGTGACCCAGTCAGAGAAATAAAAGGCCTTTCAGTATTGTGGCGTCTCTCTTGAAGAAGGCCACAGAATAACCGAGAAGCTGCCCTTACCGAGAAGAAGAGGAAGGCCTTTGAGGCACCGTTTCCTTGGCTCTCGCCCTTCTCCCGCTTGATGGCTCTGCAACACATGGGGGAATCACAGCCTGGGCGGTGGTTTCCCCTGAGGTCCCCCTTTGACGCTTGGGCCGTTGCCATCTTGGGATAGGGGAGCAGAGGCACCCCGTTGACGGGTAGCCCGTGCGGTGGCAGCATGAGTTCCTGGAGGAGAGGGTGCTCCGTCCACCACGGCGCCTCGGAACAAGGCCGTGCTGGGGCTGTCAAAAACAGTGGCAATTTCATAAGGAGAAAAATTATACTTTGTCATAAGGAGAAAAATTATACTCCAGCCTTGTTGACCACTGTCCCCAGCTCTGATTGGATGAAGTAAAAAGCTAATCAGGCAGTTATATACTTTGTCATAAGGAGAAAAATTGATGGTTGTAAAAACCTACTTTGCTCGGGGAGACTTTTGAGAGGAAAAGCCGTAGTGTCTTGCTCCCTTGAGGAAGTCCGACTCCTCACCCTCCAACATTGATGCCAGCATCTGAGGAAGTGTATGGCGCTCGAGGAACTCGCCTCTGATGGAGCGAGTCGAGTCGTTAGCACCATTATAGTCCCACAGGGGATGATAGCTATGCCGGAGAGGCGGGACTGCTCGGAGAAGCGCTATCGCCATTACATTGGGCAATGTCAGGCCATGATTGCGGAGGAGGGAAACCTGGAACGCAAGACGGATCACCTCTTGTGTCCCTACCCTCGCTCGACTCCTCGGTCGCCAGTTGTACCTTTTCTAAAGAAGGGAAGGTGAAAAAGGGGGAAGCCCTTCCCGAGGAGGATCATTGAGGGCAACATCTGGAATGTAAAACCATTCCTCAGTCCAATGATCCCTTGACTCCTCGGGGGTACCATCCAGATATCACGAGCCGGTCACTTTACAGATCTCGGCCCCTCCGCACTCGCACAAGCTACCACCTCGGCGACGTGGCACTACACAAAAGTAATGACACCACAGGTCAAAATGTGGTTTGCACCCGAGGAAGGCCTCGCAGAGGACGATCAAATAAGCTATGCGCAAAATAGAGTTGGGGGAAAGATCGTGGAGCTAGAGGCCATAGAAGTGCAATAAGCCCCTCAGAAAGGGGTGGATTGGGAAGCCCAGACTATAGCTGGCCAATCGGGCCGGCCCGGCATGGCACGGCCCGGCCCGAGCTAAACGTGCCTGGCACGGCCCGGCCCGCGACGGCACGAATATTAGCCGGGCCGTGCCGTGCCGGCCCACGGGCGGGGGGTCTCAGCCCAGGCACGGCACGCGGCATAGCTGGGCCGGCACGCGGCCCGCCCAGGCACGCCGGCCCGCTTGGCGCTAGCTGGCCCGCTGGCCTGGCGCTCGCTGAGTCGCTGTCGGCTGTCGGCACTCGGTACTCGGTCGCTGGCTCGCTGCACGCCGCAGTGCTGGTCGCTGGTCGCTGGCTCGCTGCACGCCGCAGTGCACTGCTGGGCGCATTCTGGCCCGCCTGGCTCACTTCGCTCGCTGCCGGCTGCACTAATTGCAAAAAATGTCCAAAAAATACCAACAAAATTTGTAGAAAATTGCAAAAAAAAAAATAGAGTATTATGTGGGATAAATCTAGAGTTTTATTAGCGCTTGCCTCATTAAAACCTTTCATCCCTGGGAAGTAAAAGAGTACAAGCTATGCTCTAAAAATACTAAAAGATTAAAAGAAATAGAAATAAAAAAATTACAAGACTAGAACTGAACTAATTTGGACCTTTCATCCATGTTTGTGACTTTGTGTGTGGAAAATGAGATGGAGTTTGAGTGTGAGAAATGAGAAAGTGGGCATCCCTTTTTATAGCCAAAAAAAATGCCACGTTAGGCCCGTTAGGCACGGTAGCAATAATTGAGGCAATGTATCATCTGGGATAAATGTTGAGCTTTATTAGTGGCTGCCTCATTAAAACCTTCCATCCCTGGGAAGTAAAAGAGTACAAAGCCATGCTCTAGAAATACAAAAGCGAAAGAAAATTACAAAAAGAGAAGAAAATTACAAAATGATAAGAAAATGACTACACTACAAGTCTTCGACTATTCTTCCGGGTCTTCTTCAAAGTTCATTTCTTCAAACATGGCTAGTAGTTCTGTGTTTTCTGCAGTGTGTTGCGCTCTCCTTCTTGATAACTCTCCATCTTTGACGGACATCAGTGTTCTCACCATATCAGGGGCGAGACTAGTTCTTCTCTCCTCAATTATTCTTCCAGCAAGGCTGAAAGCAGACTCCGATGACACCGTAGAAACAGGCACCGATAACACATCACGTGCTAATATGGAGAGCACCGGAAATGTAAGCTTGTGTTCTTGCCACCACTGTAGTAAGTTGAAGTCTTCCTCACTATCTAAATCGTACATGACTTTGTCACAGTTGAGGTACTTCGCTAACTCCCCGCCACCTTGAAGCACAGATGTTGACGTGGAAGAGCTTCCGGCGGTCGAGGAGGACGAAGAACCAAAGATCTTGCTCCATGCTCCTCTCTTTTTACCTGCAGTAGGTGCTGCTGGAGGTCGTTGCATTCGAATTCCGGCATATTTTTCCTCATACTTAGCAAAAACTTCAAAAAGCTTCTCACGAGCCTTATTGAAGTCGTCAGTATAATCTAAACTTAGGGATGCAGATAGTACATTGAGTGCACTACGATACCCTTCAAGTTTAGCTCTAGGTTCCAAGATAAATGCAAATGCATACAACAGTGGAATTTGCTGCCAATATTTTAAATACTTGGTTTCCATGTCAGCAACAACACTAAGTAACAATGCATCCCCTTCATATGCTTTCAGATGACTAGCAATGTCTAATAGGGTATGCACCATCAAAGGAGATGTCGGGTAATAAACCCCAGACAAAGTAACTGTTGCATCATAGAACAACTCAAGAAATGTAGTCAAAGCTGTAATAACATGCCAAGTTTCTTCGCTAATTAGAGGTTCAGCCCCATAATTTGCATTAATAAAACCATTGAACTGAACTCTGTCTCGGATAACTGCCTTAAGCATCAAATATGTAGAGTTCCATCTAACAGGCATATCTGAATTATACTTATGAGGAACGCACCCTATAGCAAGGCAATGTCTCTTATAGTTTGTAATTCGTTGAGTTGAATGCGAAAAATAAGATATTGCAATGCGTATGACTTCAACATGTGGTTCACATAAATGTAACGCGCTTTTAGCAATAAGATTAATGATATGGCAAGCACAACGTTGATGCATTAAAAATGATGCAGCATATATGGAGAATATAGGAGTCAAAGTAATCATTGCACTCGTGTTTGATGAAGCATTATCCAAAATTATTGAGAAAACCTTGTCGGCAAGATTAAAATCATTCACAACTTTGAGTACAGCTTCAGCAATGTTTGGACCACTATGTACTACATCAATTAATTCAAATCCTATGACTCTTTTTTGTAGATGCCAATGTTCGTTAACATAATGAGTTACCACACTAATGTAGTCTTGCTTTGCCCGACCAGTCCAGATATCAGATGTTAACGACACTGAAAAAGTGCACGTAGAAAATTCTTCTTTTATTTTCTCTTTACCAGTTTTGTATAGCTTTTTAATATCCCTACTTGTAGTTTGTCTAGAAACTGGTCTATAATTAGGATTATGACAAGTTTGAATATATTCTACGAAACCATCAGATTCACCAAAACCTAGTGGTAAATCATTAGAAGCAATAAGACGGCATAGACCTTCTCGCTGAACATTAGCATCGTAGGTGAAATTGCGTACTGTACCGTCAGGGTTGAAGGAGAGCTGCGTTTGCACAGCTGCCGAGCTCAACGCGCTCTTTTCATCCGCCTTGGCGTGACTTTCCACATGCCTCTTCAGGTGGCCGGTTCCTCCCTTGGCTTCTTCGGTATACTCCTTCTTGCACCTTTTGCACCTTGCAACCACCCTCCGGACACCGTCCACCACGGAGATTTCTTCATCGAATGATTCCCACACCACGGAGGTTCTACGACGACCTCTTTGCTTTACACCCATGGTGGTGGAGGAACCCGTCCCACTACTCGAATTGGTGTGACCTTCGGCTTCGGTACTGAGATCGGTATGGGGTTCGAGAGTGTGATGATCGGTATAGGCATGTTGCTCGGGTGGGGGCATGGTATAGGCATGTTGCTCGGGTGGGGGCATGGTAGTGTGATCGGTGCTACTATGGTAGAGACTATACTCCATATCCCCAAGACCGAAATCGGAGAGTGGGAAGCTAGTATTGTCATGGTCATCCATGTTCGAGTGTGAGAAATATGTGGGCTGGGCAGCCCTATTTATAGCAAAAAATTGGTCATTTTTCGGACAAATTTGACCCTCTAACAGTCAAATTTTCGAATATATAAATTTTCTTAAAAATATACCCAAACCCTATCCTAACCTCCCCCTAAACCCACCCTAACCTCCCCCTAAACCCCTCCCAAAGGTCGCCTGCTCCCCCCAACGAGCCGAGCGAGCCCCCCGCTCCCCCATCGATCGAGGACTGGGCGTCTGGGCCCCGCTGCCCGCTGTCCCCCTGACGCCTGCTGGCCCGCCCGCTGTCCCCATGACCCAGGCCGCCAGGCGCGTCGGCAGTCAATCGGGCGGGCCAATCGGGCCGTGCCGCCGTGCCACGTGACGTGCCGTGCCACGGGCCGGCCCGCTAGTAGTCGTGCCGTGCCGTGCTGGCACGCGGGCTGAGGGTGGCAGCCCAGGCACGGCCCACTGCGTGCCTCGTGCCTGGCACGACACGATTAGCCCGTGCCGGGCCTGGCCCGTCGCGTGCCGTGCCGCCGTGCTGCCGGGCCGGCCCGAAAAAATCGGCCCGTTTGGCCAGATATAGCCCAGACCCCAGAGTAAAAAGGGGATGAAACATACCCGCTCATGTTTTTCAGGCATGGGGCGAGGATCCTTGGTGAAAGAGAGAAGTCCACTTTACAACCCTGACCTTGCCACTCCGTTTAAGATTCAACCTTCAACTTCAAAACTGGTCGTTCTACACCCCGAACTAACCATCCGGTCCAAGAATCAACCCTCCTCCCGGTTTTGATTTCCTAGAGTGGTTTTGACTGCTTGACTGCTGACCGGGCACAACCACGTCAGATTTTTGACCCGTCTCTGTTTTGACATGCTTTTTTGCCCCCTCCTCTCTCTCCCGCTGGCAGCAGCAGCAACTACAGCGGCCACCATGCATGCTCGTGCACTAGTGAACAAGAGGAACTCCCGTGCTTGCTCCGCTGCCATCCGTACCCCCGTGCTTGCTCTGCTGGCATGTGTGTGTGCGTGCTCCTGTGTATCTTTCCATGTGTGCTCGTGCTGCCTTTCTTCCCAGCAAGCGGCGGCGCGGGCAGAGCAGTACAACGAGCAGCAGCCGAATGAATCAGCAACAGGAAGTGGGAGCTGCACCTCCTGCAACCACTTCGCACTCCCGATAAAAAACTGCCGGAAGCGATAGAGGAGAGCCAGCGCTCGCACGACGACGCCCCACTATTCATCACATGGCCGCACCAGAACAGCGCCTGCACGACACCATGCCCGCTGAACTACCGAGGAAGGGGTACGGGTACGACGCGCGAGCCGGGCGGTGGTGGGGATGTTGCAGCTCGTCGTCTCCATCCTCAACAACCCCAGCATCAACCGTGTCATGCGCGCGGCTGGCTTCTCAATCTCCCAGGTCAGGGGTGTTATCGAGGGTGTCGCCGTCTTGTTGTATTTCACCAGGAGGGACCAGAAAGGCGCTCGAGTGCTGCTTGTTTGAGGTACGAGTGCTCTTGATCCCGGACTTCCGCGGCGGAGGCGGCAGTCGGCTGCTCTGCGTCGTCGACGCGGAGCCGGGACGGGCTGGAGGAGCGCCAACCGGTTTCTTTACACGCTGGTTGGAGTATTATTTTGCAGGTTAGCCCTTGGACACTCTGTTAATTTAGCGCATGTGTGACCCTGAGTGACGTGGCTATGTTGATGGCGAAGTCGACTCGGTCAAAACCAGATGCGTCAGCGAAAACCGGCTTTACTCACGCCCAGGGTTGAATTATGAACGGTATTGAAAGTTTAGGGTGTATAGTAACCGGTTTTGAAGTTCAGGGTTGAATACTAAACCAAGTGGCAAGTTGAGGGTTGAAAAGTGGACTTCACTCTTGGTGAAATCACCATTAATTGGCACCAGCCCCGAACGGGAAAAAGCCACCTCCGGAGGAGGCATATAACCTAATTTTGCTAGTCGATCTAACCCTGCTTAACAGTACAACTTTTCCACTCTCCCTCGTGGAGGACGGTGGAGCGTGAGGATGAAGTCCTGGTAGGAGCCATTTGAGTCAGATTCCTGGTGTGGCGAGTCGCTAGGTGAAGTGGAGGCGGGAGGCGGTCTGGCGGAAGGAGAGGTAAAATTGCTCCTTTGTTGCCGGGCCCCTTTATGTGGACAATTTGGAAAATCCATGATGGAACGTTTGAGTCTTTGATCTTAACTCACTCATGTTCCCCATGCGACATGCGCGTAATGGAAAAGAAAATCAAGGGGACTACCAATAATGCCACATCATGTGTATTGGGGCCCGCAAAGGCTGCCATGATTAGACGCCCTGCGGTGGGGCCCCGAGCGGCGTGGGCACGCCCCAAGAACCCCTGATGTGACAACACGAAGACGGTCAACAATATCATAAGTGGGTCGAGTCAGAACCTCGGATTGAGGATATCCTCGGGTAATTTTTGTGGCTCGAATTTGGATAATCTCCTTCGGTGCCCGAGGCATGCGACTCCTCGGCCGAGGAATAGGATCAAATTAGGAAGCTTCATGCAAGTTTGAACCCGTTTGCAAGGCCGAACACTTAAGATGCGCAGCAGCTCGGGAAAACCGAGGAGTGTCCTCGGCTTGAAGACCGTTTCAGGGGCTACTGACGGAGTCCTAGATTAGGGGGTGCTCAGCATGTTAGTTTCCCATCCTTTGGGTTGGGTCGAGGACCCTCCTAAGCCTATCACTGGTGGGCTCTCGTTCGTCTGGATCAGGAGCTTCAAGAAGGAATGACACAAAGACTTGGTGTGTAGTCCAAGGCGTAGAGATAGTCATCGGTACATTTACCCCTTAGATACGGCCGACCATGTGTAAACCCTAGGTACCCCCGGTATATATATAAGCCGAGGTGCCAAGGCCGTAGAGGCAGATTCATTCACATCCGATCTCGAGGTAGATCACATGTACTTTGTACCCCATCCACAAGCAGGACGTAGGGTTTTACCTCTTCGCGAGGGCCTGAACCTAGGTAAACCACGTGTCCCTTGAGTCCTTGTTACCATCTAGCCAAGACTACTAGATCAGGACCCCCTACCCGATATCCGCCGGATCTAGCTCCGACACAAATCATCCACCAGCGGCTGCATAAACACACTCAAATTCTTCCCTGGGACACATCAGTTTTGTCTTCATAGGATTTTTTTGACACAAACGATTCTCGCATCAAGCGCAAGGGAATGTGAGGAAATTCTCTTTGAACGACCGAATGCCTCCTTCAAGAACACATCGGTTTTCTCGGCCCACTCTTCTGTTGTTTGATTCGGACCGGTATGACCACTGTACATCCACTCATTATCAGCCATCCTCTGCTTTATCGGGAGCCACACAACAGAAGTAACATTTAATTTAAATTAATCACTTCAAATTAATTACACAGATTTTTATTTTCTACCAGGTTGACGAGAAATGGCACTGTTTCCACCTACATCTCTAATAGGTAAAGAGGGTCCTAATCCCACCCGAGCATGTGTAGATTGAGTACGTTCTCCATGCTCTACTCCGTTCCGAGACAAAATATCGGCAACACCTCCCCGCTGTTCTCCGGATACACGTCTCTGCAAAAAGCCGAGATAATGTGCATCCGAATAACAACGGGGAGGCGCTGCCAAAATCCTATCTTGGAACAGAATAGAGCATGGAAAACGTACCCAATCTACACATCCTCGAGCTGTCCGTGGAAAACGTTGGACAATCCGAAAGACTTCCGATTATAAATATGCAATTGAATGCATATTTATCGATGTAACTCTTCTGAACGGGAGACGCCTAGGTTACGCGACTTGACGTGAAAATGAAATCTAGTGACATGAAAAAAAGAGCGGAGGAAATGGAATGTTAGCTCACCCTCGGCTGTAGAGGAGGTAGTTGAACAGCGGAGGGATCAGGGACCAACACTTCCTACGACGATCACTCCTGGGAAATGCAACACCACAAAGCCTGTAAATTCCACCGAGTGAACAACTTAGATTTCACATCTCATATAGCATTCTAACATCATCTCAAATTGCAAGATATGCTTAATATAATTATTTGCTAGATTAGTAATACCAAATAATTCATCAATTGAAATTCTACATTCAAAATATATAGAGTGAAAAACTCTGGCTATCTATCCATTTCATCCAAGTATATATCTATCTATCTATCTATCTAGGGATTGGCTAGATGTAAGTCGCCTGAAAAAAAAATTGGGTCAGTCGATTCCTGTGAGCCGTCGGATGCAAGATGGATGATCAGATGAGCTTCTTCAACCTCCTGACAGTTATTGTTCATCGTCTTCTACCTCGAACCGCTCGATCTACCACCGGCCTAACCGCCTGCTGCCGCCGCCCGTGGCCGGTGGAGCTATCGGGCCAGCCTCGCCGCCCCGCCCTCCTCGCAACCGCTGCCCACTGTCATGCTGCCCCCCCCCCCCAGCGGCCATCCTTCTAACCCTGGCCACGATCCATTTTTTTCGGCAAACTGCACCCCCACCGCCAACACCCCTAAGATAGATCATGGGGTACCCTGCCACCCTAAGATAGATCATGTGGTAGCTTCTCCGGCGAGTGGCGGCTGCTTCTTCCTCCCCTCCGGTGGATGCCTCCTTCCTACGAAAATCGACTGGCCCAAATTCTATTTTCATTCGTCTTACTTTTAGCTATTGCGATCTATCTATCTATCTATCTATCCATCCATTTCATTCAACTATCTATCTATCTATCTACAAAAAAATCATCCATTTTTCCTACACATTTTTTCTTTTCGATTTCTTCAATTTCATCCATCTGGCCTGCTGCGGCGTGCGGCAGCCTAGCGCATCAAGGTTCTGCCACAAGGCAGTCAGGTGAAGACTTGGGTGAATCGCCACCCACTTCTATCAGGCACGTGACACATCAGCACCGACGTGTCGCGGTAAAGAGGACTGCACTTGCATGCCGTTTGACAAGACATGCATCTACGGTCCCGGTAAGGGCCCAGATGACACATATCACTAGTAGAAAATAGGGCTTTGGTCCAGGCCAGAAAAGGGCATTAATCTCGGTTCACTCATGAACCGGGACCAAACGGGGCATCAGTCCCGGTTCGTGAGGCCAGGGCGCCGGCCGGGCCTCGTGGGCCATTGTGAAGGAAATATGGCCTAGAGGCAATAATAAAGTTGTCATTTATATTTCCTTATATCATGATAAATGTTTATTATTCATGCTAGAAATGTATTAACCGAAAACTTGATACATGTGTGAATACATTGACAAAACAAAGTGTCCCTAGTATGCCTCTACTTGACTAGCTCGTCAATCAAAGATGGTTAAGTTTCCTGACCATAGACATGTGTTGTCATTTGATGAACGGGATCACATTATTAGGAGAATGATGTGATGGACAAGACCCATCCGTTAGCTTAGCATAATGATCGTTAAGTTTTATTGCTATTGCTTTCTTCATGACTTATACATATTCCTTAGACTATGAGATTATGCAACTCCCGAATACCGGAGGAACACCTTGTGTGCTATCAGACGTCACAACGTAACTGGGTGATTATAAAGATGCTCTATAGGTGTCTCCGAAGGTGTTTGTTGGGTTGGCATAGATCGAGATTAGGATTTGTCACTCCGAGTATCGGAGAGGTATCTCTGGGCCCTCTCGGTAATGCACATCATGATAAGCCTTGCAAGCAATGTGACTAATGAGTTAGTTACGGGATGATGCATTATGGAACGAGTAAGGAGATTTGCCGGTAACGAGATTGAACTAGGTATGAAGATACCGACGATCGAATCTCGGGCAAGTAACATACCTATGACGAAGGGAATAACGTATGTTGTCATTGCGGTTTGACCGATAAAGATCTTCGTAGAATATGTAGGAACCAATATGAGCATCCAGGTTGCGCTGTTGGTTATTGATCGGAGATATGTCTCGATCATGTCTACATAGTTCTCGAACCCGTAGGGTCCGCACG
Organism: Thinopyrum elongatum; assembly: GCA_011799875.1. Lineage (NCBI taxonomy): Eukaryota > Viridiplantae > Streptophyta > Magnoliopsida > Poales > Poaceae > Thinopyrum > Thinopyrum elongatum. The sequence goes on along the minus strand of CM022297.1, from coordinate 21,906,003 downwards.
CTTAATGTTCGATGAAGATTTGTATTATTAGTTATGTGTTTTGGTGACCGAAGATTGTTCGGAGTACCGGATGAGATCACGGACATGATGAGGAGTCTCGAAATGGTCGAGAGGTAAAGATTGACATATTGGAAGGTGGTATTCGGACACCGGAATGGTTCCGGATCGTTTCGGGTATTTTTCGGAGTACCGGGAGATTACCGAAACCCCCCGGGAGAGGTAATGGGCCTCATGGGCCATAGGGGAGAGAGGGGAGAGCCCACAAGGGGTGGCTGTGCCCCCCCCCATGGGAGTCCGAATTGGACTAGGGGAGGGGGCGGTGCCCCCCTTTCCCTCTCCTACTCCCTCTCCCTTTCCCCCTTTCCCACTCCGGAAAAAGGAAAGGGGAATCCTACTAGGACTGGGAGTCCTAGTAGGACTCCCCACACTTGGCGCGCCCCTAGGGGGCCGGCCACCTCCCTCTCCTCCTTTATATACGGGTGCAGGGGGGCACCCCATAGCACAACAGATATTCTCTTAGCCATGTGCGGTGCCCCCCTCCACAGTTTACTCCTCCGGTCATAGCGTCGTAGTGCTTAGGCAAAGCCCTGCGCGGATCACATCACCATCACCGTCACCACGCCGTCGTGCTGACTAAACTCTCCCTCGACCTTCTGCTGGATCAAGAGTTCGAGGGACATCATCGAGCTGAACGTGTGCAGAACTCGGAGGTGCCGTACGTTCGGTGCTTGATCGGTTGGATCGCGAAGACGTTCAACTACATCAACCGCGTTAAGCTAACGCTTCCGCTTTCGGTCTACGAGGGTACGTGGACACACTCTCCCCCTCTAGTTGCTATGCATCTCCTAGATAGATCTTGCGTGAGCGTAGGATTTTTTTTGAAATTGCATGCTATGTTTCCCAACAGTGGCATCCGAGCCAGGTCTATGCGTAGATGATATGCACGAGTAGAACACAAAGAGTTGTGGACGATGATAGTCATACTGCTTACCACCAACGTCTTATTTTGATTCGGCGGTATTGTTGGATGAAGCGGCCCGGACCAACCTTACATGACCGCGTTCATGAGACCGGTTCCACCGACAGACATGCAACTTGTTGCATAAAGGTGGCTGGCGGGTGTCTGTTTCTCCAACTTTAGTTGAATCAAATTTGACTACGGCCGGTCATTGTTGAAGGTTAAAACAACAAACTTGACGAAACATCATTGTGGTTTTGATGCGTAGGTAAGAACGGTTCTTACTAGAAGCCAGTAACAGCCACGTAAAACTTGCAACAACAAAGTAGAGGACGTCTAACTTGTTTTTGCAGGGCATGTTGTGATGTGATATGGTCAAGACATGATGTGATACACGTTATTGTTTGAGATGATCATGTTTTGTAAAAGTTATCGGCAATTGGCAGGAGCCTTATGGTTGTCGCTTTATTGGATGAAATGCAATCGCCATGTAATTGCTTTACTTTATCACTATGCTTTAGCGATAGTTGTAGAAGCAATAGTTCGCGAGACGACAACGGCGCTACGATGGAGATCAAGGTGTCGAGCCGGTGACGATGGAAATCATGACGGTGCTTTGGAGATGGAGATCAAAGGCACAAGATGATGATGGCCATATCATGTCACATATTTTGATTGCATGTGATGTTTATCTTTATGCATCTTATTTTGCTTAGTACGGCGGTAGCATTATAAGATGATCCCTCACTAAATTTCAAGGTATAAGGGTTCTCCTTGAGTATGCACCGTTGCGACAGTTCTTCGTGCTGAGACACCACGTGATGATCGGGTGTGATAGGCTCTACGTTCACATACAACGGGTGCAAGACAGTTTTGCACATGCGGAATACCCGGGTTAAACTTGACGAGCCTGGCATGTACAGACATGGCCTCGGAACACTGGAGACCGATAGGTCGAACATGAATCATATAGTAGATATGATCAACATAGAGATGTTCACCATTGATGACTACTCCATCTCACGTGATGATCGGACATGGCTTAGTTGATTTGAATCACGTGATCATTTAGATGACTCGAGGGATGTCTATCTAAGTGGGAGTTCTTAAGTAATATGATTAATTGAACTTATTTTATCATGAACTTAGTCCTGATAGTATTTGCATATCTATGTTGTAGATCAATAGCTTGCGATGTAGCTCCTCGTTTATTTTTGATATGTTCCTAGTGAAAAATAAGTTGAAAGATGATAGTAGCAATGATTCGGACTGGGTTTGTGATCTTAGGATTATCCTTGTTGCTGCACAGAAGAATTATGTTCTTGATGCACCGCTAGGTGACATACCTATTGCAGGAGCAGATGCAGACGTTATGAACGTTTGACAAGCTTGGTATGATGACTACTTGATAGTTTAGTGCACCATGCTTTACGGCTTAGAACCGGGACTTCAAAAACGTTTTGAATGCCATGGAGCATATAAGATGTTCCAAGAGTTGAAATTGGTATTTCAGACTCATGCCCATGTCAAGAGGTATGAGACCTCTGACAAGTACTTTTCCTACAAGATGGAGGAGAATAGCTCAGCTAGTGAGCATGTGCTCAGAATGTCTGGGTACTACAATCGCTTGAATCAAGTGGGATTTAAACTTCCAGATAAGATAGCTATTGACAGAGTTCTCTAGTCACTATCACCAAGTTACTAGAACTTATGCAAGGGATGATGAAAATGATTCCCAAGCTTTTCACGATGCTGAAATCGGCGAAGGTAGAAATCAAGAAATAGCATCAAGTGTTGATGGTTGACAAGACCACTAGTTTCAAGAAAAAGGGCAAGGGAAAGAAAGGGAACTTCAAAAAGAATGGCAAGCAAGTTGTCACTCCCGTGAAGAAGCCCAAAGATGGACCTAAGACTGAAACTGAGTGCTTCTACTGCAAAGGAAATGGTCACTGGAAGCGGAACTACCCCAAACATTGGGCGAATAAGAAGGATGGCAAAGTGAACAAAGGTATATTTGATATACATGTTAGTGGTGTATACTTTACTAGTGTTCATAGTAGCCCCTGGGTATTTGATACCGGTTCAGTTGCTAAGATTTGTAACTCGAAACAGGAGTTGCAAAATGAACAGATACTAGTTAAGGGCGAGGTGACGATTTGTGTTGGAAGTGATTCCAAGGTTGATAAGATCACCATCGCACACTCCCTTTACCTTCGGGATTAGTGTTGAACCTAAAATAAATGTTATTTGGTGTTTGCGTTGAGCATAAATATGATTGGATCATGTTTATTGCAATACGGTTATTCATTTAAGTCAAAGAATAATTGTTGTTCTGTTTACATGAATAAAACCTTCTATGGTCATACACTCAATATAAATGGTTTATTGAATCTTGATCGTAGTGATACACATATTCATAACATTGATGCCAAAATATGCAAAGTTGATAATGATAGTGCAACATACTTGTGGCGCTGCCGTTTAGGTCATATTGGTGTAAAGCGCATGAAGAAACTCCATGCGGATGGACTTTTGGAATCACTTGATTATGAATCATTTGATGCTTGCGAACCATGCCTCATGGGCAAGATGACTAAGACTCCGTTCTCCGGAACAATGGAGTGAGCTACAGACTTATTGGAAATAATACATACCGATGTATGCGGTCCAATGAGTGTTAAGGCTCGCGGCGGGTATCGTTATTTTCTGACCTTCACAGATGATTTGAGCAGATATGGGTATATCTACTTAATGAAACACAAGTCTGAAACATTTGAAAAGTTCAAAGAATTTCAGAGTGAAGTGGAGAATCATCGTAACAAGAAAATAAAGCTTCAGCCTGATAAGCTCGAACTCAAATCGGAGAAGTGTGTCTTCATAGGATACCCAAAAGAAACTGTTGGGTACACCTTCTATCACAGATCCGAAGGCAAAGTCTTTGTTGCTAAGAATGGATCGTTTCTAGAGATGGAGTTTCTCTCGAAAGAAGTGAGTGGGAGGAAAGTAGAACTTGATGAGGTAGTTGTACCTTCTCTCGAATTGGAAAGTAGTTCATCACAGAAATCAGTTCAGTGATGCATACGCCAGTTAGTGAGGAAGTTAATGATGATGATCATGAAACTTCAGATCAAGATTACTACAGAACCTCGTAGGTCAGCCAGAGTACGTTTCGCACCAGAGTGGTACGGTAATCCTGTTCTGGAAGTCATGTTACTAGACCATGACGAACCTACGAACTATGAGGAAGCGATGATGAGCCTAGATTCAGCGAAATGGCTTGAGGCCATGAAATCTGAGATGGGATCCATGTATGAGAACAAAGTATGGACTTTGGTTGACTTGCCCGATGATCGGCAAGCCATTGAGAATAAATGGATCTTCAAGAGGAAGACAGACGCTGATAGTAGTGTTACTATCTACAAAGCTCGAATTGTCGCAAAAGGTTTTCGACAAGTTCAATGTGTTGACTACGATGAAATTTTCTCACTCGTATAGATGCTTAAGTCTGTTCAAATCATGTTAGCAATTGCCGCATTTTATGAAATTTGGCAAATGGATGTCAAAACTGCATTTCTTTAATGGATTTATTAAAAAAGAGTTGTATATGATGCAACCAGAAGGTTTTGTCAATCCTAAAGGTGCTAACAAAGTGTGCAAACTCCAGCGATCCATCTATGGACTGGTGCAAGTATCTCGGAGTTGGAATATACGCTTTGATGAGTTAATCAAAGCATATAGTTTTATAAAGACTTGCGGTGAAGCCTGTATTTACAAGAAAGTGAGTGGGAGCACTACAGCCTTTCTGATAAGTATATGTGAATGACATATTGTTGATCGGAAATGATGTAGAATTTTCTGGAAAGCATAAAGTAATGTTTGAAAGGAGTTTTTTAAGACCTCGGTGAAGCTACTTACATCAAGATCTATAGAGATAGATCAAGATGCTTGATAAAGACTTTCGATGAGTACATACCTTGATAAGATTTTGAAGGAGTTCAAAATGGATCAGCCAAAGAAGAAGTTCTTGCCTGAGTTGTAAGGCATGAAGTTGAGTAAGACTAAAAACCCGACCACGGCAGAAGATAGAGAGAGAATGAAAGTCATTCCCTATGCCTCAGCTATAGGTTCTATAAAGTATGCCATGCTGTATACCAGACCTATTGTGTACCTTGCCATGAGTTTGGCAAGGGGGTGCAATAGTGATCCAGGGGTAGATCACTGGACAGCAGTGAAAATTATCCTTAGTTAAAAGAACTAAAGAAATGTTTCTCAGTTATGCAAGTGATAAAAAGTTCGTCGTAAAGTGTTACGTTGATGCAAGCTTTTACGCCGATCCAGATGACTCTAAGTCTCAATCTGGTACATATTGAAAGTGGGAGCAATTAGCTAGAGTATCTCCATGCAGAGCATTGTAGACATAGAAATTTGTGAAATACATACGGATCTGAATGTGGCAGACCCGTTGACTAAACTTCTCTCACAAGCAAATCATGATCACACCTTAGTACTCTTTGGGTGTTAATCACATGGTGATGTGAACTAGATTATTGACTCTAGTAAACCCTTATCGTATTGGTTACATGGCGATGTGAACTATTGGTGTTAATCACATGTCGATGTGAACTAGATTATTGATTCTAGTGCAAGTGGGAGACTGAAGGAAATATGCCCTAGAGGCAATAATAAAGTTGTTATTTATATTTCCTTATATCATGATAAATATTTATGATTCATGCTAGAATTATATTAACCGGAAACTTGATACATGTGTGAATACATTGACAAAACAAAGTGTCCCTAGTATGCCTCTACTTGACTAGCTCGTTAATCAAAGATGGTTAAGTTTCCTGACCATAGACATTTGTTGTCATTTGATGAACGGGATCACATCATTAGGAGAATGATGTGATGGACAAGACCCATCTGTTACCTTAGCATAATGATCGTTAAGTTTTATTGCTATTGCTTTCTTCATGACTTATACATATTCCTTTGACTATGAGATTATGCAACTCCCGAATACCGGAGGAACACCTTGTGTGCTATCAAACATCACAACGTAACTGGGTGATTATAAAGATGCTCTACAGGTGTCTCCGAAGGTGTTTGTTGGGTTGCCATAGATCGAGATTAGGATTTGTCACTCCAAGTATCGGAGAGGTATCTTTGGGCCCTCTCAGTAATGCACATCATGATAAGCCTTGCAAGCAATGTGACTAATGAGTTAGTTACGGGATGATGCATTACGGAATGAGTAAAGAGACTTGTTGGTAACGAGATTGAACTAGGTATGAAGATACCGACGATCGAATCTCGGGCAAGTAACATACCGATGACGAAGGGAATAACGTATGTTGTCATTGCGGTTTGACCGATAAAGATCTTCGTAGAATATGTAGGAACCAATATGAGCATCCAGGTTCCACTGTTGGTTATTGATCGGAGATATGTCTCGATCATGTCTACATAGTTCTCGAACCCGTAGGGTCCGCACGCTTAACGTTCGATGACGATTTGTATTATGAGTTACGTGTTTTGGTGACCGAAGATTGTTCGGAGTCCCGGATGAGATCACGGACATGACGAGGAGTCTCAAAATGGTCGAGAGGTAAAGATTGATATTTTGGAAGGTGGTATTCGGACACCGGAATGGTTCCGGATCGTTTCGGCTATTTTTCGGAGTACCCGGAGGTTACCGGAACCCCCCGGGAGAGGTAATGGGCCTCATGGGTCATAGGGGAGAGAGGGGACAGCACACAAGGGGTGGCCCCCCTTCCCACCATGGGAGTCCGAATTGGACTAGGGGAGGGGGCGGCGCTCCCCTTTCCCTTTCCCCCTTTCCCACTCCGGAAAAAGGAAAGGGGAATCCTACTAGGAGTGGCAGTCCTAGTCGGACTCCCCACACTTGGCGCGCTCCTAGGGGGCCGGCCTCCTCCCTCTCCTCCTTTATATATGGGGGCCGGGGGCACCCCATAGCACAACAGATATTCGCTTAGACGTGTGCGGTGCCCCCCTCCACAGTTTACTCCTCCGGTCATAGCGTCGTAGTGCATAGGCGAAGCCCTGCGCGGATCACATCACCATCACCGTTACCACGCCGTCGTGCTGACGAAACTCTCCCTCGACCTTCTGCTGGATCAAGAGTTCGAGGGATGTCATCGAGCTGAACGTGTGCAGAACTCGGAGGTGCCGTACGTTCGGTGCTTGGTCGGTTGGATCGCGAAGATGTTCGACTACATCAACCGCGTTAAGCTAACGCTTCCGCTTTCGGTCTACGAGGGTACGTGGACACACTCTCCCCCTCTCATTGCTATGCATCTCCTAGATAGATCTTGCGTGAGCGTAGGAATTTTTTTGAAATTGCATGCTATGTTTCCCAACACATTGGTCCCGGTTCGTTTGACCCCTTTGGTCCCTGTTCCAGACACGAACCGGGACCAATGGGCCTCGCTCCTGGCCCACAACCTTTAGTCCCAGTTGGTGGACGGAACCGGGACCAAATTTGGTCCTTTAGTCCCGGTTTTAGCCACCAACCGGAACTAAAGAGTGGCCTATATATACCCCCGCCACTGCTCGCGAGCAGAGCACTACTCTGTTTTTTGGCCGGCCGTGGGAGAGCTTTGTGGTGCTCTAGCTCACCTCCTTTGCACATGAGGTGTTCGATGAAATGCCCGAGCCACACTTAAGCTTTCTCCTCTCGAAGCTCCTTGTCCAAGCTCCATTTTCCTCAAGATTTGTCTAGGTTTGGCAGTCCGTCCTGTCCTGTCCCCGTCCTCACCGCCGTCGATCGCCAGCGCCGATCTCGTCGCCGGCACCACCGTGGTGAGCCTCTTGTTCTTATCTTCTTTCTAAAAGAAAAAAGTTCGTACTTGTATGATTTAGATAGATACTTGTATAATTTTCATACTTTTATTATTGTTTGTTATTATATAGTGCGATGGTTTTGGTATCCGCCTCCGTCGGCCCTCGTCCCGTCTATGATTCGGATGTGGTATATATTATCTTTTATAACTATTTGGTTCATTTAGTGTTTATGACAATTATGCCGACCAACGTGACATAGATGTTTTTATCTAGGAGGTATGTGAACCGGAAATTCCAACCGACCCTATTGTCGAGAGGTTAAATTTAGTTGAAGAAGAAAACAATTTGTAGCGACCCGACCCGAATGGATCGAATCTCTGTATTCAAGTGTCATCCCTGGATCAGTAATGCTGACACACACAGTACTTGAGGGATTTATAACAGAGTAGCAATCACACACTTATTACATCGAATGTCTCAAAAGAGAACTGATTACAATAAATATGGCTTAAGGCCATCTAAATAAGATAACAGCGGAAGGCTTGGAAGATAAGGTGAGTCCATCAACTCCAACGGCATAGCTGAGTGCACGACAACGACCTAGCACACCTTACTCTTCGTCTGAAAAGTCTGCAACATGATACGTTGCAGCCCGAAACGGGTCAGCACATGGAATATGCTGGCAATATAACACAGTAGAGCAATGAACAGAATAAATGCTAATACTACATGCATATTTGGCTGGTGGAAAAGCTCTAGGGTTATACTGTTTTGCGAAAAGCCAATTTTTCCCTACAACAAAGGAATATATTTTATTTAACTATCATGGTGGTTGTTGAACATTGAGAAGGTAAAACCCCCTCTCAATCCCAATTAAAAGTAATCATTAATCCCAACAAATTAATTTAGAGTGATGGGATTCAATATGATGATCCAAGAACCAGATACTCAAGATGTCCATAACCGGGGACACGGCTAACCATGATTAGTTTATACACTCTGCAGAGGTTGCACACTTTTCCCCACAAGACTCGACCGCATCCATGATCGGAAGATCGAGACATAGTCTTTCTGAAGCATTAACTCTCTACTCCGGGTAGACCGGTACACCTACTTTCCCCTACATCTGCTAGTCTACCTCTTCGAGAGCTCACACAACTTACTCAACTATGCCAGAGCCCATAATGGCTTGTGGCTGCACACGGAAGTTTCCAGACATGAAATATCATATGATCCCTTTGAGCCTGGGTGGCGGACCTAGGGTAATCACACGGGTACTCCGGGATTCCCATGGGCAAGCACTGGTTTCTCCAGGTGCCCCAAGCAATCCACCCAGATGTGTATTAAAGTTGCCACCTTAATGTTGTCCAAAATTATCATCTCTCACAACTTCCATGTACATCATGATCCAATCCCCGTCTACGAGCATGGCTAAGCAATTCATGAGCATAACGTATATATATCTCCCAGGGTTTGATAATAAAGGGCAATAGGTTCTACCTCATCATCTACTTCCCAATACCCACAAGTTAATCACATCCTAATCATGCAGTGTTTGAGGATTGTAACTAATGCATAAAAACTGGGTAATAAAGGGGTATGGTCAAAGTGTAACTTGCCTTGCTGACGATCCGCAAAACCTAGAGACTCGTAGTAGCATGCTTCGCACTCCGGGAATTCTATCGCAAACAAACAATAGCATACATAAGCAATCAAGCGAAGATGCACGGGTAAAACCCAGATAAGAAGACCTAACCAGAAAGTTCAACTGAAGAACTCTGGTTTGCAAAAAGAATCAAATCAAACAAAGCAACGAAACTCAAACTGCGAAAGAAACAAGCTTTGATTACTAATCTGGACTAAAGTCAAATTTTACAGTAGCAAAAACTTGTTTAAGTTGGTTAAACAGAAAGAGGGCTTCGAGACGAAGATCTAGGCGCTTGAATCGCCTGATTCCGACAAACGAGCGAAAAGTTATACTAAAACGAAAATCGGATCAGGAATCGCGAACGAAAATAATCACGAAAAAAAACCCTGGTAAAAGAAAAACTGACGAACAGGCTAACGAACGAACGTTCGCTGTCTCTGACTAACGGGTGAACGGCGTTTGTTAAAATGACCGTACGGACGAACGTCCGCTAAATAACTAAACCGAGAAGACCGAACGAACCGATAAAATAAAAAAAACGCATCTAGGTTTCAAAAAAAACCGATCGGTTTTTACCTAAACCGAAAAAAAACCGGGCGTCGGATTGGATCGGAACGGTGGCGGCTCCGGCGGCTGCTCCGGCGAGGCGAGGCGCTGAGGGGCGGCGGCGGGGTGCGGCGCGGCGGCGCGGGCGGCGTGCGGCGGCGGGGTGTTGCGCGGCGCGGCGCGGGGCGGCGTCTCCGGCGAGGCGAGGCGCTGAGGGGCGGCGGCGGGGTGCGGCGCGGCGGCGCGGGCGGCGTGCGGCGGCGGGGTGTTGCGCGGCGCGGCGCGGGGCGGCGGCGACGAGCGGCGGTGCAGGCGGTGGCTGCGGGCTGCTGCTGCTACGGAAGGCGGGGCGAGGCGATGTGGGGGCGGGGCGGCGGCTATTTAAGGAGGGGAGGGGGCGGGGTTGCTTGGGGAAGGGGCAAACCGCGGCGGCGGGGGAGTCCCGGACTCCGGCGGAGTCCGGCTCGGGCACGGGGCGCGCGCGAGCGGAGGCGGCGGCGGTGCCGGGCCGGCTGGGCTTCGGCCCAGTTCGGTCCGCGAAGTTTTTTTTTAAATAAATCCTGACGCAGAAAAACAAAGAAAAGAAATACTAAACGGACTCCAAAAATCCTGAAATAAATTTTCCCCGTCCTCTAAAAATATAGCGGACAAAGTGACATTTATTTGGGCCTCTAATGAAATTTTGAAAAACACATATTTTTCCTAAATTCAAATAAAATTGCAATAAAATCCAAATAAAATATTTATTTGATTTTAATATTTTTCCTCCAATATTCCATTTATTTTGGAGAAGTCATATTATCTCCTCTCATATATTTTTAATATGAAATATTTTCGGAGAGAAAAATAATTAAACCAAATTGATCCTTGTTTTAATATTTGAGAAAATTCAAATATGAAAACGGTGAAATCCCCAACTCTCTCCGTGGGTCCTTGAGTTGCTTAGAATTTTCGAGGATCGCAAAACGAAATGCAATAAAATATGATATGCATGGATGACCTATGTATAACATTCCAAATTGAAAATTTGGGATGTTACACAATTACTTGAAGAAAAAATTGAAAAGAATTGAGGAGGAGAAGATGAGATTGGAGTTGCATGTGGCGGATGTCGTCCATGATCACAAGATCAAGATGGATGAAATGCGCTTGAAGATTAGAAAGGTTAAAAAATATGCCATTCATACTGATGCTTGGTATCATTATGCCGTTGGATCAATTGTTACCTTAGTTGCGATTATGATCGCATTTGTTGTTGCATTGAAATGTTTTACATAGTTTCAATGTATGGTTTAATTAGATGCTCTGGAGATCTATGTGTTGTTCAATGAGAACTATGTATGTACTGTGGTTTTAATGTGATGATGAACTTATATTAATTTGGTCACTTCTCTATTCATGATGTTCTGTAATGGTTTTTGACACACTTAATTATATATAATGCGTGCAGATGAACCGGCAATGGATGTATGGTGACAGACGCACCCCCGAGTACATTAAGGGCGTGCATAATTTTCTCGAAGTGGCTGAGGCAAACAAGGAGAATGGTTTTATGTGTTGTCCATGCCCTAGATGTGGGAATACGAAGTCTTACTCTAACCGGAAAGCCCTTGACGCCCACCTGCTTGAGAAGGGTTTCATGCCACACTATAATGTTTGGACCAAGCACGGAGAAAGAGGGGTTATGATGGAAGACAACGAAAAAGAAGAGGATGATGACAATTATGTGCCCCCTGAATACGGTGATGCTGCAACCGGGGAAGATGATGAAGATCAAGAGGAACCAGACGATGTGCCCGATGATGATCTTCGCCGGGTCATTTTTGATGCAAAGAGACAATGCGAAAGTGAAAAGGAGAAGTTGAAGTTCGATCGCATGTTAGAGGATCAAAAAAAAGGTTTGTACCCAAATTGCGAAGATGGCAACACAAAGCTCGGTACCACACTGGAATTGCTGCAGTGGAAGGCAGACAATGGTATATCTGACAACGGATTTGAGAAGCTACTGAAAATATTGAAGAAGAACCTTCCATAGGATAACGAATTGCCCGACAGTACGTATGGAGCAAAGAAGGTTCTATGCCCTCTAGGATTGGAGGTGCAGAAGATACATGCATGCCCAAATGACTGCATCCTCTACCGCGGTGCGTACTAGGATTTGAACGCATGCCCGGTATACGGTGCATTGCGGTATAAGATCAGACGAGATGACCCTGGTGATGTTGAGGGCGAGCGGCCCAGGAAGAGGGTTCCTGCCAAGGTGATGTGGTATGCTCCTATAATACCATGGTTGAAACGTCTGTTTAGAAATAAAGAGCATGCCAAGTTGATGCGATGGCACAAAGAGGACCGTAAGAAAGACGGGAAGTTGAGAGCACCCGCTGACGGGTCGCAGTGGCGAAAAATCGAGAGAACATGGGGGGACTTTGCAGGTGACGCAAGGAACGTTTGGTTTGGTTTAAGCGCGGATGGCATTAATCCTTTTGGGGAGTAGAGCAGCAATCATAGCACCTGGCCCATGACTCTATGTATCTATAACCTTCCTCCTTGGCCGTGCATGAAGCGGAAGTTCATTATGATGCCAGTTCTCATCCAAGGCCCTAAGCAACCCGGCAACGACATTGATGTGTACCTAAGGCCATTAGTTGAAGAACTTTTACAGCTGTGGAATGGAAACGGTGTACGTGTGTGCTGAGCACAAACAGCAAGAATTTGACCTACATGCGTTGCTGTTTGTAACGATCAATGATTGGCCTGCTCTCAGTAACCTTTCAGGACAGACAAACAAGGGATATCACGCATGCATGCACTGTTTAGATGACACCGAAAGTATATATTTAGGCAAATGCAGGAAGAATGTGTACTTGGGGCATCGTCGATTTCTTTCGACCAACCATCAATGTCGAAAGAAAGGCAAGCATTTCAAAGGCGAGGCAGATCACCGGAAGAAGCCCGCCGTCCGTACTGGTGATCACATACTTGCTATGGTCAATGATTTACTTGTAATCTTTGGAAAGGGTCCCGGCAGATTATCTGTTCCGAATGACACTGAGGGACGCGCACCCATGTGGAAGAAGAAATCTATTTTTTGGGACCTACCCTATTGGAAAGACCTAGAGGTCCGCTCTGCAATCGACGTGATGCACGTGACGAAGAATCTTTGCATGAACCTGCTAGGCTTCTTGGGCGTGTATGGGAAGACAAAAGATACACCTGAGGCACGGGAGGACCAGCAACATGTGCACGAAAAAGACGGCATGCCTCCAAAGCAGTAAGAAGGTCCTGCCAGCTATGCTCTTACCAAAGTAGAGAAGGAAATCTTCTTTGAATGCCTGCTCAGTATGAAGGTCCTGTCTGGCTTCTCGTCGAATATAAAGGGAATAATAAATATGGCAGAGAAAAAGTTCCAGAACCTAAAGTCTCATGACTGCCACGTGATTATGACGCAACTGCTTCTGGTTGCATTGAGGGGGCTTCTACCGAAAAACGTTTGACTAGCCATTGTGAAGCTATGTGCATTCGTCATTGCAATCTCTTAGAAGGTGATCGATCCAAAAATCCAACCAAGGTTAAGGAGTGATTTGGCGCAATGTCTTGTCAGTTTTGAGCTTGTGTTCCCACCATCCTTATTCAATATCATGACGCACGTCCTAGTTCATCTAGTCGACAAGATTGCTATTCTGGGCCCTGTATTTCTACACAATATGTTCCCCTTTGAGAGGTTCATGGGAGTCTTAAAGAAATATGTTCCTAACCGCGCTAGGCCAGAAGGAAGCATCTCCACGGGCCATCAAACAGAGGAGGTCATTGGATTTTGTGTTGACTTCATTCCTGACCTTAAGAAGATTGGTCTCCCTCAATCGCGGTATGAGGGGAGACTAACTGGAAAATGCACGCTAGGAGCGGACTCAATAATATGTAGGGACGGGCATTCTTGGTCTCAAGCACACTACATAGTTCTACAGAATTCTACCTTGGTAACCTCGTATGTCAATGAACACAAGAATATTCTGCGCTCCAAACACCCGAAGCAGTGTCACGACTGGATTACATGTGAACACATCAGGACTTTCGGCAGTTGGTTGCAAACACGTCTCATGGGTGACAACACTGTTTCTGATGAGATGTACTCATTGGCCAGGGGACCATCTTCGACTGTATTGACTTACAAAGGGTACGAGATAAATGGGAATACATTTTACACGATCTCCCAAGATCAAAAGAGCACCAACCAAAATAGTGGTGTCTGCTTTGATGCAGCAACCAAGAGGGGAAAGGACACATATTATGTTTACATAGTGGACATATGGGAACTTGACTATGGACATGATTTTAAGGTCCCTTTGTTTTAGTGCAAATGGGTCAATCTGTCAGGAGGCGGGTTACAGGTAGACCCACAGTACGGAATGACAATAGTGGATCTGAACAATCTTGGGTACATAGACGAACCATTCGTCCTAGCCAATGATGTGGCGCAGGTTTTCTATGTGAAGGACATGTCTACCAAATCGAGAAAAAGAAAAGATCAGGAAGCGAATATATCATACGATGAGCCAAAATGTCACATAATTCTTTTAGGAAAAAGAGACATCGTGGGAGTGGAGGGCAAGACAGACATGTCTGAAGATTATGAAAATTTCATGAAATTCCTCCCTTCAAAGTCAAGGCTGACCCAAGCACCCTGTTAAACGATGAAGATTATCCATGGTTACGGCGCACTAAGCAAATGACACAAGCGAAGAAAAAGTGAAGACTTTCTCTCCACAAATATTATGATGATGCCTTTGATCTAGAATATCACTGCAGTTACATGTGAAGAAATGAAATGCCTTTTGTAACAAATGAGTTTTCGTATGTAACCCTGATACTTCGAAAGAGATTGTCCATTTTGTACACGAAGTGCATCCTGCTTTTGCCGTAACCCTCTCAACTTTTTAGCGCATGCTATGTGGGTGAAATGATGATACCATGCCAACTTGCAACCTTTTCAGAGTTCATTTGTAGTGCTTTTCAATTTCAGGGTCATTTAGCTTAAAAAATCAGTAAATGCATGAAAAAAACCAAATGAAGTCAGAAAGGGTTGAAAATTGATGATGTGGCTTTGAATGGTGCATTTTGAACACACAAAAATTCTGGAGTTCAAATAAGTTCAAAAAAATGAAATCCCTTTGTAACAAATGAGTTTTCGTCCGAAACCCTGATACTTCGAAAGAGATTGTCCATTTTGTACACGAAGTGCTTCCAACTTTTGCCGTAACCCTCTCAACTTTTTAGAACATGCTATGTGGGTGAAATGATGATACCATGCCAACTTTCAACCTTTTCAGAGTTCATTTGTAGTGCTTTTCAATTTCAGGGTCATTTAGCTTAAAAAATCAGTAAATGCATGAAAAATACCAAATGAAGTCGGAAAGGGTTGAAAATTGATGATGTGGCTTTGAATGGTGCATTTTGAACACACAAAAAGTCTGGAGTTCAAATAAGTTCAAAAAAATGAAATCCCTTTGTAACAGATGAGTTTCCGTCCGAAACCCTGATACTTCGAAAGAGATTGTCCATTTTGTATACGAAGTGCATCCAGCTTTTGCCGTAACCCTCTCAACTTTTTAGAACATGCTATGTGGGTGAAATGATGATACCATGCCAACTTTCAACCTTTTCAGAGTTCATTTGTAGTGCTTTTCAATTTCAGGGTCATTTATATTAAAAAAATCAGTAAATGCATGAAAAATACCAAATGAAGTCGGAAAGGGTTGAAAATTGATGATGTGGCTTTAAATGGTGCATTTTGAACACACAAAAAGTCTGGAGTTCAAATAGGTTCAAAAAAATGAAATCCCTTTGTAACAGATGAGTTTCCGTCCGAAACCCTGATACTTCGAAAGAGATTGTCCATTTTGTATACAAAGTGCATCCTGCTTTTGCCGTAACCCTCTCAACTTTTTAGCACAAGCTATGTGGGTTAAATGATGATACCATGCCAACTTTCAACCTTTTCAGAGTTCATTTGAAGTGCTTTTCAATTTCAGGGCCGGTCATACTAAAAAGATTTTATAAACCTCTAGTATTTGTGAAACTAAATTTATATAAAATTTATGCAACTAAAATTATAAAGTATTTTTTGTTCAAAACATTAATAGCAAAAAGAAATTTTTTGGTAGAAACTTTAATAGCAAACTAAAATAACAAAATCAGTTTTTGATTGAAACAGACATTTAAAATAACCTAAAAATTACCAAATTGAATATAATGATAAAACACAGTAATATTAAATAGCAGGAAAAAGAATCACACAAAAATCTATTTTTATAGTAAAGTTATTCACAAACTAGTGATTCACACAGATTTAAAAGAATTCAAATTTGAAAACTAATGGCACTAACAGAAAGTTTATAATTTTTGTGACCTAAAAGCAAAAAGAATCACTGAAAAACTATAAGTATTTATCTGTAAGTAGAAACTAAAGAAAATAAATAAAGCAAAAAAGAAAACAAAAAACTGGAAAAGTAAAAAAAATGACGCCTACTCGGCCACCACGACCTGAATACGACTAGAAACCCAGCTAGTTGGGCCAGGATTCAGGCCCGCAGCAGGCCCAGTAGGCCCACTGGCAGAGTAGTGCAAGATTAGGCCCGTAAGCCTACAGTTGAGAGGAGCTCGAGAGGGTTGGCGCAGCAGCTCTTATAAACCACTCTCGAGCCCTCTCAGCTAGCGAGGTGGGACTGAACATCCCACCGCACCGCGCCAGTTACAACACAAGGCCATTGGTCCCGGTTGGTGGCACGAACCGGGACCAATGCACCCCTTTGGTCCCGGTTCGTGGCACCAACCGGGACCAATGCCCACCTTTGGTCCTGGTTCGTGCCACCAACCGGGACCAAAGGTCTCTGCTTCCCGCCCTTTGGGCCGATGAAAAGAGACCTTTGGTCTCGGTTGGTGGCACCAACCGGGACTAAAGGGTGCCATTGGTCCCGGTTGGTGCCACGAACCGGGACCAATTCTTCATGTATATAAGAAAACACTTAGCAGTTTCTCCAAAAATCAGTTCTTCTCCGCCCCGACGCCCTCAGCTGCTCCTCGTCGCCGTCGCCGCCGAGCCCTGCCCCGACGCCGTCAGGCTACTCCACCTTGCCGTCGCCACTGCCGCCGACGCCATCAGGCTGCTCCAACATCGCCGCCGCCGCCGATGCCCTCGACGCCCTCTGACCCGACGCCGGCGCCGCTCCCCGCGCCCCTGCCCGCACCGCCGCCGTCCACCGTGCCCCGACGCCACCCCCTGTGAGCACCTGCCCTGCTCTCGCGCCCCTGTACTGCCCCGCGCCCCTGCGCCCCTGCCCTGCCCCGCCGGCGCCGGCGCCGGCCATTAATTTTTTTGTTATATATGCTATTTTTTTAGATGTAATGGGGATTATTGGAGATTGTGTAATGCTCTATATATGCTCATATGCAAAATTTATGTATGTATGTATGTTCATATGCAAAATATTGGAGATTATGTAATGCTCACAAAAAAGTCTATTTTTTGCCAAGTGATATTAAGTGCAGAAAACTGCTGTAACATGTCATTTTGTCTTTTTCATAGCATTTTGTGTGATTTTCTTTTGAGCAACATGCCTACATGTTTTAGGAGCATAATCATGTCATCTTCGCTATGATGTGATCCATTTCTTATGATACACCCTGTGGTGACTAGCACAAGCTTGCAAAGTGGTCTACTCACTGTTTGCTGTTTTCAGAGACGTGGTAAATTCTGCCAAGTCTGAATCTGTTATATTATGATGCCATGTTTACTTGATGCTACCATCAAATCTATGCATATTTTGGAGATGTTTAGTAATCATGTTTTGAATACCATGTTATGCTCTATCCATCCATGCCCTTGTTTGCAATTTGGGACTACTGTAGCTAGTTCTTTTCATGCTCTTAAATTGCTTAAAAATATATCTGTCAGCCTGTTAGCAGTAAGTTCAATTTTGCAAAGTGCATAGTTAGTGTTTTGTGCATCCTATGACCATATTCTTGACATGTACTTCAATGCCATGCCCTTGGTTTTAATTTACCTTATCATCGTCGTAACTTTCTTATCTACTTGTGTATGCTATTAGAAAGGGAAATTCGATACAACCAACGCGCAAAACCTTCCGTCTTTCCTATGAAAACAACTTCCACCTGGATAGAATAGTTAGCCAACATGAATTCGTGCTTATTGTCCTTCCTACCCATAAGTGAGAGCAAGGCCGAAGTAGAGCATAGAGCGTCGATCAGCCTCCTCTCGCCCGACCAACTCCGGTAACTTCGACTTGAGGGGGGACGTCGATCAACCCCCTCTCGCCCGACCAACTGTCGAGTCCACCCAAACCGGGCTTGAGAAAGCGTTGTTGAGGTCACCCCAAACCGGAACAAGTCTAGATATATTGAGGCCACCCAAACCCTAAAAGTATAACCCCGGCCCGATAACTTCGACATGAGGGGGGACGTCGGACATGCATGAGAGAGGCGGTCCGCACACTAGTAGAAAAAGGCCAATTTGTCCCGGTTCATAAGGCCCATTTGTCCCGGTTCCCAAACCGGGACTAAAGGGTGGAGACTAAAGGCCCCCCCCCCCTTTAGTCCCGGTTGTGTTACGAACCGGGACTAAAGGCCCTCCACGTGGCCGCTCTCTGGAGCTCCACCTTTAGTCCCGGTTGGTAACACCAACCGGGACTAAAGGAATTTTTTTGAAATTTTGTTTTTCTGAATTATTTTGAAAAATAAAATTTTGATTTTTTTTGAATATTTTCTTATTTTTGAATTTTTGAATTATTTGACAATTCAATCTCTAATCACCCACTCTAATCACCCCTCATCACTGCTCAATTATGAACCATTCATTCCAAATCGTCTAACTTCTCGGCCGGTCACCCATCCTCTCACTACTCCAGCCTGAGCACGCTTAACTTTCGAGTTCTATTCCCCCTAGTTTCCAAGTCTGCACTTGTTGTTTTCCTGAAAATACTAAGCTGTCAATCCTATTAACCCTTAGGAGTTGAACTTGAGCATTAAGCACCGTTTGAGTTTGAAATTATTATTCTAAAAAACAATAGTTATTTATTAACACTAATATTTCTTGAATAAGTAGTTTGACCATAGTTTGACCACAATTTGACCAGATTTGACCATAGTTTGACCAGATTTGACCATAGTTTGACCACAGTTTGACCAAAATCAAAAAACTAAAAATATTTATTTATTAACACTAATATTTCTTGAATAAGTAGTTTGACCATAGTTTGACCAGATTTAACAAAAAATCAAAAAAATTGAAATTCGAGCATATCTTTTTTTTTCTTTCAGAATTTGAGGATTCTAAAAATTTGCAAACAGGCCTACGGCAGTCAAAATTGGATGCGGATTTTCGTGCTGATTTTTTTGATATATTATGCGTTTTTTTTCGACATCGTATGCCAAAGATATGGCCGTTTTACTTTTTCATAACACTTTTTTGCAAAACATGTCCAAATTTAAGTTTTTTAATTTTCCTAACTAGTAGATGTAGTAACATAACTACATCTCGAAGGATTTTAATTTTTGAAGTTTTTATCATTTTCTTTTGTTTTTTACAAAACTGAAAAGGCGATACACAGGGGGGGTGGTAGATTTTGATACCTGTTATTCCCCGGTTTGAGACACGAACCGGGACTAAAGGGCATCGCACCCTTTAGTCCCAGTTCGTGTCTCAAACCGGGACTAAAGGTCCCATTTGAACCGGGACTAATGCCTTCCCGACGCCTTAGCCGCTCTAACCGGGACTAATGCTCACATTAGTCCCGGTTCGTGATGCAACCGGGACTAATGTGTACATTGAGCTGTGACCAAAGCCCTGTTTTCTACTAGTGGCAACTAATCCATTGCTCATATATGCATATGATTCCTTGTTGTGATATTAGCTAGGTCTATGTTTGCCACTAATATATCCATCTCTCATGTTTGTATATTGCCATATTGTAATATTTGTAGAAACTATGGAAAGAGACTTGGAACAAGAACAGTTGTTGGGGATATAATCCTCGACGGAGGTGATCCCTTTTCGTTTCTCAATGACACCGATGGTCAGGAAGGAGAGGATGATGGCTCCGGTGATCCAACAATGAAGGAGGAAGGAGATCATGATGGCTCCGATGAGCGAATGGCGGAGGAAGAAGGAGATCATGATGACGGTTCCGGTAACCGAACAGAGGAGAGAGCTGTTGCAAAGTCTGGCGAGGTATAAATTAAGCCTATGCTGACTTCATGCATTAATTGTTTTGGTGTGTACATATATTAACGCGCTTCTTTCTTCTTTTACAGCCCTCCGGAACGAGCCAAACCGATGAGACGAGGCCCGAAGAAAAGGTTGCAGCAGGATGAAAAGTTCACGATCACACAAATCACAGACGATGGCCAACCGATTGAACCCAAGCGGACCAAGAACGCATTTGTTGCTCAGTGCGGAGCTATTGTTTGGGACAGCATCCCGATCAGCATCCAGCAATGGAATAAGAGTAAATACAACCCTGAAGTTTCTTATGTCCATGATAGACTGAAAGATGATCTTTGGACCTCGCTGAAGGCAAATTTCACCCTACCGCCAGAGGAGGATCCGAATGAGCCAGTTATAGAGCCAAAGGTCAAGGCGTGTACTCTTAAGAAGATGGTAGATCTATTCAAAAACTGAAAGAAAGAGTTGAACACAAAGTTTATCAACAAAGGGAAGACTCCAGAATTCACCGGCCGATATGAGAAGATAAGAGATCACTGGCCCGCATTTGTGGCCTACAAGAATTCGGAGAAGGGTAAGAAAAGGTCAGAGACAAACAAGAAAAATGCTGCAAAGAAGAAGTATCACCATCACACGGGGTCAGGTGGCTACTACAAAGCCCGGCCGTTGTGGGACAAAGCTGAGCAAGACCTGCTTGCTAAAGGGTCCAACCAGCGACATTGAACTGGCCTGACCGTTCAAGGACTTGGTTCTTCGGGGTTGGGGGAACTTTGGACCCAGAAACAGGGGAGTGTCGTTGGACGGACGAGCAACTTGCAATACCAATGAAGAAGCTTCAGGCATATATCACCGCAGCGCAGGAAGGGACGTTCATTCCCGACAGAGAGAAGGACGAGCTGACTGAGGCCCTCGGGAATCCTGAGCACCCTGGATGAACACGAGGCACACCAGGCTCCGTTCCGTGGGTGGTTGGGTTTCCCGGCGCAGGCGGTTACAGAAGCCGAGAGAGAAAGAGGAAAGCGGAGCTGAGTGAAATGCAGAAGCTCAATGCAAGAATAGCGAAACTAGAGGAACTTGCAGCTGCTGGCCAACCTTCTCAGCGGCACGAAGCTATCCCACCATCTCAGTGGAGAAGCAGCGTGGCTTCCACGGAGCTCATTCAGCCTGATTTCACGGCTCCTCGCTACCCCATGGATACTATCACGGAGGCTCAACATTGCGAGCTTATGACGAAATGGCAGAACCTGACTTTGAAGGCGGCTGTCGGCTCTGTTGCACCGCCTCAAGCTGACAGAACTTTTCACTGCCATCCGATTCCACATGGCAATGCTGTTGTGACAGTGGATGAAATAATGGAGGGATTTGAGGAGCTGGAGCTTGACCACCCTACAGGTGAAGGGGAGAATCAGCTGGTTTATGCTTTGAGGAGTACATGTCTATGGAGGAAGGAGTACATCAAGCTTCCAAACTGGACGCCTCCTCCTCCTCCTCCTCCAGCGAGTCAGGGCACTCCGCCTCCTTCTCCTCCGGTGAGTGATCAGGGCACTCCGCCTCCTTCTCCACCTCCTTCGACGCGTGAGGGCACTCCGCCTCCTCCGGCACGTCGGAGCACTTCGCCTCCTCCTCCGCCTCGTCAGGAACGGCGGAAGAGAGCCGCCGCCGCTCCGGCGGCTAGCAATACAAGCAGAGGCGGGAAGCAATTCAGATACGGTCCATCTCTCAAGCCTCTGGAAAAGTTACCATATGAGAGGACCGTCAAGGAAAACGAGGACATCTGTGCTGCCGAAGTGAGGGACCATTTTGCAAAGAAACCTCCACCTCTGAAGTTCACGGTAGATCCGGTGAAAGTGAAGCGCACTATCGATGCCCTGAAGCGACCACCACCGCCTCCGCCGCAATCCAACTATGAGCGCATTATTGAAAGGACATATAAGGAACCGGAGCAGTCGGGAAGTACTTGCAGTCATGCAAGGTTAGCAGAATGAAGAAGTGGGAAAAAAATTCCCCAGCTCGGCGAACAGGCGAACCAATCATGCCCCCCGCTCAAGGTGTCTAGCGATATCGTCGCTAATCATCCGGGGATGGTACCCGGTACCAATCCTGCTGATTACCTGAGCGATGATGTAGAGTTTGAAACAATGGAGGTGGACGAATTCAGATACCAGTACGGGCAGCCTCTCGTCAAACCTGATCATCCTCCTCTAACAACGATGATGCGAAGATTGCATGATTGGTACATGAAAACCTGCAGCGAGTCTCGGAAGGATAGTTTGATGCTGGGAATTAAAGAGGAGCACGACCTCGTTGGAATTGAGCTGTTGCCTGTTGAATTTGACGAGTTATTCCAGTTATACAATCAAATGGCCCTCGACAAACAACTCATGACTTGCTACTGTCTGTAAGTACTACTTCTGTAATTAAGTCTCTATATATGGCTCAGCTCTTTATATTGCATGTATATATAATTATCCTCACTATATTATGCAGATTGAAGATCGTCGAATGCAGAAAAGCACAAATCTATGACATTGGGTTCATTAACCCAAATATCATACATGAATGGATGGTTAAAAACAGAGTCACAGATACCGAGGATAACTTGCTACAATCGTTGCTTAAAAATCAAAAATAAGAGAAAATACTCTTTCCTTACAACTTCAAGTGAGTGTTACTATTTTGTGCATATTCGGTTTCCCTTATTCGAGGTTATAGTAATGTAATTGATGAGTTATGCATGCATGCGCAGCTTCCACTTTATTCTGCTAGAGATTAAGCTTGACCGGAGAGTAGTAACTGTTTTAGACTCGAGACGAAAAGATCCCTAGGACTATGCGGACATGACTGAAATGCTCCAGAAGTAAGTTCAATCGATCATTATCGCACCATATCGGCAACTTTGTTCATTTCCTGATATCAAGTAATTATTTTCTTTGTCTGGCAGGGTTTGGAAAGTGTTCACCGCAATTGCTCCGGGACTGCCAAGGGAGCTGTGATTTACACACCCGAAAGTAAGTACTACTAGCTAGTTCCGCGCATCTCCCATTGATTCTAGCTAGTTTCATCAATACCATTTATCATGCTTGATTATCAGTTTGATTGAACTCTATTTTTCGTAAAGTGCTTGTGGCAGGAAGCCGGGAATGATTTTTGTGGATACTACATTTGCGAGTTCATCTACAACGCGACGGCCTCTCAGCAGGGCTACTCTGAAAAACAATATGAAGTACGTAAAAAATAATATTCACAATTTTATTTTATTACCATCATTTGTGTTGAGTTTCATTCATATATATGTATTGACCCCCTTCTTTAAATTCGATGTGGAAGATGCGGGATGAACTCCTACCACATGATCGCATACGAGCAATTCAAGAGGAATTGGCGGGATTCTTTCTTGACCACGTCATACATAAAGCCGGAGAATACCATGTGGATATAGACTTTAGATGTTAGGGATTGTAAGAGATCTTATATTGTATATATGTGGATATACGAAAACTTGTTGTTTGAAGAGAGGTCACTTCTCTCTGTATATGTTCATAACGATCTTGTGTACTTAATGGTTCCTTCATTTGCTTACTAGCTAGCGTGTCGAGTTCTCTCTATACGTATAATAGCTAGCGTCGACCAAGCACGGAGATAAAGAGAGGTCACTTCTCTATTAGCTAGCTAACACAATATGGAACCCCTAAATTAACCCTCCAAAACCCCTAACCACCCCCCCCCCTTTCAAAAAAACAAACAAAAACCCCAGCTCCTGCCAGCTGCTGACGCGTGGATACCTTTTGGTCCCGGTTGGTGTTACCAACCGGGACTAAAGGTCCTACTGCCTGGGCGCCCCGCAGCGGCCACGTGGAGCCCCTTCTGTCCCGGTTCGTAAGCGAACCGGGACTAAAGGTTTTGGGCTTTAGTCCCGACCCTTTAGTTCCGGTTCCAGAACCGGGGCTAAAGAGCCTCCGGAACCGAGATAAATGGGCCGTTTTCTACTAGTGTATACCCGCATTTAATGCGGTAGATATTCCACTGTACTGGCCATCCCTTCATGTATAGAAAGAGGTCCATGGCCATGTAGAAAAGGGTTCAACACCTTGGTATTCTCACACGCCATAGAGCTAGGGCTTTAGTTACTCCCGTCAAGAGTAGTGACCCTTCTTCCTCCTCAAGGTCCTCAGAGAGTTGAACCCTAGCTCTCCCATTGTATTCATCATCCTCATATCATCAATACCACTTGCAGCACGTAGGGTTTTACGTTTCGCAGCAGCCTGAACCTGGGTAAAAAACCACCGTGTTACTTGTGTATGACCATGAGCTAGGAGTGGACCGTGAGCGTGTTAGCCCCTCGCCGAACACAAAAAAGGGGGCGTCCCCCGCCACTGGGTGTCGTGCTCTCTCGCACGCATGAAATGAACAATTTTAAAAATTTAAGTAAAATAATATTTGCAATATAAATAAGTAAAAATATAGGAAAAACAAAAAGAACAAAACAAACGACCGGCCTAGTACATGCTCTTCTTCAGGCGAGGCGCTAGTCTTTCTCGCAATAGGCGACATATGGACGCACCCCTAGTTTGGTGCAGGTTGAGTACGGTTTACTTTTTTTTTACTATTTTCATTTTCTCGTTTTTTTTACACATTTCAAAGTGTTTTAAAAACTTGTAATGGGAAGATTATTTTTATTTTATTACTCTTTAGAAAATTGTTCGTGTACATCAGGTATTCAAAAATCTTCATCGTCCATTAGAAAATGGTCATCGTGTGTCTAAAAAAATATTAGTCATGAATTAAACAAAATGCTCGTTGCGTATTAAAAAATGGTCACCGTGATTTAAAAAAAAATCTACCGGATATTCAAAAAGTGTCCATTGTGTTTTTAAAATAAGTTCATAGTGTAAATCAAAAGGTTTATCGTGTATTTTTTATGTAATTTATATTTTTTCACGTATTTAAAAACATATTCGTGTAATTAAAAATGTATTTGCACATTCAAAAAATGGATATGATTTTTAGAAGTGTCCACACATTTATAATAAAATGTTGGTGTATTTTTAAAAATTATTTCCATATTTTAGGAAATGTTTCTATATTCCTCAAACTGAAAAAAGGTGTAAAAGTTACTATACTTTTAGAAAAATGTACACATGTCAAAAAAAAACTCATGTGGCTCTAGAAAAAATAGTGTATTTTACCCTAGTAAAAAAAGAAACAAAAGTGAAAAATTAGAAGAAGAAAAAGCGAAAAAGCGAAGGCAAATAAAAACATAAATAGAAAAACCAAGAATTAAAAAGAAACTGAAGTGAGCGCTGGCTATACCTCGTAATAAATCAGGTATGGTTTCGCGGTCTCTTTTGGTTCAAGGGATTTTTAAGGGCCTCTTTGGTTGAGAATCCTTTGAACATAATAATCTGCTGGCACGTCCGGGGTTCCGATGTTGTTTCCTTCACAGAGTTGGTCGATGGTTTGCAACGACGAGATGTGCGTTGTCTTGTCTGCAGGGGGGTAGAGGTAGCGGATCCATGCATGACACAGACGCAGTGAGCTCCCACGGCTGGCTTCATCAGGCTGCCATCAGGAGTTGTTGATCCGACACAAGCTAATTCACTGCCTACTACCTAGTAAACTAGTAAGAGTGCAGCAGAAGCAGAAAAAAAAGGGAAATTATAGTGTTGCTAGCTGAACCAAGCAACTTCTCCTGAGCAGAAAAAATACCACTGAACCAACTTCTCCAGAGCAGATAGCATATGATTTGCAGGGAAGAGATGCACAAGCCGGAAAGAACCTACAATAACAACGCATCCGGTACAAGATGCTACCAGGGACACTTCAACCAGTTCGCTCTTATTGTGGGGAAAAAAAACATTGGGAAAGTAATAGCAATAGAAAATCACATTGTTTAATCTACTGGAATTGACCTCCACCATTACAACATCCATTATTCGCATCAATGTACTTTATATCACAACAAGCACCAATCTACTGGTCCCAGCCTAGGAAGAAATTGACGAGAGTTTCTTCACGTCTACTAGGAATCAGATTCCAACATCGTCACATCGCCACGCTGACCCTAGGTGTCCACACGCCTTTTGGCTAGCTTCCAGTACATGTCCGGTCCTTTATCACTCATGTGGTAACATGTACTGTTCATGCATTTTACGGATTGGTGACTGGTGAGCGCATCAAGGAGTCGGCAAATCATCAAGTTACCGTCAAAAAAGAAAAAAAAGCATCAAGTGTAGCTGATTGAAGCATAGGCCACAAGGAGTTGTGAATCTAACACAAGCTAATTCACTGCCTACTAACTACTAGGAAGAGTGCAGCTAGCAGAAGCAAATGTTACTAGCGCGTATGCACACCCTTATTTATGTTTTTCTTACAAAATGCTTGATAGCAGGATGTAAAGATGACTCTAAACATTGGGATAGTAATAACAATTGAAAATCACATTAACATTGTTTGGGAGCACCATACCGAACTGATTACAACATCGATTATTTGCCTTGGTATACTTGATTTCACAGCAAGCACCAATTAATCTAGCTACTGGTCCGAGCTAGAACGAACATGACTAGGAGGACTGAAACGAAATCAAAGAAAATGACGAGGGCTCCTTCACACCTACTAGGAATCAGATCCAACATGCAAATCCATCACATCGCACGTCCACATGCCTTTTGGCTAGCGTCCAGTACATGTCCAGTCCTTTTATCACTCATCTGATAACATATAACATTCACCTAATTTATAGATTTCTAGTGCAGGACGGTTGGGGTTTGCCTCTGACATGCTCTTCAAAGCACACTCCACAGCCTCCACATCCGCAGCCTTGACTTCACAGCAAACTATCTCAACATGGATGCTAGCGAGGCTGGAGAGGTGTTGGATGCCAAAATCAAAACCACTACTAGAAGATTTTAACTCACTTAGGATAAGAAAGAGTTCAAGCTCCTTGAGATTCGGCATAGCCCCTGCTTCAAACATCAACCCTTTAAAATGTTCTAGTACAAACTTCTGCAAGCCCTGAAATCCCCCAGCAATGATGATGATGGGGCCTTCACACATAGACGACAACTCAAATTTGACCAGGGTAGATATGCTTCCAACCATCTCAAGATCCCGCTGCTCTATCTCCCCCTCCGAGATGTCCAATTTTTGTAGGTTGGCAAGTGAAACCAGCCACTTGGCAGTCCAACGGATTTGTCCACCTCTGAAACATATGTTTCGGACACAATTAAGACTTGGGAAGCACAAATCTCCTAACAAGCCATCGTCTTCTTCCAACCAAAATGTAATATGCAGTGTTCGAAGGTTGCAGTTATCCAGTTTACAGAGGGAGGATACTAACTTTTCCTTATGATGACTTGCACTGTCAGATTTGCTGGGGAACCAACTGATTGTCAGTTTCCTCAGATTTATTAGTTTGCCAAGCTCTTCTGCAAAGTTCAGCGATTGCTCAAAGGGATCTATATCCCCA
Organism: Thinopyrum elongatum; assembly: GCA_011799875.1. Taxonomy (NCBI): domain Eukaryota; kingdom Viridiplantae; phylum Streptophyta; class Magnoliopsida; order Poales; family Poaceae; genus Thinopyrum; species Thinopyrum elongatum. The sequence goes on along the minus strand of CM022297.1, from coordinate 21,878,342 downwards.
AGTTCTTGTAAGTTCTTCATTTCTCCAATCGCATCCGGCAATTTAGTGCTATTTCCAACAGACAAGCGTGCTAGCCGTTTTAGCCGACTAAGTGATTCAGGTAGCACAAAAAAGCCATCCAAATCTATAGCAAGTGTCTCTAGATACTGCAAGTCCCCGACTTGCTCAGGAAGCTCAGTTATACTTGTACCATGGATGTCCAAGTATCGCAACTGAATAAGTCTTCCAATATCTTTGACATGATGATTTCCCAATTCTCTACACTCTCTTAGGTCCAGCACACGCAGAGCATCTGACTTGACAAGCGAAGGCAATTGCTCGGTAGGCCTAAAGACACCAAGTGATCGAGCATGTGATAAATCCAATTGCTCGATAATTCCCTGATCTTCATTTCCCATTAGAGAGAATCGACGAATTCTGCGATCTAGCCATGCTTTATTGCTTAACAAAGTACAGAAGTTCTCTTTGTCACACATGTAAATCAGGAAATCAAGGACGGTGTCGTGGACCCGGCAACATGATGCCTTACCATTATAATTTACCTTCACCGGCTGTATTAAACTTCTGTTGACAAGCTCATGGAAATATGTATCTCCCAATTCAACAAGATCTTCTCCATCTTTGCCACGGATAAAACCCTCAGAAATCCATCTGTGTACTAACCGCTTCCTTTTGACCTCATAATCTTCAGGAAACATAGTCATGTATAGCAGGCAACTTCTTAGATGGAGTGGAAGGTCAAAGTAGCTCAGAGATAAAATGTATTTCATGGCCTCTATATCAGAACTTCTGCCTTCTGCAGAGGTAATAGACCTTTGAATCCGATTCCACTCTTGTTCTGTTTTTCCAGTTGCCAACAAGCTAGATATGGCATTGATAGCCAGTGGCAAACCACCACACTTTCTTAAAATATCTTCAGAGGCTTCTTTCAAGTTAGAAAGGCACCTTTCTTCACAACCAAATATTCTCTTGAAAAATAACTTTGCCGAGTCAGCATCACTAAGTGGTTTGATTTTGTAGACAAGATTCCTGTCATAAGAGCAGCATGATTCTGCTACATCATTTTTACGTGTTGTGCTCATTACTCCACTGCCACGACAGCCATTGACAAATGCGCATTCCAAAATTCTCCATGTTGGTACATCCCATATATCATCAACTATGATCAAATACCTGCAGTATATTTTTGGTAAAAATACATTAAGTTATTTGTATGTGGTGTTAGAGTATATATAGAAGCCTGTTCCACAGGATATTCACAGTAACTAAGTAGAGAGGTTATGTATGCTTTGGAATGGGTACATCAGTTTATCCTAGTACTGGCTTCTATAACGAATATAACTTCTGAAAATTTTGTACGGGAGATAAATAAATACTTCCCATATTGTATTTTGAATCAAATCAGTTCCACAGACTGTGATCAGTATTCAGTAGATGTGACTTTGAGTGGGTTTTTACTAGCGCTTGGGTCTCTGGGCTTGGCCGATATGATAATAAAAAACCAGCCAAATGTACAGTTAGATTAAAATGCAAAATGTAACAATATTTGGCGCCAAATGAAATATGAACATCCAAGTCTAGAAAAGAATCCCATCGCAAGAGGAAGACCTGATTCGAACCAAAGTAAAAAACCACACCCTCCTTTGTACAAATGCACGGAGAAATAATTCATACACAATGCCAGTTGTCTTAAGGTTCAATCAATTCTTGCAGGAGAGAAAATGCTAGAAATTAATTCGCATGCGCATGCAGGAACTAAACCAAAGAGAAGAATGCATGCATGTGGTGATGGAGATATCAATAAATTAGGTTCAGGCAAACTACAATTTAACATGCATGTATGGAGCCGAACTCATATCCAAAATTGCAGGAGACGGGTTTATTTTTAGTATGGCAACCTCACACACCTCAAGCACACGATAGGGGAAATGGCATGGGTGGAAACAACATTTGAAAATTCAATATGAAGCAAAAAATGCAAAACCGCATAAATATCTGGAAGAAAAATCTTAGATTAATTAACAGCAGTGATACATGTGATGTAAAGTACAAAATCAATTGTTCAAGATGAAGAATTAATCTTGGTGGTATTCGATAAAACTGCACCAATTGACTATACAATAGATTGGCACCACGGAAGGAAAAATAGATGAAGCCGGAAAACAGAGGCATACCAATATTTAGAACTAAATTTTGGTTGTGCGCGACATATAAACGATGCACAGATTGATGACAGCGTCTATATTCAAATCATTTGGCTGCTAGCGCAACTATGAATATGATCTGTACAATTTATAATTTTGAAAATTATAAAAATAGTAGTTGCATCTAGGTACTAGGCCACAGCCAGCGACAATCTGACCAAGGTCTGTGTGATATTTTTCCCCAGCAAATTATAATAGAACTAGTTTTAGTAGTTACACACCTTTTATGTTTCAGAAATTTTCTGATGTGGTCAATGAGGAGTTCTGGATCCTGTACTCCAGCATGATCCTGATCTTTGTTGCGCAATTGGGATAATATAGAACTCAAGATCTTGATCATATTAGGGCTTCGTGAGATCGACACAAAAGCTCGACAGTCAAAGTTTGCTCCAATCTTGTTGTAGACCTGTCTAGCAAGGGTCGTCTTGCCTAACCCCCCAGTTCCAACAATAGACACAAATTTGAGCTGGTTTGTCAATTCACCTTCCTCATCACTCAGCAACTTCACAAGCTCATCTCTCGGGGTATCGATGCCAACAAGCTCTGATGTATCTTTATATAGCGCACAAAGTCGTGGGTCAACCTTTTCATTTCTAGGCATGGAGGGCTCACCGATCTTGTACCTTCAGTGGCCGAGCAAGAAATTAGATATAGGTGGTAAAATCTAAGGGAGATACCATATGTGTCACTGATAGTAAAACAAGGTCTTGAAAGACAAAGATCTTTAATACAAAACTTTTACCTTGCGTATCTCTTGCTGATCTCCTTGACTTTGCTCTTGATGTCTTTGACATCCTTGGCGATCTTATGGCGAGTCTTGATGTCCGCTATCTTTTTCATGCTTTTGCTAAAAAGCTCCCTGAAGCTTTCTGACTTGGAACTGGACTCATGGTTGACAAGTAACATGAACTTGTCGATTGTGTCCTCGATGTCATAGAGACAGCTCCCGCACGGCATCAGCACGAAGCTTGGCTTGGTGGTCAGGTTCCTCCACATCTGCCATCATAAGGAGGAATGATTGCATCGCCTCGAACTCATCTTTGAGGAACTCGATGTCACCACGGACATCCTTGAGCAGTTTGTACTCATCGGTCAGCATGGTGCCCAACTTCCCCAGGAGGGAAGTCGTCGCTCCCGTGGCTGCGCTCACCAAAAATCTTTCCATCGTTGTTGTTCACTCTCAGAGTCGTCTCCGCCTAGCTAGCTAGCGAGGACAGAACAAGAGGTTGCAGAAAATCAGACTAAATCATCTGCGTCGTCATCTTCCTCGATGCGCTGCATCGATCTGCTTGTGGTATGCTTGTTCTCCTCCAGCGGCGAGGAGATGGGGTTGGAGATGACAGCCACTGGCCGCGAGGGGTGCCAGCGATGGGTGTTGGTTGGATCGCAGAGGCGGAGGTGATAGAGGATGAGAGGGGAGAAATGGGAGTAAGAGGAAGGAACTTCTCAATAGTTGAGTGGGAGTAAGAGTGAGAGTGAGAGTGAGGCTGGAAGGGAGAGTACTTAATAATTGACAGAGAGCGTGTGCATCATTTCTTTCAGCAGCTTCAAACCACATAAAGACACAAGCAGGGGCCAGGTACTGAAAATTCATGTACCTGCAAAAAAAAACACATATCATGACTCTAAAGTGAGATATCCTGACCTAGGCGTTGCATAACAAAAAGGAAATTTAAACCCTTTTTTCCTTAGCTTATGGGAGAAGACAGTTATAGTACTAACATTCAGGGTTCATCTGTTTGGAGCAGGTCAGACAGATGTTCAAGCCAAATACAACTTTGATATTCATGGTTTTAGGACTTGTATATGCTTCCAATAGTGCAGAAGGAGGTGAAATAGTAATGACTGTCAAACATGGGAAAAAATTGTTTTACATCCTTGTTATTCTTACAGACATAAAGTCTCAACCAAGTCTAAAATTGTCAAACTTTGCTGCTCATTTGTTACATCAGAAATGCAGGAGACAAAACTTAATAATCAATGAAAAAGTAGAACGCGCCGTCAGAGAAGCCCAAATCTCAGCTCCATGTACACAAACCAATGAGAAACTTACACTGATTATATAGTGATTACCTTCTCAAACTCTCTCTGGGCTGCTCATAAGTTACATCATCAGAGACGCAATCCAGGAGACCAGATTTAATCGAAGAAAAGTAGCACACTCCCTAGAAATACATCCTGGAGAGAATTTAGAACAGAGAGCAGAACACGAAGCAGTCAGGTCTATGTAAGTCGTCAGCCCAAGGTACAGGAATTAGTGACAAACAAGCAAGCTATAAAAAGTGTTTAGGAGAACATCCACCAATCCTATGATAGATCCAACATCTTATGCACACAACCATCTACCAATCCTAATATAGATCCCAATGCTCTGCAGCTGTACCATGCAAATTTGAGCCAATTTCACTCACAGATCCATCCACCCATGGCGATCGGCGAAGCTTTGGGGTCGGAGCTTCCGAGGCGGCGGCAACCAGAGACGGAGGATGGAGAGGAAAGGTAATGGGCCACAATAATTGAGGGAGGGCAGACAACCTATAAAACTCCCTCCTGGGCTTTAACTATTTCACCTGTGAGAAAAGTGAGACCGTGGGAACACTCACTGTTCAGCATCACTGTCCTCTTTTTTTTTTTAGAGAAAAGGCATAGCCCTGCTTTATATAAAGCAAAAGGAAATACAAAAGCATTCGTTCAAACGCTGGGAACCATCAGCTTTACAGAATGAGCACAGCTCCAGGAACACACAACCGACCCAAAAAGCAACTCCAGCGTCTCCCTTACCACAGCCCACAAGAAAGCAGCTAAACATCACCACAAAGTGGGCAGCATCACTGTCGTCTCCCTGCTTTACTACTCATCAACCACTCACTGTAGGGGCATCAATGTCAATAACTATCTGATGCATCTTTCAAGAATATATTTTGCATTTCTAGGCTCCAAGCTTGTGTACTCAGGGAGTTCAAGCCCCTCCCACCTCTCCCAGTACTTATTGAAACTCAGTGAGAGAACGGGAGGTGCTCTGCTGTGTTCACACTCACTGTTCATAATTGTGGAAAATTAATGTGCAGTACAAAAAGGAAATTCAACCTTCTGTTTTCTTAGCTTGTACGAGAAGACGATTATAGCACTAACAATCACCGGTTTGGAGGTTCAAGCCAAATAGCTGATGTGTATATGTTGCACAACAAACTACGATTTATTTTAATAACCAATTCAGAGTTTTCGGCTAGTGTACATGCTCAAAACTTGGGTATGCTACCACACAGTACAAAACGAGGAAAATAACAGTGCAGACTACAGAAGCTATCAAGCCATCCCCTACTTGGGGAAAATCTTCTTCTTTTATCCTCTCCTCGGTTTCTCTAATTTTAGAGTTGGAACATGAAATAGTACAAGTATAGATACAAAATCCCCTAGACACTACCGGACTCGCCACCTAGCCGTCGGCATAGGTCATTTCCCGTCAGCATAGATCTATGCCTACGGCTGCCGTCGGCATAGATCACGTCAGCGTAGTCTTGCCAGACCGTCGGCATAGTTTAGCCGTCGGCATAGGGGCCTATGCCGACGGATCAGGGCCGGCCGTCGGCATAGTTTCACCGTCGGCAGTGTTTTTCGCCTGACGGCAACGGACGGCGCCGTCAAAAGCGCTGACTAATCACGGGACGCCACGTGTCGTCCGGTGGTGCCTCCTGGCGGCAGGCCTATGCCTACGGCATAGATTACATCTATGCCGACGGCTTCGCCGTCGGCATAGGCCTGCCATGTGGCGTCCTCTGGTTCCTCCTGGCGGCAGGGCTATGCCTGCGGCAAAGCCGTCGCCATAGATTTGATCTATGCCGACGGCTTTGCCGTAGGCATAGCCTTGCCACGTGGCAGGCCCTGGGAAGCCCGGGGCACTCTATGCCGACGGCTTTGCCGTCGGCATAGATCTGTTTTATTATTATTATTATTATTCGTGTTTTCTCTTTTTCAATTCATTTTGACAGCAGAAAATATGAGATTATGCAGAAATATGACAGTTCATCATCAAAACATACTCAAGTTCATCATCATCATCTAAACATACTCAAGCTCGTCATCATCATTTAAACATAGTCAAGTTCATCATCTAAAGATCATCACCGGCGAAAGTTCATGAACATAAGTAGTGCAAGACATGGAACATCATTTCAAAGCAGAAACTAACAAGTAGGAACATGAAAGGTATGGCACGACGGCCAAATGCACGGGTATCATCATCGACATCAAGCAAGACCACCACCGCCAAAACCACCACCGCCAAGACCACCTCCGCCAAAACCACCACCGCCAAGACCACCACCGTCAAGACCACCTCCGCCAAAACCGCCACCGCCAAGACCGCCACTACCGGGCCAGATCGGAGTGACTGGGGTCGACGAAGCAGGAGTCGAGCCACCGGTCCCCTACATGTTTGAGAGAAGATTCTAACGGTAAATATGATATGATAGTGTTGAATGAACGAGAACTAGTTTGTCAGTAGTTAGGCAAATGTACTAACCGGACTATCGCTGCCTAGTGCCACCCATTCATCGAACGTGGGCACGTGTGGGGGTTCTCCCGCAGGTGGTGGTGGGGGTCCCATTTGTGGTGGATCCGTGCGGTTACTCCAAGACGCCAACATAGCCTGGATGTTAGTTAAACAAGCAAACTAGAAGGTCAGAAGGAATGAAAGTGCAAAAATTTAGCCTGGTTTTAAAAGGGCAAAACTAACCGTCATCATCTGACGGTTGTAATCATCGTTTGCCTTCACTCGTTGCAAGTACTCCCGCACCTCGAGATTCCTATGCTCGACAAAGGCCTTATATGCCTATATAATTTAGGTTGTTTCTAAGTGAGCAATGCTGAAAATAAACTGAGAATGTTAGAGAGAAAGAAGATAAAGGGGAAGTACTTACAGCATGCTAGCGGGCTAAGGGAGGCTGCGAACGCCCCGTACTCTCTGACGGGCTCAAGTTGGTAGCCCGAAGCCGTGTGTACGAGATCGAAGGAGTGATCAAGCCATCGAAACACGGATACCGGCCATGGGACTTCCCCTGGATGGCCACCACCGCCGTGTCGTCGATCTGAGACTGGGCGACCTCAGCAACAGGAACATCCGGGTGCAACCTCTGAAAGTTCTGAGTGTAAGACTCCAGGTGCTCCTCAGTGTTGCCGTAGTACTGGCTCTCGCCGTCCTTGCGATCACTCCGCTCGCGGGCCATCTTCCACGACTCAATGTCTGAGAGCGGCCTCTTCAACTTGTCCTCCTGCAACGTCAAACAGAAGTTAGCCATACATAAGAACATGACGGTAAAGAAGAACAAAAATGCATCATGCATATAGATATACCTTCATGGCCTTGAAGCCCCAGTGGTTCCTGTTTCCTTGGCCGTGTGTCCCGTCTTTTCCACGGTTAGCCCGGGCCTTGCTGCTCTTGGCAGCAAACTCTGCATCGTCGCCGAGCCACCTATCCACCAAACTCGCCCATCCGTCATCCCTTCCATAGCACCAACGAGGAATAACCTATGCAAATTTTGGAAGCATGACATGTGAGCACGAAACATATAGTTGACTGCTTGAAACAATGAAAAGTCAGTAATAGTTACCTTCATGAACTGCTCCCTGCTCAAGGTAAGTCGTTGCCTCTGCGCTTGAGTTTTGGTCATCTTTTGGTGCAGGTAGATGTGGTAGTACTGCGAGACGGCAACCCAGCGCACCTCGTACTGCAACTGACGAGCTTTCTTCTTCGCAGCCGCAAGCAAGACCATGTCGGCTCTGGCCTTGTGCTCGTCAAGAACTCTATAGAGTTGCTGCAATCATGCATAAACCAAAAGCAAACAAGGCATGAGTTGAGTGATTCAATGATAAACTATGAACGAAACTGAAGACAAGTGATTCAGAAAAGAACTTACCCAAAATTTGGTGATCACGGCCTTAGCGGCCGTCCCGTACTCCGCGTGGCTGTAAGCCTCGTAGTCGGCCCAGGTCGTGGCCAAAACCCGCAGCTGCGGGTCCCTGTCTGGCTGCGGGCAGAATAGGCCCGGCCAAAACTCCTTGAACAAGACAGTGATAAGGCCATTCGGTTTACGGCCCTTTCCGTGAAGGATCCAGTTACTGCAAAAGAATCAAAGGATTGCCATGTGTACAATAAGAAAATGTTGTCATGTGTTGAAAATATGATTGAGAGGCACTTACTCTGTCCCCGCAGGTTCAATGAGCCACTTGTGCGCCTCGATAGAAGGTGGTGTAGGTACTCCGGCAGTACCACGCAACCACCCCTGCGGAGCACCCGGTGGCAAGTCACCCCACAACTCGGGGTCAACCTCCCCTCCACCCTCCTCAGCCTCCTCCTCACCCTCCTCCTCGGCCTCCTCCTCCTCGCCATCAGGAACAAACTCCTCCTCCTCAGACTCAGAAGGTGCCTCAGTATAGGACGGCATCGAAGAAGACCCTCCTATTTCGGACACGGCCCGGAGTTTTTTGCCCCGGCTGCCTCTCCCCCACCTCCTCCTCCTCTAGGGGCTCTCCCCCCACCCCCTCCTCCTCTAGGGTCTCCTCCCCCGACCCCTCCACCTCCCTGTGAGGTGTCATCCTTGTGTAGTTGGGAGGGAACCTTGTGGGCTCGTCCACTCCGAGTAAGTCCTTTGAATTTACTGAGGAAACTGGCGCCGCTGGACTTGCCCATGATTAGCAAACCTGCATTGAGAAGAGAATAAACAATTAGTAAGGATATCAAATAAACAAGCATACAGGAAAGACATTAATAACAAAAGAGCACATTAAGCATACTATTGTAATGATCATTAAAAGAACTTACATTTTCTAGAACCCATATGAATCATCACTATTGTAATCTATTTGTCGACCGGTCTCATCATCACTATCACGCATATCTTCTTCGTTGTCTGACGGAGGTGGAGGCTCTTCCTCATCGTCAGCATCTTCATTTAACTTTTCAAGCATACTTATGTCTCTTTGATTCACAACTGCCTCACCATCAATCCGTGCGTCGTCGTCGTTTGGGTCCAGGTCAACATAACCCAAGTCATCATCCTCCTTGTTTCGGACCACGTCATCATGTTCCTCTTGAAAGAACACTCCCTCGTATGTCATGGGGTTTATGTTGTAGTAATCATCATCGTTCGGGTCCGGTAGCTTACCATGTGGCGACACCTTGAACACAACTTCCCAACCCTTTAGGTACTCTTTCTGGCATGGGTAAGGCAGATAATATACTTGTGTGGCCTGGGTAGCGGCGATAAAGAGATCAGCTCCGGCATAGACGGTTGATGGTTTAACTTCAACTAAACCAACAGAAGGCGTATGTCTCAGACCCTTTTTGGGGTCGAACCATCGGCATTTGAACACAGTGAGACTTAGGGGTTCGCGGCCACGTTTGAATGTAAGCTCGTATATTTTTCCTACCCTTCCGTAGTAATCTACTTTATTATCTCCTTCGGTGAAGACTCCGGTATTTATGGTTTTGGGATCAGGCCGACTGTTCTAGTGCTCCTCTGTATGGAAGCGATACCCATTCACATCATACTTTTGACATGTCATGACGGCAGGGTCAAAACCCATGGAAACCCATCTCAATTCTTCATCCATTAATTCGTTCGGATCATTTCCCTACAAGTTTAATTGAAATTATAGGGTGCATGAGTTTAATTGGAATTGTACAGTGAAATAGGTAATAGGGTAGTGTGAAAAATTACTTTCTCCATGAACCATGCAATGGAATTTTTCCTTCCATCAGCACCCTTTCGGAGAAGAGCAAGTGCCTCCGCTTCAGTAGGAGGCAGCATTCCCGTCCACTCTTCATCTATGAATCAACTACAATAATAAAAGCGGTATAAGAACTAGGCAAATTGAACATAACGAATTGACTAAAAGAATGGTGCAAAGGTATTTCCTCATCCACTCATCCTCAACTTCCTTGATGTTGTGCAAGATATAGAACATGACATCCTCCCACTCATCTCGTGGCATGAGATAAGGTGTCGAGCATCCAGCCCTGCCACCTTGCCCGATGAATAGAGGCAGCTTGGGTTTATACTTGGGTTCTTCTGTATTGTATCGAGACACCTTATTGTGCAGTGTGGGAACATGGTCCGGATAGTAGGCTGTCCTGAGGTCTGCCACCTCCTCTAGGATAACTGCCTCAGCTATGGAAGCTTCAATCTTAGCTTTGTTTCCACATTTCTGCCTCAGATGCTTGTTCTGTCTCTCAGGGCCGTACTGCCAACGATTCTGCACAGAGCCCCCCAACAATACCTCGTTCGCGAGGTGCAAAATGAGATGTGTCATCGGAGTAAAGAAGCCTGGTGGGAAGATCTTCTTTAGCTTGCATATCAACTCCGGCGCCTTCTTATGCATTTCTTTTATCTTCTCAGGACAGACTTCTTTAGCACAAAGCGTGCGGAAGAAATGGCTTAACTCCGCAAGCACATGCCAGACACGCTCGGGAACATAGCTCCGAACCATCACCGGCATAATCCGCTCAATCCATACATGATAGTCATGACTCTTGAGCCCGGTCACTTTGCCCGTTGAAAGATTGACCCCCTTACTTATATTCGACGCATAACAATCAGTGAACTTCACGATGTGTTTCAGCCACTTGAGTGCCTCCATCTTATGATCCTTTTTAGGTACGAAGTCAGCATCTGGCTTGAACCAAGATTTTCGACTGCCTGTGGGAGGCTGCATGTGTAGACGTGGTCTATCACAAATATTCTGTTGATCGACTCTAGCATTAACATTATCCTTTGTCTTATCAGGAATGTTGAGGATCGTGCGAAAAAGGGACTCTGCGACATTCTTTTCGGTGTGCATCACGTCGATGTTGTATGGAAGTTTGAGGTCCTTAAAATAGGGAAGCTGCGTGAAGGGGGTAATGTGAGTCCAGTTGTGCGTCTCACCATATCCTTCAAAACATTTTTTCCCTTTACCTTTTCCTTTGCCCTCGCCCTCGTCTTCGCCTGTGGCTTTGCCTTTGCCTTTGCCATTGCCTTTCCCTTCGCCGGCAGGCTTAAGAGCTTTCAGCTGAGCAAGCACATCCGCACCAGAAAATGTTGGAATCTCGTTTACTTCAAGGACAACTTTGTCTTTTGTGAAGTTCTTCTTGTCTTCCCTATCAGGATGATCTGGAGGGAGGAACTGTCGATGCAGGTCAAAGGCAACATACTTGCCACCCTTCTTCAGCCAAATGAAAATCAAGGCCTGCATGCACACTGGGTAAGGCATCTTTCCACTTGTACACCATCCGCAGAACAGGGCATAGCCGGGAAAGTCATGCATGCAATACTGTAGCCAAACTTTCATCAAGAAATTTTTCTGCAGATGCCGGTCATATGTCAACCTCGGGAAGTACCAAGAATGGTGCAAATCATCCACCAACGGCTACATAAACACACTCAAATTCTTCCCCGGATATTCAGGCCCCGGAATTATAAGCGACAGGAACATGGTCTTGTGTTGCATTAGGGTGCCAGGAGGGAGATTGAGCGGAATAACAAATACGGGCCAGCAGCTGTATGGATTAGACAACATACCATATGGATTGAACCCATCACATGTTATAGCAATTCTGACATTCCCAGCCTCGGGTGCTTCCTCCGGGTACTCTATATCGAATGACTTCCATGCTTTACCTTCTAATGGATGTACAATTTTTTTTGGATTGTACCTTTTCCCTTCCTTGTGCCACTTCATCATTTTCGCAGACTCCTCGGTGATGAAAAGGCGCAGCAGTCTTTTTATAAAATCAAGATACCGAAGAACCTTCACAGGGATTTTTAGCTGCTGCTTCTGACCATGCTCATCGACCACCTCAATATACCGAGAGGAACCGCACATCCTATAGTAGTTGTCATCTGCATACTCATGCCTAAACAAAAGGCAATTCTTTGGACAAACATGTATTTTCTCATAATCCATGGAGAGCGCCTTCATGATTTTCTTTGTAGCGTACATGGTTTTCGGCAGTTCATGGCCCTCAGGCAGGCTGTTAGCCCATACTCCCAGAAATGCTTCGAAGCAACCTCGGCTACAGCCGTACTCAGCCTTGACTGCCGTCAGTTGCGAGATGGCATCCAACACAGACAGCTTGGCACCCTCATAAAGAGGTTTCTTTGACGAGGCCAAGATATCCAGGAAGGCCTTTGCAGTTTCCTCCGGCTCCTCCGGTTCATTCGCTGAATGTGACGGAGGTGTCGGTTGTGCAGCAAAGACATCATCTAGCATGTCTCTAACCCCATCGTCCTCATAACCAGCGACGCGTTGTCGTATCACCTCCTCTCTACCACGGTCCCACTGGGCAAAGTTTATCGGCATATTAAAGTTGGGCATAAATCCATGCGTGCGAAGGTGCGTAGTCATCTCACTCTTATCTATGCGCATACGTCTCTTACATTTGGCACACGGGCATTCTGGCACAATCCTCATTGGACTACGGAATATCTCTTTCAAAAACACATCAGTTTTCTCGACCCACTCTGTTGTTACTTGATTCCGACGGAAAAACCCACTATACATCCACTGATTATCTGTCATCTCTGCTTTATTGGAAGCCACACAACAAAATTAAGGATTCATTTAAATTACTCACATCAATATTTTATTTTTTACAAGGTTGACGAGAAACGACATTTAATCCACCTACATCTCTAATAGGTAAACATGGGTCCTAATCCCACCCGAGAATATGTAAATTGAGTACGTTGTCCATGCTCTACCCCATTCCGAGACAAAATTTCGGCAGCACCTCCCCGCTGTTCTCCAAATACACGTCTCGGCAAAATGCCGAGAGAATGTGCATCCAGAGAACAACAGGGAGGCGCCGCCGAAATCCTGTCTCGGAACAGGGTAGAGCATGAACAACGTACCCAATCTACACATCCTTGGGCTGTCCGTGGAAAGCACTGGACAATCCGAAAGAGCTGTGGTGATAAATATGCAATTGAGTGCATATTTATCGATGCAACCCTTTCGGACGGGAGATGCCTAGGTTACGCGACTTGATGTGAAAATCTAATCTAGTGACATGGAAAAAAAGTGGACGAGGTCATGGAATTGTTGCTCACCCTCCGATGTAGAGGATGTAGTCGATCAAAGGACGGACGATCGTGGACCAACACCTCCAACGTCGACGATCGCTCCATGAAGATGGAACACCAAAAATCCTGTTAATTCCACCTAGTGATAAAAATTTAGGTCATCACCTCACATTAAGCATTGACACTTTTAACTATGAAAAAAATAATGTTTCGTCAAGTGTCAAATTTTGTCCTTCAATTTTTTAGCAAGATCATCATGATTAAATAACCACTCATCATATCCCAATTTTGGAGCACATCTCACATAGCTACTTAACATTAAGCATTGACACTTAAAACTATGAAAACAAATCATATTTCGTTAAGTGTCAAATTTTGTCCGGTTCAATTTTTTTGACAAGATCATCATGATAAAAATAACCACTCATATTATACCAATTTTGGAGCACATCTCAAATGACAAGATCATCATGATAAACATAATGCAACCTAACAACCTAACATCCTAACATCTAACATTCACCTATGTATCAACCTAACAACCTAACATCCGACATCTAACCTAACAATCTAACATCCAACATCCATCCATGCATCCATTCATCCATCCAACTATAGCAAAAAAAATGCAAAAAATGTTAAAAACATTTGGTAGCTCACCGAGAGGGGCGTGGCAGGGGGCGGCGGTGGAGGGGCTGGTGAGGCACGGGCGGCCGGGGACGGGAGGGCCGGGGCTGGCCGGAGAAGTAGCGGCGCCCGGCGCGTGTGCCGGAAGGAGCCGCGGCCGGCGCGCGGTCGGGAGAGGCCGGGGTGACTGGGGTCTGGGGCGGCGGGGGAGGGCGGCGGCGGGGCTGGGTGGCGGGGAAGGCGGTGGCGGGCGCTGGGCGGGGCGGGAGGGCGGCGGCGGGGGCTGGGGCCGCGGAGGGGAGGCCGGGGACGGCTGGGCGCGCGGGAGGGAGGCTGGGGCGACGGCGCGCGGGAGTGGAGGCCGAGCGCGGGGGAGGGCGGCGGCGGGGGCTGGGGCGGCGGGGGAGAGGCTGGGGCAAGTGGGGTGGCGGGGGAGGCTGAGGCCGCGTCGGGGTGGGGGGCGCGCGGGGTTGGGGTTGGGCCGGCGTGGAATGAGTGGAGGGGGGATGGATAAGGGAACTATGCCGACGGCTAAGCCGTCGGCATATGTTATGATGCCACGTGGCACCTATGCCGACAGCTTAGCCGTAGCCATATATATATATATATTAGCAACAAATTTAAAATTTTAAAATAAATCTACTACTAATTTATTTTTTATTAGCAACCAATTTTTTTTATTAGCAACAAATAAATCCGTGTAGACCCGACGCGTCGGTTTGCCCCCTCCAGATGCCGGCGGCGGCGCCGTCCGTGAGGGGGACACGTACCCCGGAGCCGCGTGCCGCCTCTTCGGACATGCGACAACACCACCCCGCATGTATGAGGGGCCGATGCGATGCTCCGGTGGCATTGCTACCCCCCCAGGGCCCCCGTCTCGCCTAACCCTGGAGCGGTTGACCACGAGATCTAGCGCTTTGACTTTCCACGGACGGGCTTTGACCAGTGGACCTCTCCACCCGGTTGTGAAAGGTCAGCCCAGAGGGACACCTGGGAGCAACATCCGGGCCAAACCCACAGCTACATCCCCTCCATGTAGACCCGACGCGTCCGTTTCCCCCTCCAGGTGCCGGCGGCGGCGCCGTCCGTGAGGGGGGCCACACCCCGGAGACGCGTGCCGCCTCTTCGGACATCCACACACCCCCCCGCATGTATGAGGGGCCGTGCGACGCTCCGGTGGCATTGCTACCCCCCAGGCCCCCGTCCCCCTAACCCTGGAGCGTGGACCACGAGATCTCGCTTTGACTTTCCACGGACGGCTTTGACCAGTGGACCTCTCCACCCGTTGTTCAGGTCAGCCCAAGGGACACCTGGGAGCAACATCCGGGCCAAACCCACAGCTACATCCCCTCCGTTAGACCCGACGCGTCCGTTTCCCCCCTACGGTGCCGGTGGGCGCGGCGCCGTCCGTGAGGGGGGCCACACCCCGGAGACGCGTGCCGCCTCTTCGGACATGCCACAACACCACCCCGCATGTATGAGGGGCCGGTGCGACGCTCCGGTGGCATTGCTACCCCCCCAGGGCCCCCGTCCCGCCTAACCCTGGAGCGGTTGACCACGAGATCTACCGCTTTAACTTTCCACGGATGGGCTTTAACCAGTGGACCTCTCCACCCGGTTGTGTCAGGTCAGCCCAGAGGGACACCTGGGAGCAACATCCGAGCCAAACCCACAGCTACATCCCCTCCGTGTAGACCCGACGCGTCCGTTTCCCCCCTCCAGGTGCCGGCGGCGGCGCCGTCCGTGAGGGGGGCCACACCCCGGACACGCGTGCCGCCTCTTCGGACATGCCACAACACCACCCGGTTGTGGTAGGTCATCCCATAGAAACACTTGGGAGCAATGTCCCCTCGGTATAGACCCGATGCGGCTGTTTCCGCCCTCGAGGTGCCGGCGGCGGCGCCGTCCGTGAGGGGGACACACCGCGGACGTGAGGGGGGTCACACTCCGGAGACGGGTGCCGGGCGTTTGCAACCGCCACAAAACTTCTGTCGGATAGTTGTTTTCGATTTTAATAAAATATAAGGACCTATATTCAAAAGAACATGACGGCACATTATATATTAACGTGCTTGAAAAAAAATACAAACTATATATATATTCATAATCTATGGAAAAAAATACAAACTACATAGATATTCATATGTATGTTTATATTTACTCATGCTACATGTCAGTTAATATAATAATACATTAAAAAGCATAAAAAATGTAAAAAAAAAACTAACTATGCCGATGGCATTGCCGTCGGCATAGCTACGGCCAGGGGGCGTGCCGCGGATCGCTGACGTGGCAGGTATGCCGACGACAGCCGTCGGGTTAATATAATAATACGTAAAAAAGCATAAAAAATGTAAAAAAAAAATCTAACTATGCCGCCGTCGGCATAGCTACGGCCAGGGGCGGGCTGCGTCCCACGGATCGCTGATGTGGCAGGTATGCCAATGGCAGCCGTCGGCATATGCGCTG
This sequence comes from Thinopyrum elongatum, assembly GCA_011799875.1. Classification (NCBI taxonomy): domain Eukaryota; kingdom Viridiplantae; phylum Streptophyta; class Magnoliopsida; order Poales; family Poaceae; genus Thinopyrum; species Thinopyrum elongatum. The sequence goes on along the minus strand of CM022297.1, from coordinate 21,861,982 downwards.
GACGGTGCGCCGCGGATCGGTGACGTGGCATGCCGACCTATGCCGACGGCCGCACGTCTCCACCGTTGGCATAGCTCTGACGATGTTAGCCGCCCGTCACGCATGGGGTCGCCGGGTCCACAAATATGCCGACGGCCAGTGTATGCCGACGGCCGCTGTCGGCGTGCTCGCATCTAGGCCGACAGCCTTTCTGTGCCGACGGCAGCTGTCGGCTTAGATCGGGGTAGCCCGACGGCCTATATACGGCGACGGCCAGGACCAGGCTGTCGGCATATCTACGACTAGGCCGACGGGGGCCGTCGGTATTGTTTTGCCCGTCGGATTAGCATCCTTTTCCGGTAGTGAGAAATCTGTACTACGACAGTACTACAACTTAGCAATGGAAACTCTCAACTCTCCTGCACATAAAGTTACATCAGGAATTGCAGTACAGGGGAAGAAATTAACTTCAAATAATCAATGAAACCCAGAAAATACTTGCATCACACGCTCGCCTGTATGTGCATATGCAGTTATCGGCCCAATTAAGATGCAGAAAGGAGAAACAAGGGGGAATTTACTGAACTGAACTTGGTGTGTGTGTGTGGGGGGGGGGGGGGGGGGGGGGTGGTGTGTTCGTGAAGAAATTCATACATGTTGGTGCGGTTTCCTCCAGCAGGGGAGGAGAACATCGACGGCCGGACTGAGATTGAGGCGCGAGAGTGAGGGGAGAGCGCACGCCTCGCCGCCAATGAGATGTGAGGCTCCGCTTGAACACCTTGGATGGATGGGCCATTCTCTGCGAGCGTAGTCACGCGGCGGCGCCGTCGCCGTGGTCCGAAGGGGGAAGGGGGGATTGGGGCACACAATCGACCTTGGTTCATGCCCTGCATGGTCGCTGGATCAGGATCGGACGGTCCTCAGTTGAGCTGTATTCTCCCGAAAATAATAAGCTTAAAAACAAATGAAAAACATCATTTTTCAACTTCAAACATGTCGTCAAACGGGATTTGGAGAAAGGAGAACAATATGACTTTTTTAGGACAATTAGAAAACTTGATAGAATACAGTTTCGTACCTCAACTGTCGTGTATCGACAACTGCTTATTTGTGTCTTTAAACTAGCAAACAGTAGAAAATGTTGGCCACCGGCAATCATGGCGTTATAGGTCCACCTAGCAATGGCCTGTCGGCTAAGGCAGATAATGGCCTGGAGGACGGCGTACCGCGGGCATGGGCGCACCCAGGCGTGGTTGTGCACCCATTCGTAACCGTAGCAAATTTTAGTACTGTAGTTTCAGCTGTTGTCCTGGGCATTGGCTACGCAACTAACTGTGGGTGATGCCAAGCCCGGGCATGAATCAAAACAATCTCGCAGCCTCCTGTAGGATGTTGGCCTTCTTGTAGGCCGCGATGAGGATGGTGACAGTGCATCACTTGATGGTGGGGGCGGGGGTGTCGACCACCGTGGAGGTGCAGAAATCATTGTGAAAGAGGAGAGACATCCGAGAGAGGACGGGAGGGGGTGTGGAGGTGGCGGCACGCCATGGCTGCAGGAGATGGAGGTTTAGGTGAGGGAGACGAGGGTTTAGGAGCTCTTGAACTAGAATGGAGTCAAGTGAGCGAAAGAGTGGCCTAAGGTGTGTGGGCCAGTTTTATTGGATCGTGAAATGGGTTGTGGACAACATATGAATCGAGTTACTTTTCTTTATTGCTAAAAAAAGTTATTTGTATCTTGTCGAGGAAACTCATGTTAGTTGTTGGTTGCAAGTAACGAATATCCATCAATTGGGTCACTCTTTTTTAAGAAATTTTGAAAGGACAGAGATTTCATGCAGTTACAGCTAAAATCGGGACAAAAGTTTTACACGTGCCATGCTTTTTTACACTGTCATGGTTGAAACACTACTACTTCATGTAGATTATTCTCAACTTCGAAGAAACCCCTGCCAACAACTAGCTATCATAAAAGGTGACCTCATGCCGATGTTCCATGATCTTTTGGACGGCCACCTGCAGCTCTTCCACCTAAACTTTGGAACAATTACGTTGTTACCAAAGGAGGAGGAGGCAGTGCGTGTTGAGCAGTTCGGGCCTATCTGTCTCTTAAATGTGAGTTTCAAAATTTTCACGAAAGTTGGTACGAATAGATTGACACGGATTGCTCATTCGGTGGTACAACCGGGTCAAACCGCTTTCATGCCCGGAAGACATATCCTTGAATGGGATGTTGTCTTACACGAAACTCTACATGAAATTCACTCGAAGAAACTCGATGGGGTGATCTTCAAGGTGGATTTTGAAAAAGCGTATGATAAGGTCAAATGGCCCTTCCTCCAGCAAGCCATGCGTACGAAAGGGTTCAATGAAGCCTGGAGGAACCAGGTAGATTCCTTCATTAAACAGGGTAGCGTGGGGATTAAAGGCAATGATGACACGGGTCATTATTTTCAGACACATAAGGGCTTAAGACAAGGAGATCCGATGTCTCCTATTCTGTTCAACATTATGGCAGATATGTTGGCAGTTCCTATCGGGAGGGCCAAGGAGAATGGCCAGGTGGGAGGACTTGTCCCTCATTTGGTTGATGGAGGGGTTTCCATACTACAGTACGCTGACGACACGATTATATTCATGGAACATGACATTGCAAAAGCTAGAAATATGAAATTAATACTTTGCCTTTTTGAGCAATTGTCGGGTTTAAAAATTAATTTTAACAAGAGCGAATTGTTCTGCTTTGGAAGGGCCAAGGAGGAACAAGATGCATATCAAACAATTGTTCGTGTGTGAGATGGGGTCTTTGCTGTTTAGTTATCTCGGTATCCCAATTCATCATCGTCGACTGACAAACAAAGCCCACCAAGCTAAGTAGATTAACACACTTGCCACGTACTGGTATGACACTTTGATAAGCATAAATTCTTTTAATTATGTGCCATACTTGAAGGCAAAAATTATTTGTGCATTTTGTTCATGAACGGCGGGCACTAAAAAATTGTGACAAATTATCGTCAAACAATGTCGCTGTTATGCTCAGGCTTCTTAAGGCAAAAACTTGTTTAACTTGTCTGTACCCAGACTTAACTTGCTACCTGTACTGATGTATTAATGGGTCCTCGCGACCCCGGTTTGTAATATAAGGATTTATGTTTAATTTGTGTCATAGAGTTGTGTTGTGATATTATAGTGGAGTCACCGTTCATGATCATGCATGCTGCATGTATGATTAGTGCACGGTCATGTTCGGTGGCGTCACACCCGTGAATCCCCCCTTCCGTTGCCGCCAGCCCAGCTAATGCTAGGAGTTGGCCTCTCTCCGGGTTTCTCATGATCCTACTCCCCACTCAAACACAAGGAAGTAGCAAAACTCACAAGGAATGACCCATTCCGAAGAAATGGTAGGGCTAGATTGTAACACCGGCCCCCTTGTAAGAGCATCTCCAACAGCCGCCCAACGCGCGGCGTGCTAAAATTCAGTTTGCAGCGCGCCGATCGCCTGCTTTGGCGCAGCGGGGAGCGCTGACTCTAGCGGCCGCGGTAAATTTAGTGCGCATGCGTAGCTCCAGCAGGCGCGCTAAAATGCAGAGTGCGCGCTCTCGCACAAACACTCTGGACTACGGTGCATAGATATTTTACATAGATTAAAACGATACATAGTTCATAGCATAGATAAAAACGATACATAGATATTTTACATAGTTCATAGCATAGATAGATGAAGAACTACAGTGCAACTACATAATTAAAACTACGGTGCAACTAGATAAAAACTACGGTGCAATTAGACTACTCCGAGTCGTCCTCATCATCACCCTCACTGGTGTTGTCCGAGGTAGAGAGCCAGATGTCATCCCAACGATCATCGTCTGATGAGAAGAACGACTTCCCACCGGCTTTAACGAGATCGCACTGCGATATGGCCAGTGCCTTCCGCCGACGCCTGTCCGCCCGCTCCGCGCGGCGCCTTGCCGTCCTCTCCGCCCAGAAGGCGCGCTCGTTGGCGACGTCCTTCGGGTGGCGCCGGCGCCACTCCGCCATGGCTCGCTCGTCCTCCTCGGTGATGAAGAGGCGGCGCTGCCGCCGACGATGCTCGTCACAGTCCAGGTCCATGATAAGACGAGGAGGAGGGGCGACGGCCTACGCCTGCTCGCGCGTGTAGACGTCGTGGAAGTTCATCTACGCGCGAGGACTCTCTAGGCGCCACGCCGCCGCGTCGTACACGCGGGCGGCCTCGTGTGGGGTCTCGAACGTGCCGAGGCCGAGCCAGACGTCACCGGACCGGATCTCAGCATAGTAGGCGCCGGAGGGGCGCTCGCTGATGCCGCGGTAGCCCGGAGATCCTCGGCGGCGCGGCAGCATGGTGGAGCGCTGGTGGCGGGGCGGGGAAGCGGCGAGGAAGCGAGGAAGCGGCGAGAGCGCGCGTGGCAGTGCGGATAGGGATGGGAGGCCGCGTGGCGAGCGCCGCAATTTATAGGCGCGCCGGAAGCGGTGCGCCAAATCTAGCACGCGACCGCCCGCTTTCTCCCGGTCGCGCTAGTTTCCCGCCTCCGCTGGAGCGCGCGAAAACGTCCCGCGCGCGCTATAGTGCCAGTTTACCGCGCACGCGTCTTTTGGCGCCGCTGTTGGAGATGCTCTAATATACTACAGTGATCCAGCCTAATCAATGCCAAGTCATCTATGTTTTGCAATGCCACTGGTCACTTGGTTTCAAAACAGATTCAAATTCAAAATTCAAATTGAAAGTGAAAATAAAAGTTGTTCAAATTTGAAAACTAAATACTTCAGAATTTTGGAAATATTCCATTGTTAATACTGTTAGGGATAACAACATCACCAAAAATCCTTAGAGGACTCTAGCATCATGAGAAGAGTACCAAAACAGCCTCATTTAACTCATTTCTATTTAAAGCAATTTCAAATAGATTCAAATAAGGCCCAAATTTTGTGACAATCAAGAATAATGCAGTGTATTTATGTGGCAAGACTCACATTTAACTAAAATCAAATGATAGCAAAAGAAAATGCAAAACAGAAAAGAAAAAGAATGGAGTCACTGCTGGCTGGGCTCTAGTCAACAAGAACAGGCCCAGTCCAACAGCGTCGTCGTCATCTCCCTCCTCCAGGTGTCAATGGCAACGAGCCGCGCGCCGTCTCCGTCGAACCACCTAGCTGCCCGCGCCGTTACAGGAGCTCACGGGTGGACAAGAACTCCACCGCTGCTTCTCTGGACCAGCGCCAGCCCTTATCCCCCTCTCCCCTCGCCTCCCTCATCGATCTCGTGCTCGCCCGAGTGCTGCCGTCGCCATGGCACCGTCATGACCGTGGCCACCGTCCACACCGTGTCTCCTCTCGGTGTCCATTGGCTTCACCACCGTCTGCTACATCGATAGGAACCACCCGTTGAAGCTCGGAGCCACTACATCGCCACCGCGCCTTCGTCTTCTTCCTCGGCATCACCGGGACTCGCCGCCGTCGATCCACTCCTCTGCGGCTACTAAACCCCTCGCCGGTCTTTCTTGTGCCCCTAGGTGAGCACGCGTGTGATTTCCCCCAACTTCCCCGCTCGATTTGCTACTCCTAGGAGCCGTAGCCATTGCCGCCCGAGCTGAGCTCTGCCTCGGTGCTCTCTGTCGTCGATACCTTCGTTGTCATGGCCACCTGAGCACATGAACGTGGTCCGGGACTCCTGTGGTGCGGCCAGCCCCCTCCATTTGATCGCGTTCGGGCCGTAGTGCCGATTCCATCGAGCTCCCGAACGCGCCGCCGCTTCCTGTCGTCCAGCGCTCCCCTCTGGGCACCTCAGCCGCTGCTACCACCGCAGATCGACGCGGCGCCGTGCGCATGTACGAACGTGCCGTCGCGCGCGTCAAATGGGCGTCTGTAGACAAAACCCGATGACCTCCCATGCGGGCCGTCGTGGATTTTGGTTGCCGGAGCTCTCTCCGGTGCCGCCGCTGACGTGGTTCTGCCACTGGGCCCTCTGGGTCACTCGCAGCTGGGCCCCAGTGGCCCCGGCTGACTCGCGGACTCGGCCCCCTCGCCCACCAGTCAGACTCTGCTGACTGGGCAGTTGACCCGGTCAACTAGGCCCACTGTCAGCCCCTCTGTGCCCCTGTTGGGTACACATTTGGGTGCACTTAGCATTTTTGCTATTCAAATTTGAATTAATAATAATCCAAAAATTCCAGAAAATCCATTAAACTTTAAAAAATCATATAAAATAATCCGTAGATCGGATGAAAATAATTTATATATGAAAAATAATCAGAAAAATGTAACAAATCTGAATATGTCAACAAAATTCTTGACCATCACTCCTATCATGATGAACATGGAACCTTTCCCTCCGAATTAATTCATTAGATAATTCTCAGAGCTGGGAAAATACGCTTCAATTAAAATGCTTAGTAATGCATTAGAACATATCACCAACACATATTGCCCTGGCATACATCGGTGGTCATTTGTTTGCTCTGTTATTTATTGTTTTATCTCTGCTGCTTCCTTTCCGGTAGACCCCGTTACTGCGATAGACCCCGAGACCGCAGATGATCCAGTGATCGGCTACTTCCAGAGATTCTTTTCGTCTATAGAGCAACCAGGCAAGCAAAACCCCCTTGATCATTCCTATATCGCCTATTCTTTCTCCCAACTTTCATGCATTAGATTATGTCACCGCTGTTGTTCGGTAGATCCTATTCTGATACATAGCCTGCTTTTGTAACATGCTATTGATACATTACCTGTTATCCTAGCATGCCTAGTTTAGTTATGCTGGTGTTCCATCGGTTGACCCCACCCCCTTGTCCGTGATGCCATGCTATACTATTAGGGTAATCCGAACACGTTGGTCGTGTATCGAAACTTGAACACACTATTAGGACCATGCATTGTATGACTCTGCAGAGCAGCATATCAAGCGTGATCTTATCGAGGGTGATTGCTTAGATCTTACGGAGGGTGATTGTAACATCCCCAGATTCTAACCTTGTCATTCAGCTAATTAAATTGCCATGTCATCATGATCATTCTAATAAAATTTCATTAGAAAATATTTTCAACTTCCAAATTCAAATTTCAAATGGAAGCCAAATAATTACTTCCTCAAAAACTCAAACAAAATAGTCCATCAGGTAGCAAATATTCTTAAAGCCATTATAAAATTGAAACCAATATGTTTTGGAGCACACAAAAATGCCCCTGGACTTTAAACAGTAGTCCAGCAGCATTAATCTGTCCCTTTTCCATTTCTAAAAATACCTAACCTATTCATTTGGCCTCCAAACTTTTGCTGACAGTGCCAAATATTATCAGGAAATATTGGGGCTTAGTCCCACATTTTTCTAAAATGTTTGGTGGCCCATTGAAATCATTTTCTATCTCTGGTATTAAATAAAAGAAACAGAAAAACATAAAAAGAGAAAAGGCCAGAGGCACTTACCTGTTGCAGGCCGAACCGGCCCAGCCCGTTTGGAGGTCGCCGTCCTCCTCATCGCGCGGTGTCACGTGCCCGCGCTGACACGGCGATGATCGTCGCGGTGTCGACCATCCACGCCGTCCCCGATGCCGATAAGTGCCCTCCCGAGCTGCCTCACTCCCCCGCAAACGCTAGCAGCCCCACTAGCCCCCCCATTCGCCCCCTCTCTCTCAGATCTCCACCTCACCCGAGACGTCGCTGCCGACCACCACTTGATCCCGCGGCCACCATGCCCCGACCGTCACTCCGTCGTGTCGTACGTCGCCGCCATCCTCGACTACGTCGCTTACCCCGACTGGTTGGAGCTCGGCGCTGCTGCATCGTCCTCCTCGCGCTCGTCTTCCCCCGCACGGCCGTCCTCATCTCCGGCGCCGATTAGTCACCGTTGATCGTCCCCGAGTAGGCTTGAGCACACCTGCAGGCTCGTTGTAAGCTCGCGCACCTTTCCCTTCACTTTCTGGTCGCGTTCGAGCTGCTAGCTGCCGCCGCCATGGATGCCCGAGCTAGTCGCCGTAGATGAGCTCGCCGCCGTGGCCACCGTAGCTCGAGCTTGCATCCGAGCTCGTAGTCGAGTTCGTGGAGCTCGTAGGAGCCCAACGGCGCTCTCCGCATCGTTTGCCGCGCCCCACATCGCCGTAGCCACCAACGCCCAATTCCGGCGTCCGCCGGCGACGACCTAATGCTCGGCTCCGTTCGTTTTAACTCGCGCTAGAGTCATAGATCGACGCGGAACGTTGTTCCCGTTCGAACGCGACCAACCACCGTCGATTTGGTCGCCGGACGACGAAACCCGAGCCCCTCCCGCACGCGCCGCCGCGTTTCACCTCGCCGGAGTTGACTCTGGCGCCGTCGCCGATGTAGCATGACAAGTGGGCCCCTCTCAGTCACTGACGATGGGCCCCACGAGTCCCCGTTGACTGGTTTGACAAGTCAACGTGCTGACTGGGCGCCTCTGTGCCACTGACGTGTGGGCCCGCTTCGGTTAATCGCCTAATTAATCATTTTGCTAATGAAGCCTAATTTACTTAGATAGTTAGTGACACTGACAGAAGGGCCCCACCTAGTCAATTAACCCTGATAGTTAGTTTAATTCTCTGTTAAACTAACAGAGACTGACATGTGGGCCCCACTGGATCCACATGTCAGGTTTGACCCTGGTCAGTGTCCTGTTGACTGCTGACGCAGTGGTGACCTCATGCTGACGTCATATATCCTTTCTGTTGATAAAAATAATTTCAGAAAATAGTTTAAATCTTTGAAAATTCATAACTTTTAAACCATAGCTCCGATCGAAAAACTTTGTACATGAAAGTTGATCAGAACGACAAGACGAATCTGATCATGTCGTCTGTTTCCATATCGGAACCCCCTACGTAGGAGAACCCGTAACTTTGAGCCCGATTCCGGTACATGAATAGTGCATACATACCGATTAATAAATCCAACTTTAGTCCTAAAATAACTAATATGACTTAGACATGTCTTTAGGCATCCCTGCACTGCATCCTAGGCATGGCATGCTCTGTGTTGCATTACTTTGCTGTGTATTTAATTGTTTCCTCCCCCTCTTCTCTCGCGTTAGACCCCGACACCGACGTCGTCCCAGAGACCGACGCCGTTCAGGAGCCCGACGACACCGTTGCCGACCTTGCCTTTGCCGCAGAGCAACCAGGCAAGCGCCCCCTTTTTGAACATGCCTATATCGCCTATTCTCTTCTCTCTTATGCTTGCATTAGAATTGCTGCTGTTACTGTTATCCTATATCTGCTGCATAGCCTGTTTATTGTAACCTGCTTTTGTTACCTACTTGTTTGTCCTAAACTGCTTAGTATAGTCTGGTTAGAGACCCATCAGAGACTCCCACTTTGTCCCAACTGCCCCGCTGGATTATCAGAAGACCCAATCAACGGGATCGAAGACCAGGCCCCGGCACCGCACATCACTTTCCTCTTAGTTGCTCGACACTACTGGGTTACTATCGAGTGCCGAGGGTGATACCTCGTCAGCACTTCTGATGTTAACCTTGTAGGTTAGTTTATTGGTTATGGTCATCGAGGGTGATTCCTTCTTCTCCATTCCCGGTAACGACTCCGTCGTGCAACTCCTCAAGAGTGGACCTCGAGGGTGATTCCTCCTTCATTCACCTTGACGATAACATCAGGTGGAATTACATCGAGGGTGATTCCTCAGAGTTCCCCTTGGTGTTAGACACACGGTTACTGTTGATACTATAACTTTACACTGAACCATGTTACCAAAGACGGGTTGGCCCTAAGGGGTACCCACGCGAGCATGTGATGCGAGTGATGTGGAGACGGGTTGACCTGGAGGGTGCCCGCGAGATAATTACGAGGCGTGGCCGGGCATTCTTAGCCCTTGCCGCGAGTCCTCGAGATGGGGCGACGAGGTCACATCGATCGTGAGTCTCTGCTCGTTACCGCGCGCTCCTAATCCACTAACGGTTTGGATATTTGATCCGAGGGGCCTCTGGCCTGATAGCACTAACCATCACGTGGTCATAGTATGGGCGTTCTATAGGAGATATGCCCTAGAGGCAATAATAAATGTTATTGATTATCTCCCTGTTAATAATTAGGTTTATGTTCCATGCTATAACTGCTATGGTTCTCGAGTCTGCAAATAAAACGAGGCTCGGAGGAAGACTCATATGCACGTGTGGAATAATAAACGGTAAAATGTATTCCTAGTCTGGCCTCTCAGACTAGATCAAGTATTGCATGATGGTTCTGTTTTCCTGATCATGGGCATGTCTATGCCAGCAATTTTGAGGGCACAGTGTTAGGAGAACACCTGTGTTGAATCGACCCGATTGATGTTATGCTATGAGTTACATTCGTCACAAGTTAATGGTTAATAACACAGAGATGGTTAACGTTTGCATGATTCCTTAGACCATGAGAGTATCGAGTTTCTTCATGCTTGCTTCATGAACTTTGGGGTTTGTTAAACGTCATCCGTAAATGGGTGGCTATTACGGCGGCTTACGGGTTCATGGAAAAGTGTGTCAAGTAACTTGATAGCTCGAGATTGGGATTTGCTCCTCCGACGATGGAGAGATATCTCTGGGCCCTCTCGGTGTTACGGTATCCATCATCGTCTGGCCAGACACTTTGTGATTTGATCACGGGGATGTCGGAACACGGTAACGAGAAAAGAGAACAATACCGGTAATGAGGTAACTAGCATAGTGGACAAGTTGTTGATCCACGGGAATGCCAACATGTCTCACCTAGGGTATTTGTAACATATCACGAAGCAACAGGAATAGCACATGGCAACTGGAGGTTCACTCGAATATTCATTCGTGTGGGTATAGGGGTCAATATGGGTGTCCACGGCTCCGATGTTGATCATTGATCGGAAGGGGTTCCGTGTCATGTCTATACTTCACCGAACCTATAGGGTCACACGCTTAAGGGTCATCTATCTGCTGAATACTAGACAGGGAGTCTGAGAGAAAATCACCGAAAAAGTTTCGGACACCAAAAAGTTTCGGACAGCGGAAAAGTTCCGCAAGAGAGAGGTCACCGGATGAGTTCCGGTGAAACTGAAAAGTTGTTTCAGAGGATACCATAAAGTCAAATTGGTTTCGGCACATGCCTGATAATTCTTGGAGGGTGCTAGAATTATTCTGGAAACTTCTGGGAATTTTCTGGAAGAAAAACCGGAAATGTTTCGGAGCTGCCGGAACCGCTTCAGATGCTTTTCGCAGATGAAAATCACTAATCTGGAATTGTTCCAGAACACGTTGAAAATTATTTTAGTGGGTACTGGAAATGTTCTAAGCCCACATAAATATTTTCAGTTCGAACGGACGCTGAAAAATGTCGTCATGAATAGTGAAAGTGCTTTTTGGGATAATTTTGGAAAGCCACCTTTTAGGGCTTTTGCTAAAGGCTTCTAGAAGGACTTGGGGGGCCATGAGAGCACCTCATGGGGGACCCCCAAGGGGTTGGCCGGCCAAGGGAGGTGGAGCTCCTTGGAGCTCCACATGGCCTCCCATTATGCCCATTATACCCCTAAGGTGTGACCTAATGGTGGGTATTTTGGTATTTTTGGAGCCACCCCTTCCCCTTGGCTTTCCTATAAATAGAGAAGATGGGGGCTGCCATCTCTTCATTCCTTCTCACATACACTTGCCATTGCATGATCTGGCTTCTCTCTCCCTCCCCGCGAAACAGTTTCGTAGAGCCGAAAGGCTGTCTGGGTTCCGGTGGGAACTAGTTCTGGATGGCGAAGTCCTGCCGGATAGATGACACCGTATGTGTGCAACTCTATAGAGAGGTCGTAGTTTCGATCTTAGTGCCCGAGGGGCTGTTCGAGAGTGCCTCCCAAAGGGCTGTCCAAGTGACGGTCCGAGTTCTGTGAGTCCTCCCGAAGGGCTGTCCGCGACACCGTCCGGGGGACTGTTCGACCGCCTCCCGGAGGGCTGTCCGGGTAGCAGATGGGGGAGTACATCCTCGCGGTTGGGAGGTTGTAAATCCTAGCTGCGGGGATCTGCACCGCCGTTCGTCATCGACTCTACTTCCCGCTGCGCTACGAGTCGGTAACAAAAATGATCAAACCTTGTATGCAGTCTCCATCGTGGTCCTGGGCTGGTGCGTAGGGCGGAATATTTTTGTTTTCTGCTGCGTTACCCTACACGTTCTGCGTCGTATACTTCAGCCGGAGCTTAATAGACGTCAGCGACTGAGCGGCGCGCGCCGAGTTGGACTGGTAACGCCCTGTGCTTGTATAAGGGGGGCTAGGTCTGCTCTCGGCCTTGAACGTAACATGCAGGAGTTCCCGGGGCGATGGCCCAAGACCCCTGGGGGCATAGGTTTAGTCTGGTGTGCTGACCTCTCTGTTAAGTATTCGGTCGGGTTGCGACGTATCGTTTGGCCGAGGCCGGGCATGACCCAGTAAAGTGAGTCCGGCCGGAGTTAATCGAGCGTGGTGGGTAACTTGGTGCACGATTGCAGGGAAGAAAACATCTATCGATAGCCTGTCCTACGGTAACGGACACTCGGAGTTGTATCCCAATCGGTACAACTAGAACTGAACACTTGAGATGATAACTGGATAGTATGGCTCTGGGATTGCTTTCTCGCAGGGAGTCGAGAAAGGATCTCTGGGTGAGGTTGTTGGCACTACTACAACTTTACTTTATGCTAATCTGCACTCTTCTAATGCTGCAAGACCGCTGAAGATGTTGAAGATGCTAGTCTTTGATAGGACTAGGCTTTCCCCTCTATTCTGGCATTTCTGCAGCCCAGTCCACTTACACAGCCTCCCTTTGAAAATGTTGCATATGTAGTGTAGATCCTTGCTTGCTGAGTACTTCGGATGAGTACTCACGTTTTCTTTGCTTTCTTTTTCTCCCGTATCCGTTTGATGCAACCAGAGGACGGAGCCCCGGAGCCAGTTGCCCCCACCGACATCTACTACTACTACTACCCTCCCGACGAGTACTACTACGAGGAGCCGTCCGACGACCTGGAGTAGGTTCGGAGGGTCCTAGGCAGGAGGCCTAAGCCTTTCAATCATAGTATTTTATTCTGCCCCGCCTTCCTAAAAGCTTATCTCTATTTCTGTAATATATCTGTACCCAGATATCTGATGCTTCCGCTGACGCTTGTATGCCATCGAGCTATGTATTCGAGCCCTCGAGGCCCTGGCTTGTAATATAAAGCTTGTATGACTTTATTTATGTTTTAGAGTTGTGTTGTGATATCTTCAAGTGAGTCATTTGGCTTGATCGTGTGCATTTGCGTGTATGGTTAGTGCACGATTAAGCCGGGGTCATCACAGGTTCGTATCAGAGCCGACTGCCTCTAGGAATCCCCCTTTCCAACTCCTTGGCCGAAGTTGAGTCTAGTGGTCCAAAAATTGTTTTACTAACTTGACTGTGTGGCTTACGGGACCACGTCGCCAATTGGGTGGTATTAGGATCTTTTATTCCTCGTCTATACTCTGGGACTCTGATCTCTCTTCCTTTCGGGTTAAAACTTTACTAACTTGACATTAGGTTCTCATAACCACTTCATGCCGGAGAGCCCCTTCACTTTAGATGATCGTCTGCTTCATCAGAACAATCTGAAGATACTCCTCGACGTTAACCGAGACCCTCTGCCACTGCTTTGCAGTTTCTGATCCCCGACAAACCCCTTGTGAATAACTAACCATCCTTGTTGTTTGTATCTTCATGCCCAGTTACTCCGTTATGTGCAAGATACCCAGCAATACTCCTCGTTAATCCGGGAATCCTTTGAGCCTACTGTCGTGCAGATTCTTTCGCACTACGGTTGAATCCTCACATTACCGGGATTCGTTCATCCCCAGTTGTTCTTGAGTTTCCTGAAATATTTCATACTGCTATCCGATCTTCCGAGAATCTCCTGCAGCCTACTGCCTATGAGATTCTTCTTACCTGCTTTCATTATGGTTAATTCCATATATCCATTAATCTTATCGGCATCCTTTGCCGCCATCAATTTTGAGTCCCTTGATTCATTATGTATGTGACTGCTTACTATTATCAAGTAATCCTTAGGAATTTTCTTTCCGGCTGAGTCACCATTCCGAACATGAGCTGATTCTCAGCCAATCAAGTATTGATTGATTGTCCAACTAAGCATGTACAAATCACTCGTCCCTCTGCCCAGGTGAACTAATTGTCACTCCTCGATTTGGAAATCGTGAACCCTCTGAATTTTATACTTGGGGTTGTTCAAGTGCTTCCTTAATTCGGTGTGCTTGCCTCCCGTCCTTCCTCAGGAGGACTCTCAGGTGGAACCAGTTGTTAAAACCTTACCCCGTTAGTTCTCACGGATCACTTGATTCCTTTTGTGGACAATTATCCGACCGATTCTTTTCTAGTCTAAGAACCTTATCGGTTCCTTCCCCGTTGACATTGCCTTTGGCACTGAAGCATTCTCTACTTCCTGCCGTCTGTATATCCGCCCAGCTTGCATGGCACGGAGAGGTAGTGCATTCCTTCTCCTTATTGACTTGGGACTGACTACTAACCAGGACATGTCCCGTAACCATGGGTGGAGATCTCTGCAAGATGGAACGCTAAAGTTGTCCATCTAGTTCTATTCAACCTACTCGTCCTTTGATCAGAGCTTTTGCTTCTAATCCTTCGTTTCTGAACCATAACTCCTTTGTACTTAAACGTCAGATTGTTCCGATGTTTCTATAATCTTCTGCCGTCACATCCTTCTTCTTCTGGTTGAGTACCGCTACTCACGTCAGATCCTATGTCGTCTACCTGATCTTTTGTTAGAATAATATCCGACAGTATACTTCATATTCAAACATCTTGTGAGCTCTTCCCTTGGTACTTAATACCTTCGGTAAATCGTATCATCTGCTTTGACTTTGATACTCTGCTTTCGAACTCTCATCCCTTGCTTTGGTTGATGGTTATATAGATTCGTAAAATATCCCGATGGGTTGTATCTATGCTTCTGCCATCTGCGAGAACCCCGAAACTTCTACGAGTCATACTCTACTGGTGTTAAGCCAGGTAAATTTTTTCAACATTTCAACTTCATTAAAAGCAAGAAGTGAATGGGAGGTTATGCATTGAAGAAGTGGGAGTCGACCTTGAACCTTTGTGTTCATGCCCATGGACCCGATGTGGAACTTAACATGAAAGCTTCTCGTAGCAAATAATTATCTCCTTGATAAACAAGTTCATCTTGTATCTGGAATTGATCCTTTGCAATCGTGGTACCGGCCATAATCCTCCTTGATACCATTTCCTGGATAAGTTAAAATACTTGTCCTCTACAGAGCATTTCACCCGTCCAACCTCTTATTAGATTTACCTTACGGTATTATCCCTAGTACTGTTACTAGGAATTTTAATACCCCATCACATCATTCCTAGCCTGATCGGCTATATTGTTATCGTGCCAACTTTTAACTGTGCTGCCTGGTCCTTATGCCTGGAGCAACTTCCGACGATGAGCAAAGCTTACGTCGATCTTCCTCATCTTATCATTTCACCTCGAACAACAAGCATGATTTCGAGCTTGTGTCGTATCCATGGCTACAATAACCTTTCACTTCATCCTTCCTTTTGCTTGATGTCATCGCGGACTGATTACATCTCCTTGTAACCTCTCGACAAAATCTGTCATGATCACCATCAACACTTTGGCTTCTTCAAAGATGTCAATCGAATTCATAGCTAGAAATACCCTCCCTACCCTCGATGATTTGTGAAATCATCAATGACATCTTGACTTCCTGCCAACACAGACCTGGCTGTGCTTGCTTAATCCTTATGTTCCGAGATAATCTTGGAAGTGTTCCTTTGTATCTCTTGAGATCTTTCGATCCAACCCTTACCTGAAACACCATGTAATCGCTACCTCGGAGCATGACTATGGTATTCCGAAAAACAATGAGAATAGTGGAAGCGCAATGCTACATATTCCTTGACCAATTACCCAAACACCATTGTTCGGGTAAACATTGTGAATTTTCCCTCGCCCCTTCAATTAAATGCTTTTGAACTTGCTGTCCCATCATGTATATCGAGCTCTGCCTTTCGTTCAGAAGGATATACTCCTAAATCTTGTGAATAAAAACATTTTTCTTTCCATTGTTTTGTTTAACCTTTATTAGGGTCTATATGACCTAAGCAGTAATAATCTCCTGCCTATGTAAACATCTCGGACAACAACTCTGTCAGTGAGACCATGTTACTATTGTTGCTGACATTCCAGAAACCACCGATGGACGAGAACTTTGCCTAGTGGTCCGCCTTGTTTTAATGACCAGGAAAATGATTCTCTTCACCCCTCGCCCTTGGTACCGATGTTGTCGCCGACAAAACTGACAGACTATGCTCTGACATACCTTTTTGTCATGACCGGTAAGATGTTACCATCCTCCCTAATTTTCGATCGACACTCACAACAGTTCCACAGGATCAAAAACCTGACTCTCCCGTATATTCTTGATTCCGAAGTATCCTGTGTTCCTGGCTTCGTGTGTATCACCAGCCCTCTCCGAGAGTTGCTCTATTCCCGATGCATTGAACCCCTTTTTCACATTACTTCAAGCGTCGAGCGACTGTCTATTCGCTTGAAACCTCTTATCGCAACTCCTTACTTTGCTCTCGATGTTTCCTTAAATTTCAATTCGAGAGGTATTTCCTGCCACATCCCCTGAGTTAATCACCAGATGTTCGACCTTGCAAAGGTCAGTTCTTCCGAAGTTACCCTTTTCTTCCACACTTAAATCTCGGGACGAGATTTCTTGTAGTGGAGGAGATTTGTAACATCCCCAGATTCTAACCTTGTCATTCAGCTAATTAAATTGCCATGTCATCATGATCATTCTAATAAAATTTCATTAGAAAATATTTTCAACTTCCAAATTCAAATTTCAAATGGAAGCCAAATAATTACTTCCTCAAAAACTCAAACAAAATAGTCCATCATGTAGCAAATATTCTTAAGGCCATTATAAAATTGAAACCAATATTTTTTGGAGCACACAAAAATGCCCCTGGACTTTAAACAGTAGTCCAGCAGTATTAATCTGTCCCTTTTCCATTTCTAAAAATACCTAACCTATTCATTTGGCCTCCAAACTTTTGCTGGCAGTGCCAAATATTACCAGGAAATATTGGGGCTTAGTCCCACATTTTTCTAAAATGTTTGGTGGCCCATAGAAATCATTTTCTATCTCTGGTATTAAATAAAAGAAACAGAAAAACCTAAAAAGAGAAAAGGCCAGAGGCCACGTACCTGTTGCAGGCCGAACCGGCCCAGCCCGTTTGGAGGTCGCCGTCCTCCTCATCGCGCGGTGTCGCGCGCCCGCGCTGACACGGCGATGGTCGTCGCTGTGTCGACCATCCACGCCGTCCCCGACGCCGATGAGTGCCCTCCCGAGCTGCCTCACTCCCCCGCAAACACTAGCAGCCCCACTCGTCCCCCCATTCGCCCCCTCTCTCTCAGATCTACACCTCATCCGAGACGTCACCGCCAACCACCGCTTGATCCCGCGGCCACCGTGCCCCGACCGTCACTCCGTCGTGTCGTAGGTCGCCGCCATCCTCGACTACGGCGCCTACCCCGACTGGTTGGTGCTCGGCGCTGCTGCATCGTCCTCCACGCGCTCGTCTTCCCCCGCACGGCCGTCCTCATCTCCGGCGCCGATTAGTCGTCGTTGATCGTCCCCGAGCAGGCTTGAGCACACCTGCAGGCTCGCTATAAGCTCGCGCACCTTTCACTTCACTTTCTGGTCGCGTTCGAGCCACTAACTGCCGCCGCCATGGATGCCCGAGCTAGTCGCCGTAGATGAGCTCGCCGCCGTGGCCACCGTAGCTCGAGCTTGCGTCCGAGCTCGTAGTCGAGTTCGTGGAGCTCGTAGGAGCCCAACGGCGCTCTCCGCATCGTTTGCCGCGCCCCACATCGCCGTAGCCACCAACGCCCGATTCCGGCGTCCGCCGGCGACGACCTAGTGCTCGGCTCCGTTCGTTTTAACTCGTGCTAGAGTCATAGATCGACGCGGAACATTTTTCCCGTTCGAACGCGACCAACCGCCATCGATTTGGTCGCCGGACGACGAAACCCGAGCCTCTCCCGCACGCGCCGCCGCGTTTCACCTCGCCAGAGTTGACTCCGGCGCCGTCGCCGACGTGGCATGACAAGTGGGTCCATCTCAGTCACTGACGATGGGCCCCATGAGTCCCCGTTGACTAGTTTGACCAGTCAACGTGCTGACTGGGCGTCTCTGTGCCACTGACGTGTGGGCCCGCTTCAGTTAATCGACTAATTAATCATTTTGCTAATTAAGCCTAATTTACTTAGATAGTTAGTGACACTGACAGAAGGGCCCCACCTAGTCAATTAACCCTGATAGTTAGTTTAATTCTCTGTTAAACTAACAGAGACTAACATGTGGGCCCCATTTGACCCACATGTCAGTTTGACCCTGGTCAGCATCCTGTTGATTGCTGATGCAGTGGTGACCTCATGCTGACATCATATATCCTTTCTGTTAATAAAAATAATTTCAGAAAATAGTTTAAATCTTTGAAAATTCATAACTTTTAAACCGTAGCTCCGATCGAAAAACTTTGTACATGAAAGTTGATCAGAACGACGAGTCGAATTTGAACGTGTTGTCTGTTTCCATATCGGAGGCGCCTACGTAGGAGAACCCGTAACTTTGAGCCGGATTCTGGTAGATGAATAGTGCATACATACCAGTTAATAAATCCAACTTTAGTCCTAAAATAACTAATATGACTTAGACATGCCTTTAGGCATCCCTGCACTGCATCCTAGGCATGGCATGCTCTGTGTTGCATTACTTGTTGTGTATTTATTTGTCTCCTCCCCCTCTTCTCTCTCGTTAGACCCCGACACCGACGTCGTCCCAGAGACCGACGCAGTTCAGGAGCCCGACGAAACCGTTGACGACCTTGCCTTTGCCGCAGAGCAACCAGGCAAGCACCCCCTTTTTGAACATTCCTATGTCGCCTATTCTCTTCTCTCTTATGCTTGCAATAGAATTCCTGCTGTTACTGTTATCCTAAATCTGCTGCATAGCCAGTTTATTGTAACCTGCTTTTGTTACCTACTTGTTTGTCCTAAACTGCTTAGTATAGTCCGGGTAGAAACCCATCAGAGACTCCCACTTTGTCCCAACTGCCCCGCTGGATTATCAGAAGACCCAATCAACGAGATCGAAGCCCAGGCCCCGGCACCGCACATCACTTCCCTCTTAGTTGCTCGACTCTACTGGGTTACTATCGAGTGCCGAGGGTGATACCTCGTCAGCACTTCTGATGTTAACCTTATAGGTTAGTTTATCGGTTATGGTCATCGAGGGTGATTCCTTCTTCTTCATTCCCGGTAACGACTCCGTGGTGCAACTCCTCAAGAGTGGACCTAGAGGGTGATTCCTCCTTCGTTCACCTTGACGATAACATCAGGTGGAATTCCATCGAGGGTGATTCCTCAGAGTTCCCCTTGGTGTTAGACACACGGTTACTGTTGATACTATAACTTTACACTGAACCATGTTACCAAAGACGGGTCGGCCCTGAGGGATACCCGCGCGAGCATGTGATGCGAGTGATGTGGAGACGGATTGACCGGGAGGGTGCCCGCGAGATAATTACGAGGCGTGGCCGGGCATTCTTAGTCCTTGCCGCGAGTCCTCGAGACGGGGCGACGGGGTCACATCGATCGTGAGTCTCTGCTCGTTACCGTGCGCTCCTAATCCACTAACGGTTTGGATATTTGATCCGAGGGGCCTCTGGCCTGATAGCACTAACCATCACGTGGGCATAGTATGGGCGTTATGCGTCCTATACTTTAGCCGGAGCTTAATAGATGTCAGCGACTGAGCGGCGCGCGCCGAGTTGGACTGGTAACGCCCTGCGCTTGTAAAAGGGGGGCTAGGTCTGCTCTCGGCCGTGAACGTAACGTGCAGGAGTTCCCGGGGCGATGGCCCAAGACCCCTGTGGCCATAGGTTTAGTCCGGCGTGCTGACCTCTCTGTTAAGTATTCGGTCGGGTTGCGGCGTATCGTTTGGCCGAGGCCGGGCATGACCCAGTAAAGTGTGTCCGGCCGGAGTTAATCGAGCGTGGTGGGTAACTTGGTGCACCCCTGCAGGGAAGAAAACATCTATCGATAGCCTGTCCTACGGTAACGGACACTCGGAGTTGTATCCCGATCGGTACAACTAGAACTGAACACTTGAGATGATAACTGGATAGTATGGATCTGGGATTGCTTTCTCGCAGGGAGTCGAGAAAGGATCTCTGGGCGAGGTTATTGACACTACTACAACTTTACTTTATGCTAATCTGCACTCTTCTAATGCTGCAAGACCGCTGAAGATATTGAAGATCCTAGTCTTCGATAGGACTAGGCTTTCCCCTCTATTCTGGAATTTCTGCAGCCCAGTCCACTTATACAGGCTCCCTTTGAAAATGTTGCATATGTAGTGTAGATCCTTGCTTGCTGAGTACTTCGGATGAGTACTCACGTTTGCTTTTCTTTCTTTTTCTCCCATATCCATTTGATGCAACTAGAGGACGGAGCCACGGAGCCAGTTGTCCCCGCTGACGGCTACTACTACTACCCTCCCGACGAGTACTACTACGAGGAGCCGTCCGACGACCAGGAGTAGGTTCGGAGGGTCCTAGGCAAGAGGCCTAAGCCTTTCGATCATAGTATTTTATTCTGCCCCGCCTTCCTAAAGGCTTATCTCTATTTCTGTAATATATCTGTACACAGATATCTGATGCTTCCGCTGACGCTTGTATGCCATCGAGCTATGTATTCGAACCCTCGAGGCCCTGGCTTGTAATATAAAGCTTGTATGACTTTATTTATGTTTTAGAGTTGTGTTGTGATATCTTCAAGTGAGTCCTTTGGCTTGATCATGGGCATTTGCGTGTATGGTTAGTGCACGATTAAGCCGGGGTCATCACAGTGATTACTCAAAATGCATCCTTGACGATAGTGACTCTGCAGTGCAACACATCAGGTGTGATCTTACTGCGGGTGGTTCCTCAAAGTTCATCCTCGATGATGACTCTGTTGTACAGTATATCAAGCGTGAACTTATTGAGGGTGGTTCTTCATAGTTCACCAGTATATACTATTGCACTATACTTATTCATACTAAAGTCGGGTCTGCTCAGAGAGCACCCGCGAGAAATTACTAATGACGGGTTGGCTCGGAGACCACCCGTGAGTGATTCACTGTGGCGGAACGACAGGGCAGGTGGAGACCACCTATGAGAGAGGTGGGCCTGGTCCCTGGTCATGGTTCGCGAGGTACGAAGTCGGAGCGACCTGGTCGTCTCCGCGAGATAATAATAATACAAGTAAACAGTTGTGGGTATTTGTTTCGTGTTGCCATTAGCATATACGCACTAACCGCTACGCGGGATAATGGTTTATGGGGCCGTCGGCGCCGTACATTCTTCCGAAAGCTCTGTCAGAAGTCCAGTTCAGTATTGTGGCACGGTCGGGCCGGCGCCATCCAGGACAGAGGTGGTGCCTAGATCCACCATCCTCACAACGACCCGGAGTTCTTAGGGCGATCGGTCCATGACCCCTTCACACTTAGGATGTAGACCGGCGGGGTCTTCTCTGCGGAGCCTAGGTAGGACTACGGCGTGTCGGTTTTCCGAGGCCGGGCATGACTCAGGAAAGTGTGTCCGGCAAGAGGTAATCGAGCGTATCGGGCAATGTGGTGCACCCCTGCAGGGAAGACAAAACTATTCGAATAGTCGTGTCCATGGTAACAGGACGCTTGGATGTTACATTTATCCCGATCTTTACCACTTAAACCGGATACTTAAGAAAACACACCCACCTTATATGTTAATACAACTTGAACCGGTTACTATTGAATTACTCAATAAATATGGAATGCCCGCGGATCTTTTCTCGCAGGGAGTCGAGGAAGGATCTCAGGCTATTCAATCATTGTGTTAACCACCAGTTGGTATCGTATGCGCTCATACTCTTCCCATGCTGCAAGACGATCAACTCTCCTCTCTTCTCATGCTGCAAGACGATGACACCTGTGATATATATAGAGAGCTTCTCCTCTAGTTCTGGGAATTCTGCAGTATAGTCTACTGATATACCCCTTCTTTGATACCGATGCATATGTAGCATAGATCTGATGTAAGTCTTGCGAGTACTTTGGAAGAGTGCTCACTGTTGCTTTGCACATCTTTTCCCTTCTACCCGGTTGCTGCTATCAGATAGTAGCCTCTCGGATGTAGGTTCCCTCGCTGATGATCTCTATGTGGAGTTCGACGTCGCCAGGAGTAGTTTGGAGGTCCCAGGCAGGAGGCCTTTGCCTTTTCGATCTAGAGTCGTTGTTTGTTTCGCCTTCTTAAGGCACCTTTCTAATTGTCTGTAGTCAGACCTAACTATTGATGTATTATTGGGTCCTCATGGCATTGGTTTGTAATATATTTGATTTCTGTTTAATTTGTGTCGTAGAGTTGTGTTTTGGTACTACTGTGAGTCACCGTTCGAGATCATGCATGCTGCGTGGATGATTAGTGCACGGTTGAGTACAGGGGCATCACATAGATGATGCACGGCCCACCGGAGAGGGCTGTTACAGTAAACTTCCTTCCCCTTTTCATCTTCTTGACCATGGCTCAAACCCAAACTTCACACATGGCCATTAAATCATATTGTGGGACCATCCAATTTGGTCTCATGACTTTATCCCATTTGGGTCCTCTGGCTCTAGTTCGAAGCCACGTATGTGCTCGCCGGACAACCGGACACATGAAATCATGCTGGAAAGTGTCGGAACCACTCCCCCTTTTGCATGGGGTCCAAACATGGGTATAAAAAGGGTGTTTTGATGAGGAAAAGGTCAATGCACAACTTTATTTCTATATTTCTAAAACCCTAGGGCTAGACGACGCGGGCCCCGTCAGAGAGTGGGGCACACAAAATCACGTGAAAAATATGGCCAAATAGCCGTTATATGAAACAAGTACTAGACATATCATGCGAACAAGAAAGCATATATAGAAAGCACTGTATCGATACATATAGAAAGCACTGCACCATACGAAGCATTGCATTGATACATATAGCAGTAGTCTTACAACGAAAATAATAGTTCATCATACGAAGAGCTTCCACAAGCCGGACCCTCAAATTAAGATACTAATAGCATAGTACGCGCGGTGAGACGGCTGCGCCTTCGGGGCAGCAGGGCGTGGTGCGGCGACGGGCTCCGCATCATCGTGGATACGGATCGGCTGATCCAGCCTGCTGCCCGGCAACTGCACCGGGTCAGTCCAGGCCACATCCGGGACCGCATTGGTGGGCATGACAGAGTGGTAGTTTGTATATTTGTGTGACAGCTTGACATCCCATCCATGCCCCTCGCCCATCGCCCACAGGAGGACGTCCATCGCACACTGACCTCGTTATCACCACCATAGGCGGCCATCATCCACTGCCGGTCCTCCCGTGTAGAACATCTGATCACGTGCTCCGCCGCATACGCCATTTCTTCGGAGGTGCTACACCAGGAAGCAATCTCCTTCATCTTAGCCAACTTGACGGTGTCGCCAAAAGCTAACGCCTCAATGAGCCCGTTCCATCCCCTACTGCCGTCCATCTGTAAAAAAAATATACAAAGATGTCATTATTCATAACAAAACACACATATAACATGTAACACTATAAACCATATGAAAGATATAGCATTTGCAAATATTTCCACACATATTCACATTTTAACGAAAGACGATAGCAAATTTTTACTACTAACTTCTTCTTTTTTAATTTCTTTCTCTTTCTTTTTCTTTATTTTTTTATCAGTATTGCTAAACTCTCTACGACACATCAATTGACCTATATCTATATGAATTATAAAATGGTATCATGCATGAAGGAAATAAAAAATTAAACATCCGATCATCCATATCATTTTTTTATCAATATTGCTAAACTTTACCACGCATCGGCAAAGACTGTGAAACTCGGCAGCGACATTGAACCACCAGACCGGCAAACACCCACGTCCGGCACACCCGGCGAAATCAAGAGACATGCCATCTACAAAAGTGTAAAAGAATAAAACAAGAACAGATGACAAACCAGACACGACGTGAAATTGACAATACAAAGCACGCTCGCCATCATGGAGTCAACAGGGCACTTTGTTGGGAAATGTAGTAGAAATCAAAAAAAAAGTATCCACGCCTATGAATCATCCGAGGATCACTATGAAGAAGCAGGTATGATTGGATCTAGATTGGATCGCTTACCAACATAACGCAGCAGAGAGGAGTTGGTGAAGCGAGTTGATGCAGATTCACGCAGCTAAGTTATACCTCCCAGCCGTGAGAATTTAGTCCCTCGAACCGATCCGTAAATCGAGCACCGAAAGTATGATGCCTGTGTAGGTATCCATGCATACTGAACCACCGATCCAGTAGAGCTTTGCCATCCAGAACTTAGCTATGCCGGAGAACTAGAGGTGGAGGAGCAGCCTTGGCGTAGGAACAATTTCGGTGGAGAACTAGAGAGAGAGAGGGCGGGCGCACCCACGGGCACAAAAAGTTATGTTCCAAGGGGCTGCCCTCCCCTCTATTTATACTAGATCGGCAATGCGCCTTGGCGCAAGGGTGCTTGTCTGAACGTTTTGGTCAAACGTGTAATGTTAAGTTATTAGTAACTCAATTGCTATTCGGACGATAGAAAGGGCAATGAAAGCATGATATTTCCACCATGTATCTAAATGGGACTAACAACGTCTGAATGAACTGGAGCTATAAATAGATGTCAGACAGAATGTAACTAAAAATATTGGTACTCGCTTAATGTTGCAACCTGAGAAACCTCGAAACACCCACCCATGAAGCTATTGCATGACAAAGTATAGATAAATGTTACACTTTGTGTATGTGAGCAAAGAGGGTTAATGTCAAGCTGTTGTAAGCTAAACAAAGCACGATTTATCGGTGCCAGGAGCTGACTGTAAAATCAATAACTATAAGTAAGGTAAAGCTAAAACAGAATGAAATGAAGCCATATCAAAAAAATTAAAGGAGATTCATTTATAACAGGAAGAATCACCGAAGAACCAGTTGGAAATAAAGATCGTTCACGTGCACAAAATGGGAAGTCACCAAACAGCATACAATCATAGAAAGCACACTTCACGATAACAACAGAAAGTACAATCGACGATAACAACAAGCATCCATAGGGTATGTTTTTTTTTGTTCAAAAGAACATCAAAAGGGCAAAGGCAATGATCTGTAAACATGCTTGGTATGATGCGCTGACCAAGGCTCACCAGATACTATCCGTGGTCTCTAGGCACTGCTCCGATTTCTAGCCGTTCTGAAGTTCTTAAGCAGATCTCTTCTTTGAACACTGCTTTTATGCCTTTGCAATACCCGCTGCTTTTTCCTTATGGAGAGAGGGGGTTGCAGATTTTAAGCGATGGAGCCAGGCTTAGACCAAGATCAGTATAACCGCGAACAATCAGAACCATCCTTTAGACACTTCCATCAATTCTGTATCTACATATTCTTACAGCAATAGCTGGAAACAATGTTTGTATATTCATTTGGACACTATATTGTAGTATAGCCTTGCACATGCTTGTGGGTAAACCAAACTATGTGTTTGTCACAGGAAAAGTGCATAAAGCTACTGTTATATTGGAACGATGTCTAAAAGATGGAATCATCACTCAAGGGTACCAAGGTCTTAGCAATACACGAGAAGTAAAGGATGAACTAATCAAAAGGTAGGTGCCATAGTGCATAACGGGGATAGACCAACAAACCTGCATAGACGAAGGCACCTGCATGCTAGCAGGCGACGTAGGTCCAGGGGAAGCTCGATCGAAGACCTCACTGTTGTTCAGGCTGTGCGCTAGATGCATGTGCAATAGGATTTAAGCATCCATGGTCACAACGAGCGAAATCACAAGTGAGAATAAATGCCCGAAGTACTTGCCCGTGGGTAACTATCCTGAAGGAAGCCTTGTAGTGCGAGGGTGGCCAGTCGAGCGCCGCTGTTGCTTGCCTGGTCTGGAGCAGAAGGGTTCGAAAAACAATAGGCCAGATGTTAGCAAAATGGAATTATACTGGTAAGTAAAGTCGTGGGTTTTCCGGGTGTTAATTTAGTATTCTCCAAAACAACTAAGATGCGGGCAAGCCTATGAAATTGTTCATCTTTTATTAATTATTTTGCATGCCCTCAAAGAAACAATTCTTTGTAGGGTCAAAGGAAAACACATATCCGGATGGTGACTAAATTTGCAAGGGAGCACGCCCTGGCATGCGTTGCCCGGTCCAGACGCAAGATCCAAAACAGTACAATAGTGAACAGTTCTACACCGAAAGGCTATGCACCAAATATTTGAATTATGAACTGTCAAGATAACTAAGTACTGGCCAGTACGATTGAGATACATCAAGTTTGTCACAAAGAAACAAATAAAAAACAATGCAGTTAGCAACACACCAAAAAAGTTGAAAGACCATTCATAATAGCCTTTATGTACCATCATAGCAAAGAATTTTAAAATTTCAATTTCGACACATTCTTATAAGAAATAGACCTCAACACGTTTAGTTTTCTACACTGAATCCTTTTTGTGGACATGCTAATGATGGAACTAAAATCACCTAAAACAATATATATTTGTGTTCTATATTAAAAATAACCTTTATGTATCTGTTTATGGCCTACACAACAGAATTGAGCCCTACATAATACAATTGAGCAATTGAGCTTGTCTTGAGATCATATTTCCCCCCCAAATCAGAGAGGCAGAGGATCTGGAAGAACTCTGTAGGCATCTCTCTCTCTCCCTCTCCCTCCCTCTCTCTGTGTGCGTGGGGGGCGGGGGTGCGCGCGCGTGTTGATCCCAGTTCAGAATGGTTACATCTACCAGGTAAGCTATAAGTAATGTTGTCACTTTGGTCCAATTGTAGAAACATGTGATGATCAAATGCAGAGGTTTAGTTAAAAGGAAAGTAGGAAAACCTCAGCAGAACACATGCAACATAACCTCTGAAGCAAACCTAAAGAAGTGACATTGAGAAACTTCAAAAGGGGGAATAGGCTCACCAGGGGCCTGGGAGCATTGATGTGAGATCTTGACCTTGAGGGCAATTGTCCGTTTCCTAGAAGTAGCTAAATGGATGAATAGAAAGAGTCACAACAAAGGATGCTAAAATGTTATTCACCAACTTATTCACAGATTGTTATATAATATATTCCCTTTCCCATTAGTTTGAAAGACACCAAGTATAAGGTTGTGCACTAAGGTCACCAAGGTAAGAACATGCAGAAATTATGAAGTAGGTCAGATACGCAAATAGCATCTTAAATTAGTAAGCAGATTAGGGTAGAAACATGAGTTGAAGCAGAATACAACTTCATAATGCGATCATAAGCATGAATCAAAACCTGGTTATAAAATAAATTGTATGTGCCATGTACTATAAGCGTCAGAAGCATAGTAATCTCTAATCTGACTATGAAAAAAATCTATTCTAAAACAACACTAAACTTCAGATAATACAATATACAATTAGAAGGTTGGTGAAACATAAAAAGCATAAAACATGCTATTAACAAACATATGCAAACCTATCTAGGTATCTAAGTTCCTGCCAGGAAAAGAATCTATCTATTCATATGCAATACTTACCTTCTTTTAGGTGATCAGGGTAATGCTCGATCACATTGTGTCATCCGTATCCTGGAAAGCTTAGAAAATAGGTTAAATAATTAGCTGCTATATAGCATGAAGAAGTGTTCCTTCACTCAGTTCTTTGATCATGACATGGTGGCCAGTGAGTCCATCTTTGCTCTTGCCACCCTAAACTGAAAACATATAGTACAATGGCTCTACTGTCCAAATATTAGTTGCTCGTACTTATGCCTGTAAGTGACTTGCTTTAGGTTCACAGGCACAATCCTGATGCCACCTATTTGGAAGGTTGTAAGGTATGCATCATGACCTCAACGTGTAACATGCTACAATTTTCCAAAGCTAACTCAGCATGCCACGTTGGTGTCAATTTAAATTTGAAAGAGACCTATAGCTTAGCAAGCATTTCAGAACTCGTCCCAGTGGACCATTGAAGACAAGAATAATAACTGACAGAAAACAAAACAGGACATGTGGTCAGATGGTGACAGGAATAAACCATCATCACGACACCAGCATCTAGAATAAGTTGATTTGCAGAAGCATTGCCACTAAGAATAATGCATAACAATGATTTTTTTCCTAGATATAAGGGGAGGCCTCAAACTTAATCCTTTACTTCCATAGCACATCATATAATGCCCCATTAAAAAAGTTCTTCAAAATACCATGCAAGCGCCAGATCGAACGGGGAGCAACGGAGGAGGCCACCCGCGACCACGGCGAGCGACCAAGGCATCGTTGTTCCGTCCAGCTCGGCCATGTGCGGGGTGTCGACATCATTGTGTAGGCACCGGTGGTCGTCCTCATCCATGGAGGATTCCTGCTGCTCCGATTCAAAGAAGCAAGTAAGGGGATCAATCAATCCATGGAGAGAAGGAAGACAAGGAGACACGCACGTACACGTACTGCTGCTAGTATATAAAGAAATCAATCAAGCCGTATGTGTGTGTTGTTGGGCTCCTGGAGTACACGAGCTAGTGTTCTAACTAAACTGAAACAGACCATGCCATAGGAGAGCAACCTAGAGCACAGAGCATGCCATAGGAGAGCAACCTAGAGCAGAGCAACTATAACTTGGAAAAAAAACTCACAACCGAGAGAGAGGGATGGATCTAGTTTGCCGATCTACCATGCATCGTTACTCTATAATCTGTAGAGCTCGCAGCCTAAGATGCTACTGCCATCAGCGGTAATCAATGAAATTAGAAAAGCACCGAAACTACTTATTCTAACCAAAGAAGTTTGAGGAACATATTTGTCTTTGTTTTACCAACTGAAAATGGCAATTCAGTAGTGTGTAGTGGTCACTCAAAATAAAGGATACACATACCTGACCTGCGAAAAACAACTGGCACAACACAATGGTGTAATCGAAGTGGCGATAGGCAACCCACAAGGCACTAAACATCAGACAGACTAATATATTTTCCACTGCTATGATGGAGCATTTAGATGATGGCTAATAATAGTATGGCATTGTAGACATGTTTTTAAATCAGATCAAATATGTTTTGTAGAAAAGAGTGCTCTAGCTAGAAATAAAGTGTCAAGCCACCTTCTGTTCAGCACAAATAAAATAGAAACCCTAGTTTTGTGTATTCTACATGATCACGGTACGAAGTTAGATCCAGAGCAGCAACCCGTACATGATCTACCTTGCTTGTCGGGGATGCGGTCGAACAGAGACCCTGTGCGCTGGTCACTGGCATCGTGGAGAAGAGCTCCTTGGTGCGCCTGAGTTCAAGAATAACAGAAGAGACAAAGTAAATACACTTTTGGCGCATGCTTCAACTATGCTTGGCATTAGCTTAAGATACACAAGAAATAGTATAACACGAGCTTGCCAAAATGCTCACAATCTATATAAAAGAAGAGGGCCCAGGAAGTAACTAAGGGACCAAGTGAACATACATAGCTGAACATAATGGAACACTGGAGATGCTATATAAATGAAGATATACATTAACTTGCTTAGCAAGACCAATGGAAAAAAAGCTAGGGAGCACAACTTTGTACCATATACTTTTATTATTGATTCCTAATTACACAGTATAACCAAATAAAAGAAAAAAGGGGCGAAGATTTGTCTCAAAGTATGATAAAACTCATGATTGATCTACTCGATCAGATTGTCATCGTCATCAGGCAGTAGCCACACCGCAGGCTCAGCTTTGTGCCTGCACAAGTTACACCAAGTGATTTGAACTGTCGAGCGTTTTCAACAATCGATTCAAAATGAACCACTGATTCAGTTACTTTCAGTTCCACTACAAGATTGGAAGATACATATAGTAATAAGCAATTGCAGAAAAAAACTAAGGCATACCATGCGTAACTTCATTGTCTGGCTTGACATCATTGTTGATATAAGAAATGTAAACCTTCTTTCCTGGACAGGAAGAAATGTAGCTTATGGTTTGTTAACTAATGAGGATCAGTAGTGCTGCATAGCATCATTCAATGCAACTGGGGCCAGTGGAAAACAAATATTAGATCCACCTAAAAAATAGCAGATCAATGTGCAAAACTTTGGTTACAACAAATATGCAGTGATATGAGATCAATCGAAAATTAGTGGATCAATAGGCCCAAATCCATGGCCAATCTGCAATCCATTAGCCATGAACCCATGTACAGACTGCATTTTCTGCCTAGCCAGTAAACATTTCAAATGGTAGCATAGCACAAGAAAGAATTTGCAAATTACATAAAACCCACAGTCTCCCTAAAGAGCATCACATCCCCATGTATTTTTCATAGTAAATGGACTTTGTAAACTACACTTTTGAATCTGAACAACTCTCTGACGATTGACGAATACCTTGGGTGGAAGAAGAGAACCATCCTTTTCACGGCCTTTTGTATCTACGGGGGCCTAGCCAGATAACCTAATGTTTTTAATAGCTCTAAGAACTGCTTCCCAATTTTCTGTTAATGTCCCACTCAAGAAAATATTTTGTGTCGTATTTATGTCTTGAAATTAAAAGGTTCAGGCAACATGAACATACAGAATAATTGAGATAACTCATCTCAAATGTTTTCCTCAAGGGGGGTTGCTGCACAGAATAATGTACAAGCCACGATTGAAGAAACAAACACATACATGCAACTACTGACTCTTAACATTCATAGTAGTCCTTAAGAAATGCCAAAATATTAGCGCATGATACATGTAGAGCAATTTATTGACGAACTATGCTAGACTTTTAGCATTCATAATAGTTCTTAAGCAATGCAAAATATAAGCACATGGTACATGTAGAGCAATTAATTGAAGAGCTCTGATTGTCTATCAAACCATTTAGAGGAAACATATAAAATTACCTGGTGAACTGTTCTTATTTGATGATGCTGGTACCCTCTTTGTAGTTACTGACATTTTTGCCTCGGCCTTCACATATCAACAATCTTCGATGTCTGGAACAATACCAACCTGCATATGTGTAAATAGTTTCTTCAGTGGGACATGCATTGGACCAAAAACCAACAGTAGAAAAGGAAGCACTACTAAACTGACAACACGAATGCACAAATGCACTAAAAGGTTTAAACTCCAGTTGTGCAATTACACTGAAGCAGTAACGTAGTAAGTTTTATCTGCTGGCGTTTAGTCAGGACCATTAAAAAAAGCACATCACTGCCTTTGGATTGCTATCTAACCAAGTAATAATACTGATCTTGTGATGGGCAAAAACTGGTTCTGGAATGATATCCTTCCATGAAACTTGCTCAAAAACAATATTGTACTCGGACACAGGTAACATCGGAATTTCCTAAATCAGGGTACTCTATAGGTTTCTTCTCATAAAAAGTAGATGAACATCAAGAAGCAACAATGATCCAGAAAATCAAATAACTTTGTGGGACGAATTTCCACCAGAAAACTTTAAGTGGCACAACTGATTGCTAATGACACTCAATGTGGCTGACATGCAGATATCTCCTATCACCAATTATCAGTCTATTACATTTACACCTACATAAGGCATAAAAATCTGAAAAAACTGTGGCAGTTAATCAATAGTGCTACAAAACATCTACATGGAAACACCTAATGTAGATTGGAGTTCTGAACGAAATGCAGTTTTCCTTTCTTAGTCATCTTGCATCGTCCCTGTGTGTACAAATTCATGCAAAAAGGAACTGAATGTGATGAGCATACCAAAATATACCAACAATCGATGTACCATCTCATCCCAAGCGCCAAAGGCAAGAAGTGAAGGAGACAAATTTTACTCTGGCCCTGTTTTCCCTATGCAATCAGATAAAAGGGGAGGAACACATGTCAACAAAAAAAGCATTTAACATGAAAATAGTAAGACCTTTAGATGATGACTTTTGGGTTAAGCACTCATTCCAGATTGTGCATCCCTCACTGGCAACAGCAGTTACCAAATTGTGCCCTCACGGGAGAAGAAAATATAATCCTTCCTTCTTTCTGTTGTACAACTCTTCCTTTTACAGTATTGGCAAACAACTTAGATTCTTGCATCCCTCACTGGCAACAGTAGTACCTGAGCATCAGAAAGCTACAAATCAGTACATAGATAGATCGCAAAACACCAATTATAGGGGACTCGGGAAGCCATCCAGGAGATGGATCGATAACAGGAGGAACGGATCTTGGAGGGCGGGGCCAAGAATGGATTAATGGCGTGGGCATGCACCGAGGACTCAGAGTCAGACGGGAACCCGTATGGCTCCGCCGGATAGATTTTCTAAGAAAGCACCATACAAACCACGCCAAATTGGCACCAAAAAAGGCTGCGGGAGTGAGCTCACCTGCGTCATGAGGCTCTCTGCAAGTGATGCGCCGTGGCTTGCCTCATCCTCCCGTTGCTATGTTCCCATGGGCAGGGGAAGCCGCCGAGAGGGTAAGAGGAGAGCCGCACTTCTCCTGCCGAGTGCACGCGAGGACGACGGCGACGGCGACGACGCCGGGTATGCGGACGACGGGATCCGGCAGGCCGGGAGAAGGAGCCGGCGGCAGCGTGGGGGCAGCTAGGGTTGGCGGGTTGAGGCTGAGCCCCTTGCCGCCCCGCAACGCCCTTGGGCTTCTGGGCAGAGAAGGAGCACCTGGAGCTCAAGCTCGTCCATGGCGATGGGGAGGAGCGCCGTGGTTGGTGGGAGGAAGAACGCGGGCGCGGGAGCTGCCGCCGTCGTCGCCAGATGAGGAGCGAGCGAGGGAGAAAGGCGTCTGCGTGGGAGGGAGGGAGATGCGTGCGGGGGGAGGAGGAGCGAGAGCGGGGAGCAGCGACGGCGGCGGCGGCCGGCGGCGGGGGGGCCACGGCCACGGCGAGCGGGACGGCGGGGCGGGGCGGGCGAGGCGGCGGGGCGGGGCAGGGCGGGGCGGGCGAGGGAGGGGGCGCGAGCGCGGGGAGAGGAGGAGGCTAGGGTTCACCACGGGAGCCGGCCCTTTTATACCCCTACCACGCGAAATGACCAAAATGCCCTGGTGGGGGCATGGTATTTACATTCTGTTGCCATTACTATTCATTCCAGCACTGCTCATCTCAGATCCAACGGCCCAGCTTCCTCCAGATGTCGATCGAACGGACGAAAACGCATCAAGGGAAATGATCCGACGCACCCCCCCCCCCCCCAACAAAAACCCTAGGGGAGTGGCGACCCCCCAACTTTTCCCTCAAGGCAAGGCGGAGGCGCCGCCCCCCCCCCCCAAAAAAAGCTTGTGGCCAGTTCTTTTGGAAGCTTGAAAAATAAGCCACGTCCTCCCCCGTTCTTCCCATAAGCTGCCTCTCTTATTCATTGGGACTTCTAAACTAATTATGAAATAACTGATTTAGATGCCTCATCAAATTTAAGGGGCGGCTTATGTTTTAAGCTGGGGAGAGGCAGCTTATTCTTTAAGCCGCCCAAAAGAACTGGCCCTTGGTCCTCAACGCAAGGGGGGGCGGCGGCCCCCCACCACCTTGGCCGCACCACTTAGCCCATTTGGCCCATCACTAGTGCAGAATCGGGCTATTGTCCCGGTTCGTAAGGACCTTTTGTCCCGGTTCTACAACCGGCACTAAAGGGTGGGGACTAAAGGTCCCCCCCCTTTAGTTCCAGTTCAACACGAACCGGGACCAAAGGCCCACCACGTGGCACGAGCCAGCGCCGGGGGCTGGGAGACCTTTAGTCCCGGTTGGTAACACCAACCGGGACTAAAAGTTTTAGGGGTTTATGGGTTTATGATTTATTTTTCGTTTTAGTTTTGTGTGTTGCATTTAATTCTTTTTTATTTCAAACATATTTTACGCTACTACATATTGCACACGTTATGCATATATATAAATAGAATTTCTCGTAGAACCGATCATATATATATCATCGAATTTCTCGCACAACCATTCACATACTATATATATATATATATATATATATATATATATATATATATATATATATATATATATATATATACACACACACACAATTTGGTATATACAATTTCTCCTATAATTTGCAGATCATTACATGGAGGCATTAGGTCGATCTAGCTAGGCTAGGTCGATCTATGACCTGGTCGAGAAAAAATCCCGCTATTTCTTCTTGAATAGCTCGTACGCGATTCTCTTGTACGAGCTTATCCCGCATATCCTTCATCTTCAAAGAAGGAGATCAATATGCATGTATTAGTTGTGTGTGTATATATTAGATAATGATGTAAAAGTTGTGAATAGTGTTCTGGCAAACCTACCTATCGGTTTCTATCATCTTTGCTCATTTCGGACGCCATCATGCGAATGTTCTCGCAAACATAGTATGCACATAAATTAGTCCCCGACTCCTGCTTCAGGGCCTTTACGAGAATAGAATTCAATCAGATAATAATTAATCAAGCATGATAACGGTATTGAAACTAGAATTAAAGAGATGTTAGCTAGCTAGTACTAGTTAATTAATTATCTTGGGTCGCACCCATGTCAGCTGTTGTTTTCATAGGCCTTTTTTTACCTCAAAGTCAATTTTGGCCAGGCCAAGCGGCGGGAAGCCAGGCCTTTAGTCCCGGTTGGTGGCTCCAACCGCGACTAAAGACCCCCCCCTTTAGTCGTGGTTGGAGCCACTAACCGCGACTAAAGTTTGCTGCCAGGCAAGGGGCACGGTGGATGTTTAGTCCCACCTCGCTAGTTGAGGAGCGCCTCAACCTGTTTATAAGCCCCGGCGCGGGCACTGCATTGAGCTCCGTTCTAATGCAGGCCTTCTGGGCCTACCTTTGCAGCGCTGCCCTATGGGCCTACTGGGCCTTGCGGGCCTGCATCCTGGCCCAACTATAAGTTGGGTTTATAGTCGTATGCAGGCCGTTGTGGCCCAGTAGGCGGGATTTTTTTAATTTACTTATTTTTTATTTTTTTTGTTTTCTGCTTTATTTATTTTCTTTTATTTCTGAGTTGTTTTTTGCTTTATTTGGAGTTTCTTTGTGAATCTTTTTGCTTTAGGTAAAAAAATTATAAACTTTCTGTTAGTGCCAGTAGTTTTCAACTTTGAATAGTTTAAATTTGAATTATTTAAAATTTGTGTGAATCACTAGTTTGTGAATAACTTTACTTTAAAAATAGATTTTTCTATGATTATCTTTTTTCTGTTTAACATTAGTCTGTTTTATCATTATATTCAATATGGTAATACTTAGGTTATTTAAAAAATGAAATGCCTTTGTAACAGATGAGTTTTAGCCCAAAACCCTGATACTTCGAAAGAGATTGTCCATTTTGTACACGAAGTGCATCCTGTTTTTGTCGTAACCCTCTCAACTTTTTTGCACATGCTATGTGGGTGAAATGATGATACCATGCCAACTTTCAACCTTTTCAGAGTTTATTTGTAGTGCTTTTCAATTTCAGGGCATTTTAGCTCAAAAAAATCAGTAAATGCATGAAAAATAGCAAATAAAGGCAGAAAGGGTTGAAAATTGATGACGTGGCTTTGAATGGTGCATACTAAACGCAAAAAAAGTCTGGAGTTGAAATAAGTTTAAAAAAATGAAATGCCTTTGTAACAGATGAGTTTCCGGGCGAAACCATGATACTTCGAAAGAGATTGTCCATTTTGTACACGAAGTGCATCCAGTTTTTGCCGTAACCCTCTCAACTTTTTTGCACATGCTATGTGGGTGAAATGATGATACCATGCCAACTTTCAACCTTTTCAGAGTTAATTTGTAGTGCTTTTCAATTTCAGGGTCATTTAGCTCAAAAAATCAGTAAATGCATGAAAAATAGCAAATGAAGTCAGAGAGGGTTGAAAATTGATGACGTGGCTTTGAATGGTGCATACTGAACGCACCAAAACTCTGGAGTTGAAATAAGTTAAAAAAAATGAAATGCCTTTGTAACAGATGAGTTTTAGCACAAAACCCTGATACTTCGAAAGAGATTGTCCATTTTATACACGAAGTGCATCCTGTTTTTGTCGTAACCCTCTCAACTTTTTTGCACATGCTATGTGGGTGAAATGATGATACCATGCCAACTTTCAACCTTTTCAGAATTCATTTGTTGTGCTTTTCAATTTCAGGGTCATTTAGCTCAAAAAAATCAGTAAATGCATGAAAAATAGCAAATGAAGTCAGAAAGGGTTGAAAATTGATGACGTTTGTCCGAAGCACAAAAGTACATGTTTCAAATGCCAAAACACATGAGCACCCTAACTATTACAAAGATTCCCTACGGTTTGTCCAAAGTGGGACTTTCCAGATATACATATATATATATATATATATATATATATATATATATATATATATATATCCGGAAACTCACTAGAGAAGAAAGTGATGACAGTGAAGCCGGTCACATCCCAGAGTGGGATCTTTGGGTGTAAGACTTTTTTTCGCGTGTGTCCCTTTGCGCCGTAACCATGGACATTCTTCATCATTTAACTGGATGCTCGGGTCAATATTCACTTTGAAGGGAGCAATTTCATGAAACTTTTCATAATCTTCTGACATGTCTGTCTTGTCATCCACTCCCACGATGTTTCTTTTCCCTGAAAAAACTATGTGGCGCTTTGGGTCATCGTATGATGTATTCGCTTCTTTATCTTTTCTTTTTCTCGGCTTGGTAGACATGTCCTTCACATAGAAAACCTGCGCCACATCATTGGCTAGGACGAATGGTTCATCTGCGTACGCAAGATTGTTGAGATCCGCTGTTGTCATTCCGTACTGCGGGTCATCCGTTACCCCGCCTCGTGTCAGATTGACCCATTTGCACCAAAACAAAGGGACCTTCAAACCACGTCCATAGTCAAGTTCCCATATCTCCTCTATGTAACCATAATATGTGTCCTTTGCCCTCTTGATTGCTGCATCAAAGCGGACGCCACTGTTTTGGTTGGTGCTCTTTTTATCTTGGGCGATCATGTAAAATGTATTCTCATTTATCTCGTACACTTTGAAAGTCATTATATTCGAAGAAGGTAACTGGGACAGCAAGTACAGGTCATCTTCAACAGCGTTGTCATGCATGGCACGTGTCTGCAACCAACCGACGAAAGTCCTCCTTTGTTCACGTGTAATCCAGTCGTCAGACTGCTCCGGGTGTTTGGAGCATAGAATATTCTTATGTTCCTCGATATATGGAGCCACTAAGGCGGAATTTTATAGAACTGTGTAGTGTGCTTGAGTGAGAGAATGCCAGTCCATACATATTATTGCTTTTGGTCCTAGCGTGCCATTTCCACCCAGTCTGCCCTTATGCCGCGATTCAGGAACACCAATCAGCTTAAGGTCAGGAATAAAGTCAACACAAAACTCAATGACCTCCTCATTTCATGGCCCTTGGAGATGCTTCCTTCTGGCCTAGCATGGTTATTAACATATTTCTTTAAGACTCCCATGAATCTCTCAAAGGGGAACATATTGTGTAGAAATACAGGACCCAGAACGGCAATCTCTTAGCATAGGTGAACCAGGACGTGCGTCATCATATTGAAGAAGGATGGTGGGAACACCAACTCAAAACTGACAAGACATTGCACCAAATCATTCTCTAACC
This sequence comes from Thinopyrum elongatum, assembly GCA_011799875.1. NCBI lineage: Eukaryota > Viridiplantae > Streptophyta > Magnoliopsida > Poales > Poaceae > Thinopyrum > Thinopyrum elongatum. Next base: position 21,824,302 of record CM022297.1, on the reverse strand, counting down.
ATGGTATGATTTCTGGATCGATTACCTTCTAAGAGATTGCATTGAGGAATGCACATAGCTTCACAATGGCTAATCGAACGTTTTTCGGTAGAAGACCCCTCAATGCAACCGGAAGCAGTTGCGTCATAATCATGTGGCAGTCATGAGACTTTAGGTTCTGAAACTTTTTCTCTGCCATATTTATTATTCCCATTATATTCGACGAGAAGCCAGACGGGACCTTCATACTGAGCAGGCATTCAAAGAAGATTTCCTTCTCTTCTTTGGTAAGAGCGTAGCAGGCATGACCCTGATGTATGTCGTCTTTTCCGTGCGTACGTTGCTGGTCCTCCCGTGCCTTCGGTGTATCTTTTGTCTTTCCATACACGCCCAAAAAGCCAAGCAGGGTCACGCAAAGATTCTTCGTCACGTGCATCACGTCGATTACAGAGCGGACCTCTAGGTCTTTCCAATAGGGTAGGTCCCAAAATATAGATTTCTTATTCCATATGGGTGCGCGTCCGTCAGTGTCATTCAGAACAGATTGTCCGCCAGGACCCTGTCCAAAGATTACCTTTAAATCCTTGACCATATCAAGTACATCATCACCAGTATGGTGGCCAGGCTTCGTCTGGTGATCTGCCTCACCTTTGAAATGCTTGCCTTTCTTTCTTACGGGATGCCTGCTCGGAAGAAATCGACGATGTCCCAGATACACATTTTTCTTAAAATTATCCAAATATATACTATCGGTATCATCCAAACAGTGCGTGCATGCGCGGTATCCCTTGTTTGTCTGTCCTGAAAGGTTACTAAGAGCAAGCCAATCATTGATGGTCACAAACAGCAACGCATGTAGGTCAAATTCCTCCTGTCTGTGCTCATCCCATGCACGTACACCTTTTTCATTCCACAGCTGTAAGAATTTTTCAACTAATGGCCTTAGGTACACATCAATGTCATTGCCGGGTTGCTTAGCGCCTTGGATGAGCACTGGAATCATAATGAACTTCCGCTTCATGCACAACTAAGGAGGAAGTTTATACATACATAGAGTCACAGGCCAGGTGCTATGATTGCTGCTCTGCTCCCCAAAAGGATTAATGCCATCTGCGCTTAGACCAAACCATACGTTCCTTGCGGCATCTGCAAAGTCCCTCCATTTCCTCTCGATTTTCCTCCACTGCGACCCGTCAGCGGGTACTCTCAACTTCCCGTCTTTCTTACGGTCTTCTTTGTGCCATCGCATCAACTTGGCTTGCTCTTTGTTTTGGAACAAACGTTTCAGCTGTGGTATTATAGGAGCATACCACATCACCTTGGCAGAAATCTTCTTCCTGGGGCGCTCGCCCTCGACATCACCAGGGTCATCGCGGCTGATCTTATAGCGCAATGCACCGCATACCGGGCATGCATTCAAATCCTCGTACTCACCGCGGTAGAGCATGCAGTCATTAGGGCATGCATGTATCTTCTGCACCTCTAATCCTAGAGGGTAGACAGCCTTCTTTGCTTCGTACGTACTGTCGGGCAATTCGTTGTCCTTTGGAAGCATCTTCTTTAACATTATCAGCAACTTTCCAAATCCCTTGTCAGATACACCATTCTCTGCCTTCCATTGCAACAATTCCAGTGTGGTGCCCAGCTTTTTCTTGTCAGCTTCGCAATTTGGGTACAACGATTTCTTGTGATCCTCCAACATGCGCTGCAACTTCAGCCTCTCCTTTTCACTTGCGCAGTTTCTCTTTGCATCGGCAATGGCCCGACCAAGATCATCAGCGGACTCATCTAATGCCTCTTCTTCAGTTTCTTCCTACATTCCGCCTCAGCTTCTTCCCCCGTTGTTGTACCATCGTATTCAGGGAACCCATGGCCAGGATAGTTGTCGTCGTCCTCTTCTTCTTCATTGTCTTCCATCATAACCCCTCTTTCTCCGTGCTTGTTCCAAACATTATAGTGGGGCATGAAACCGGACTCAAACAGGTGGACGTGAATGGTTCTTGACTTAGAGTAATTCTGATCATTCTTACAGCCAGCACATGGACAAGACATAAAACCATACGCCTGCTTGTTTGCCTCAGCGGCAAGCAGAAAAGTACGCACGCCATTAACGAAATGGGGAGAGCATCGGTCATCGTACATCCATTGCTGGCTTATCTTCATTACACAGCACCGAAAAAACCAAATTAAGACAAGTTCATACACACTTATTCTCATAAAACAACATTCAAACTCTCTAGCTAAAGCATTTAAATGCAACAACAAATGCGATCAAGATCGCAACTAAGGTAACAATTGATCCAACAGCATAATGATACCAAGCCTCACTATCAATGGCATATTTTCTAATCTTCCTAATCTTCAAGCGCATTTTCTCCATCTTGATCTTGTGATCATCGACGACATCGGCAACATACAACTCCAGTTTCATCTTCTCTTCTTCAATTCTTTTCAAATTTTCTTTCAAATACTCATTTTATTTTTCAACTAAATTTAACCTCTCGACAAGAGGGTCGGTTGGAATTTCCGGTTCACATACCTCCTAGATAAAAATATACATGTCAACTTGATGGGCATAATTTGTCATAAACACGAAATGTAACAAATAGTTATAAAAGAGAATATACCACATCTGAATCATAAACCGGACGAGGGCCGACGGGGACGGATATCAAAACCATGCCACTATGTATAACAAACAACGTACGTGTAAGAAAATTATACAATTAACTATATATCTAAAGCACACAAACATGATTTTTTTTATATAAAAAAGATAAGAACAAGAGGCTCACCAAGGTGGTGCCGGCGACGGGACGGTGCGGGCTATCGACGGTGGTCGTTAGGACGGGGACGGGAAGGCACTAAGTAAACCACACCTACATATGCAAACTAAGAGCTCATTTGAGCTCAAATTGCATGTAAATCAAATAAACTACCACATATAATTACTCCCAAACTAAAACCCACAAATCACTATACTTATAGAGCATTGCAAGAGCTAATCTAGCAATGAGAGATGAAAGGACAAAGTTGCTACCTTTGTGATCACTTGGATGGATGGGGGGCCTTCAAATCTTGACAAATCTTGGCAAAAATGAAGGATGAGTTCGACCAATGGGGAAGAACAGAGGAGAGGAAGGAATGAAAGGGAAAATAGAGAGAAATGGGCTCGGGCTCGACGAATTGTTTATATAGAGGCATCTTTAGCCCTGGTTGCTTATACAAACTGGGACTAAAGGTGCATCTCTAGTCCCGGTTCGTGCCACGAACCGGGACTAAAGGGGGTCGGTGGGGCCCCAGCCTGACACCAGCCTACCACCACCTCTTTAGTCCCGATTCGTGGAACGAACCGGTACTAGAGGTTGAACACGAACCGGGACTAATGAGTGCCGCCCGCCTAGCCGTTGGAACTGGCACTAATGGTCACATTAGTGCCGGTCCGTAATTGAACCGGGACTAATGAGGTGAACATTAGGTCATTTTTCTACTAGTGCATGTGGGCTGCCCTACATGGGCCAGCCAAGTGGGCAGCCTCGTGGCCTCCTCCAGAAACTTTCAGAGGGTTCCGAAACCTTCCAGAATCTTCATGGACAATCCGGTGGATTTTTGCGGTGTTCCGAAACTTTTTTGGTTCTCCGGTTTTTCTACGTTTTCTTCCAAAACCTCATGTTCTCTCTCTGAAACATTTCCAAATATTTTTGAAACATTTACGGTGAATTTCCCTCATGCTCCTTGTAGGGTAACGCAGCAGAAAACAAAAATTTTCCGACCTACGCACCAGCCCAGGACCACTATGGAGACTGCATACAAGGTTTGATCATTTTCGTTACCGACTCGTAGCGCAGCGGAAGTAGAGTCGATGACGATCGGCGGTGCAGATCCCCGCAGCTCGGATTTACAACCTCCCAACCGCGAGGATGTATACCCTCATCCGCCACTCGGACAGCCCTCCGGGAGCCGGTCGGACAGTCCCCCGGACGGTGTCGCGGACAGCCCTTCGGGAGGACTCACAGAACTCGGACCGTCACTTGGACAACCCTTCGGGAGGCACTCTCGAACAGCCCCTCGGGCACTAAGATCGAAACTACGACCTCTCTACAGAGTTGCACACATACGGTGTCATCTATCCGGCAGGGCTTCGCCGTCCAGAACTAGTTCCTGCCGGAACCCAGACAGCCTTTCGGCTCTACGAAACTATTTCGCGGGGAGGGAGAGAAGAAGCCAGATCATTGCAATGGCATGTATGTGAGAATGAGTGAGTTTGGGCAGCCCCCTCCACCTCTATTTATAGGAGAAGGAGGGGTGGAGGGGCTGAAATTTCAGCCACATCCATCCATGTCATCAACAAGATATTTTGGAGCAAAAGCCCAAAAAGGTGGCTTTCCAAAAAGTAACCCAAAAAGCACTTTCACTATTCACGACGACATTTTTCAGCATCCGTTCGAACTGAAAATATTTATGTGGGCTTAGAACATTTCCAGTACCCACTAAAATAATTTTCAACGCGTTCTGGAACAATTCCGGGTTAGTGATTTTCATCTGCGAAAAGCATCTGAAGTGGTTCCGGCAGCTCCGGAACATTTCCGGTTTTTCTTCCAGAAAATTCCCAGAAGTTTCCAGAATGATTCTGGCACCCTCCAAGAATTATCGGGCATGTGCCGAAACTAATTTGACTTTATGGTATCCTCTGGAACAACTTTTCAGTTTCACCGGAACTCATCCGGTGACCTCTCTCTGCGGAACTTTTCCGCTGTCCGAAACTTTTTCGGTGATTTTCTCTCGGACTCCCTGTCTAGTATTCAGCAGATAGATGACCCTTAAGCGTGTGACCCTATAGGTTCGGTGAAGTATAGACATGAAACGGAACCCTTTCCAATCAATGATCAACATCGGAGCCGTGGACACCCATATTGACCCCTATACCCACACGAATGAATATTCGAGTGAACCTCCAGTTGTCGTGTGCTATTCCTGTTGCTTCGCGATATGTTACAAATACCCAAGGTGAGACATGTTGGCACTCCCGTGGTTCAACAACTTGTCCACTAAGCCAGTTACCTCGTTACCGGTATTGTTCTCTTTTCTCGTTCCTGTGTTCCGGCATCCCTGTGATCAAATCACATTGTGTCTGGCCAGACGATGATGGATACCGTAACACTGAGAGGGCCCAGAGATATCTCTCCATCGTCGGAGGAGCAAATCCCAATCTTGAGCTATCAAGTTACTTGACATACTTTCCCATGAACCCGTAAGCCGCCGTAATAGCCATCCATTTACGGATGACGTTTAACAAACCCCAAAGTTCATGAATCAAGCATGAAGCAACTCGATACTCTCATGGTCTGAGGAATCATGCAAACGTTAAGCATCTCTGTGTTATTAACCATTAACTTGTGACGAAAGTATCCCATAGCATAACATCAATTCGGGTCGATTCAACACAAATGTTCTTCTAACATTGTGCCCTCAAAGTTGCCGGCACAGTCATGCCCATGATCAGGAAAACAGAACCATCATGCAACACTTGAGCTAGTCTCAGAGGCCAGACTAGGAATACATTTTACCGTTTATTATTCCACACGTGCATATGAGTCTTCCTCCGAGCCTCGTGGTTATTGTAGACTCAAGAACCATAGCAGTTATAGCATGGAACATAAACCTAATTATGAACAGGGAGATAATCAATAACATTTATTATTGCCTCTAGGGCATATCTCCTACAGACTCCCACTTGCACTAGAGTCAATAATCTAGTTAATGCTAATGCACTTTACACCTATGGCACACCGGTGTAAATATGCTTCGCATGTGGTATAGCCTGATGTCCAACGGATCTGACGACTTTAGCTCCGTGTGTATCTTTGCGTATCCTCGCGTTTTCACGATTTCACAAAATTCATATTTTGTGTGGACTTGGCTTCGTATGTATTTGAATCACAGGTCGAACCTGGATTCCTCAGACTGAGTTATGGAGCAACTACCTGCAGTAGTGTCCCATTGACCAAAGCCTTCTTGGAACCATACTAAGTTCATGAAAGAACTATATGATTCAGCATCTTGTTTGTCGCTTTTAAAAGCGGCAACATACTTCGCCTCTGTTATAGAATTCGCCACAGTAACTTGTTTGGAACAATTTCCAACTACCGTGCCACCGTATTGTGTGTTACACAAAACCCTCAATTTAAATCAAAAATCGCTTGGAGCACGGATGAAGACTGTATCGATGTAACCTTTTACAACGAACTCTTCATGATCTCCGCTTGCGAGAAAACATGTCATCGGTGCTAGTATAGTACTCAATGACCCTTTTTCACTGTTGTCCCATGATCAGAACTTTTGATCACTTTGGTATCTATACTCGCAACAACTTTGGGAGTATTGGACATATCTGGTTGTTTTTACATACCATGGAATACATGATTAATCCAAACACAAGAGTGTGTGGAATCTCCATCATGTATTTTGCTCATCAGTGTTTTGGGACACCGAGTCTTGCAAAAACTCTTTCCATGTGACTTCGGCAAGAATCACTCCTTGACGTTTTTAATGCTAAAAGGTTTTAGCATCTTGTCAATATGTATCTTTGCTCAGCCCCATTAGGTAAATCTATCTCCATAGATCATCATGCCTAATATAAAGGCTATATAGCCCAAGCACTTCATCGAAAAACTATTTTCAAATGAAGTCCTAATTCGTGTCAAGAAATTTATTTCCAATTAACAATGTGTCAAGCACACAACGTTTTTTAGAAATTTTATTATGCTCCCACTTACTTTCTTGAATCATAAGCATCTTCGTTACCCATTGATGAAGTCAAACCCCTTTGACTATTTCATCAAAACACGAAGATTCCAACTCCATTTTGCTCTCTTTTGTCCATTGCTTGAACTCTGAAGTTTGCATACTTACTAGCATCCTCTGGACTGACAAAATACCTTGGACTGTAACACATGCAAGTCCTTGGTTTCATTTCCATCAGATGGAAATCCTATTGTCATCCATGTTTCATATCTCATGATTGAAATATGTATTAATTGCTAGTTCAACCCGAACCGACTTTAAGCATCGCTATGATGAAACAACCTCATCGTAGTCAACTCCTTGAACTTGTTATTGCAACAAGTCGAGCTTTATGGATAAAACATTTTTATCCGTATCAGTTTTAAGTTCCATAAATATTCGTTAGACTCTAAGTCTTCCGAAAGGTGTGTCATGGTTTTAATCTTGAATCACTTATATGGAAACTAACTCGGGTTCTATTGGCATTTAGCCAATTCCAGAGTCAGGGCCCATCAACGCTTCCTTGTGTATTGTAGGTATATTGTTGTCTAACAACAATATCTCGTTTGCGCACCTGAGAGGTTTGCACGAGCTTTTGCCTACGTGGTTCAGCTGCAAGTTCGACCGAAGTCCATACATTTTATTGTAGAGACTTCCGTATCAGTCGCAGTAGGAAACTCAGGAATTACTTCCAAGGTCTCTTTTCTTTGATCTGATGACGAAGATACTGTTATCTTGTCGAGTTGCATTGTTCTCCCACTCACCTTTTTGAAAGAACCATTTTCTTCAAAAAGCATACCGTTCTTTGTGGCAAACCTTTTGCCTTGGCATAGTGAGGGAGGAATACCCAATTACTTGGGATAACCTACAAAGTAGCACTTGTCTGATTTGGAATAGGTTTGTAACCTTTTACACAAGCCCCATATTCCAAATGTTTAAGAAAAGATATAACATGGTTGGGCGTGTAGGAGATATGCCCTAGAGGCAATAATAAATGTTATTGATTATCTCCCTGTTCATAATTAGGTTTATGTTCCATGCTATAACTGCTATGGTTCTCGAGTCTGCAAATAAAACGAGGCTCGGAGGAAGACTCATATGCACGTGTGGAATAATAAACGATAAAATGTATTCCTAGTCAAGCCTCTATGACTGGCTCAAGTATTGCATGATGATCCTGTTTTCCTGATCATGGGCATGACTATGCCAGCAATTTTGAGGGCACAATGTTAGCAGAACATTTGTGTTGAATCGACCCGATTGATGTTATGCTATGAGGTTCTTTCGTCACAAGTTAATGGTTAATAACACAGAGAAGGTTAATGTTTGCATGATTCCTCAGACCATGAGAGTATTGTGTTTTCTTCATGCTTGATTCATGAACTTTGGGGTTTGTTAAACGTCATCCGTAACTGGATGGCTATTACGGCGGCTTACGGGTTCATGGGAAAGTATGTTAAGTAACTTGATAGCTCAAGATTGGGATTTGCTCCTCCGACGATGGAGAGATATCTCTGGGCCCTCTCGGTGTTACGGTATCCATCATCGTCTGGCCAGACACTTTGTGATTTGATCACGGGGATGCCGGAACACGGTAACGAGAAAAGAGAACAATACCGGTAACGAGGTAACTAGCATAGTGGACAAGTTGTTGATCCACGGGAATGCCATCATGTCTCACCTCGGGTATTTGTAACATATCGCGAAGCAACAGGAATAGCACACGGCAACTGGAGGTTCACTCGAATATTCATTCGTGTGGGTATAGGGGTCAATATGGGTGTCCACGGCTCCGATGTTGATCATTGATCGGAAGGGGTTCCGTGTCATGTCTATACTTCACCGAACCTATAGGGTCACGCGCTTAAGGGTCATCTATCTGCTGAATACTAGACAGGGAGTCTGAGAGAAAATCACCGAAAAAGTTTCGGACACCGAAAAGTTTCGGACAGCGGAAAAGTTCCGCAGAGAGAGGTCACCGGATGAGTTCCGGTGAAACTGAAAAGTTGTTTCAGGGGATACCATTAAGTCAAAATGGTTTCGGCACATGCCTGATAATTCTTGGAGGATACCAGAATCATTCTGGAAACTTCTGGGAATTTTCTGGAAGAAAAACCGAAAATGTTCCGGGGCTGCCGGAACCGCTTCAGATGCTTTTCGCAGATGAAATCCCTAAACTGAAATTGTTCCAGAATGCATTGAAAATTATTTTAGTGGGTACTGGAAATGTTCTAAGCCCACATAAATATTTTCAGTTCGAACGGACGCTGAAAAATGTCGTCGTGAATAGTGAAAGTGCTTTTTGGGAATTTTATGGAAAGCACCTTTTGGGAATTTCCCAAAAGGCTTCTAGAATGCCTTAGGCACTAAGGAAGCCCCCTTGGGGGGTCCCCCAAGGGTGTGGCCGGCCAAGCATGGTGGAGCTCCTTGGAGCTCCACATGGCACCCCTTTTATCTTTATTCTTTTGTGGAAAGGCATAAAGTGGGGGTACTTTGGGGTTTTTTTGTATGGCATCTTTACCCCTTGGCTATCCTATAAATAGAGGTGGAGGGGCAGCCCTCCACACTCATCCCTTCTCACATACATGCCATTGCAATGTTCTGGCTTCTCTCTCCCTCCTACGAAAAGAGTTTCGTAGAGCCGAAAGGCTGTCTGGGTTCCGGTGGGAACTAGTTCTGGACGGCGAAGCCCTGCCGGATAGATGACACCGTATGTGTGCAACTCTGTAGAGAGGTCGTAGTTTCGATCTTAGTGCCCGAGGGGCTGTTCGAGAGTGCCTCCCGAAGGGCTGTCCAAGTGACGGTCCGAGTTCTGTGAGTCCTCCCGAAGGGCTGTCCGAGTGACCGTTCGAGTTTCGAAGGTCCTCCCGAAGGGCTGTCCGCGACATCGTCTGGGGGACTGTTCGACAGCCTCCCGGAGGGCTGTCTGAAGGGAAGACGAGGGTATACATCCTCGCGGTTGGGAGGTTGTAAATCCTAGCTGCGGGGATCTTCACCGCCGATCGTCATCGACTCTACTTCCGCTGCGCTTCGAGTCGGTAACGAATATGATCAAACCTTGTATGCAGTCTCCATAGTGGTCCTGGGCTGGTGCGTAGGTCAGAAATTTTTTGTTTTCTGCTGCGTTCCCCTACAGTGGCATCATGAGCCGTGCTATGCGTAGATGCAGGTTGCGATCTAGAATACATAGAGATGTATGGGTGTTGCACAATATAATTAGGTAGTAGATGAGTTCTATTACTGAAAATTATTTGTGCGGGTAGCAGATGAAATCTGTTACCCGATGTTCTTGTTGCTTCCCTGGAATTTGCATATTTCTGATCTTGATAACAGTATGGTGGAGTTTCAAAGTTCTGGCAATCCGTGATCCTGATTGATCAACGAAGTGCTAACAGTTCATTGAATTCCACCGTAGTTAAAAGGAAAGATGAAATTTCGCAGACAAAAGGGCAATGCAGATATGATCTGCACGGGGGTCATGCGTATGACGAAGTTTAGTATGGGGCTCGAGATTTTATTATCTCGGTTTTCATACACCCTGGAAAGTTAATCTAGCGACTTGAATTATCATACTTGATGATGGACGTTGGTAGCTTCGGTTTGTTTCGAAACCTTAGAAGCCACGTAAAACAAGTTTTTGCATGAACCGATTAGAGGCGTCTAACTTGGTTTTGCAGGAGGGTTTGCATGTGCATATGATGTGGTATAGCAGTGCTCATAATAATTTGATTATGTATGAGATGACTATATAATGTAAATTTATTGACCTGCGTGTCATGATTCGGCATGATGGCTGGAGCCATATGATTGCACTTTAAATGACCTGCGTGTCAACCTTGTTGTAATGCATTATTTTATTAGCTATAGAGATAGCAATATTCTCTGGTGCATCGACAAGGTGGTGGCAATCTTCGCAAAGGTGAACACCGACGCGAATGCCGAAGACGAAGAAATACAAGACTTCTCCGTCAGAAAGGGCTATACCATATCATGCTATTATGAATTGCCTGAGATGTTTATCCCTTATGTTGCACCCTTCTTGATTGCGCGGTAGTCGCTTTTATTAGGGTGATCTCTCACAAAAATATCAAGTAGTTAGTGTTCTCCCAAGTGTAGCACCGTCACGGCACCTAACTTTTCGGGGCATCACATGGACACATGGGTGCGAACGATTAGGGAAGTGTGAGGCGGGTGAGTTGAGACCTCGCAGCAAGATCACTTGGTTGTCTTGACGTTCTGGAGGAGCGTCCTGAGCTCGGAACACGCCCATCGAAAGATGAACAAGAGTCACATAGAGATGTGATTGGCAAGTTGGCCTACCGATTGCAATTTTCGTCACTTGAGATGGACACATCCTTGGCGTTGAATTGTAATATGGATCTTGAATCGCTCACAATCAATTATGAGAGATATTGATTTGAGTGGGAGAGCACTGTTGAATTAACCTGTTTAATTCTCGGTGCAATTAATTTTGAACAGTGTCTAAAGTGTGATTTGCATAATAGTTGTAGAATAATGGCTCGCGTTTCTACCTTCCCTATTAAAATTGAATAGCTGTTAAATATCTGGTTAAAACTTTACGGTTGGTAACGTAATGTGAGGATTGTCCTCAAGAGTGCCGAGAAGGACTTTGTCCTATCGCATACTTTGGTATTCTCTCGCTTATGCTATGGATCATGTGACTCTCGTCCTTCGATCCAAAAGCTAGAATTCCGTTTCAGTCAAGTGCAATACATTTGCTTCCATAGACCTGAACTTCGAAAGTTTGGATAGTTATGTGATATTCATGGAATCTGAAAATCATTTTCAGAGACAGACAAAGGCTAAAAGATATGAGATATCCAAAGCAATGTTTGTTTGCAAACTATTAGTAAAGGAGTTTACTATGCATTAGACTGATAAGAGAGGGATCCAGTAGAACGCCTGTCATATGATGAAAGGTGAATAAAACAACAACTTAAAGATAATGGAAGTGTCCGAAGGGTGTTAGTGAAACTTTCACGCCTAGGAAGTCCAGGGCTAATGCCACTCTTAAGTTGGGTGCTTCTGAGAGTAGGAGAAATACTAAAAGTTAAACTGTTAGAAGTATAAAGGCAAAAAGAGAGAAGACTGGAATATTCAGCTCAAGTATGAATGTCATACAAGTTTTTGATGTATAGAAGGCTGGTCAAAGATATAGTTCTTGGGAATTATGATTAAATTGTTAATCACTAATTCTTGGGTATTGTGAGTTAATCACAAATATACCCGCTCGATTGCATTCTGTTGCAACTCGATGTAAGAACTACTATGGCCTGAAAGACTAGCCAAGAATGAGGTTTTGGTATACACAGGGAACATAGTAAAATGTTACTATACCTTCCATCGGTGTATTACCGTCTGTATTTATTTTCATAATTCATTTAGAGTTTCACAAACTCTAGCCCATTGCATAAGGTATCTTGCAAGAAGGTTGTTCATAAGAGAACTTTTGATGTTCGAAGTTATGAATAACATAAGGGCCATACTTTCATTGAGAATGAGATGTATGTTATGAATAATGATATTAATATATTACTGTAGGAGATATGCCCTAGAGGCAATAATAAATGTTATTGATTATCTCCCTGTTCATAATTAGGTTTATGTTCCATGCTATAACTGCTATGGTTCTCGAGTCTACAAATAAAACGAGGCTTGGAGGAAGACTCATATGCACGTGTGGAATAATAAACGATAAAATGTATTCCTAGTCAAGCCTCTATGACTGGCTCAAGTATTGCATGATGATCCTGTTTTCCTGATCATGGGCATGACTATGCCAGCAATTTTGAGGGCACAATGTTAGCAGAACATTTGTGTTGAATCGACCCGATTGATGTTATGCTATGAGATTCTTTCGTCACAAGTTAATGGTTAATAACACAGAGATGGTTAATGTTTGCATGATTCCTTAGACCATGAGAGTATCGAGTTTCTTCATGCTTGCTTCATGAACTTTGGGGTTTGTTAAACGTCATCCGTAAATGGGTGGCTATTACGGCGGCTTACGGGTTCATGGAAAAGTGTGTCAAGTAACTTGATAGCTCAAGATTGGGATTTGCTCCTCCGGCGATGGAGAGATATCTCTGGGCCCTCTCGGTGTTACGGTATCCATCATCGTCTGGCCAGACACTTTGTGATTTGATCACGGGGATGCCGGAACATGGTAACGAGAAAAGAGAACAATACCGGTAACGAGGTAACTAGCATAGTGGACAAGTGTTGATCCACGGGAATGCCAACATGTCTCACCTCGGGTATTTGTAACATATCACGAAGCAACAGGAATAGCACACGGCAATTGGAGGTTCACTCGAATATTCATTCGTGTGGGTATAGGGGTCAATATGGGTGTCCACGGCTCCGATGTTGATCATTGATCGGAAGGGGTTCCGTGTCATGTCTATACTTCACCGAACCTATAGGGTCACACGCTTAAGGGTCATCTATCTGCTGAATACTAGATAGGGAGTCTGAGAGAAAATCACCGAAAAAGTTTCGGACACCGAAAAGTTTTGGACAGCGGAAAAGTTCCGCAGAGAGAGGTCACCGGATGAGTTCCGGTGAAACTGAAAAGTTGTTTCAGGGGATACCATTAAGTCAAAATGGTTTCGGCACATGCCTGATAATTCTTGGAGGATACCAGAATCATTCTGGAAACTTCTGGGAATTTTCTGGAAGAAAAACCGGAAATGTTCCGGGGCTGCCGGAACCGCTTCAGATGCTTTTCGCAGATGAAATCACTAAACTGGAATTGTTCCAGAACGCATTGAAAATTATTTTAGTGGGTACTGGAAATGTTCTAAGCCCACATAAATATTTTCAGTTCGAACGGACGCTGAAAAATGTCGTCGTGAATAGTGAAAGTGCTTTTTGGGAATTTTATGGAAAGCACCTTTTTGGAAATTCCAAAAGGGCCTTCTAGAAGGGGAAGGAGGGCATGGCACCTCATGGGGGGGGTCCCCCCCCAAGGGTTGCCGGCCAAGGAGGTGGAGCACCATGGTGCTCCACATGGCACTCCCATATGGCATATTCCCTTTTGGAAAGGGATATTCCAAGGGCACTTTGGGGTTTTTGTGTGACAATTTTACCCCTTGGCTAGCCTATATATAGGAGTGATCTTGGCAGCCATTTCCCCATCCTTAGCTCTCACACAAGCCATGCATGATCTGGCATTCTCTCTCCCTCCCAGCGAAATAGTTTCGTAGAGCCGAAAGGCTGTCTGGGTTCCGGTGGGAACTAGTTCTGGATGGCGAAGCCCTGCCGGATAGATGACACCGTATGTGTGCAACTCTGTAGAGAGGTCGTAGTTTCGATCTTAGTGCCCGAGGGGCTGTTCGAGAGTGCCTCCCGAAGGGCTGTCCAAGTGACGGTCCGGGTTCTGTGAGTCCTCCCGAAGGGCTGTCCGAGTGACCGTTCGAGTTTCGAAGGTCCTCCCGAAGGGCTGTCCGCGACATCGTCTGGGGGACTGTTCGACAGCCTCCCGGAGGGCTGTCCGAAGGGAAGACGAGGGTATACATCCTCGCGGTTGGGAGGTTGTAAATCCTAGCTGCGGGGATCTGCACCGCCGATCGTCATCGACTCTACTTCCGCTGCGCTTCGAGTCGGTAATTAAAATGATCAAACCTTGTATGCAGTCTCCATAGTGGTCCTGGGCTGGTGCGTAGGTCGGAAAATTTTGTTTTCTGCTGCGTTACCCTACAGTGGCATCATGAGCCGTGCTATGCGTAGATGCAGGTTGCGATCTAGAATACATAGAGATGTATGGGTGTTGCACAATATAATTAGGTAGTAGATGAGTTCTATTACTGAAAATTATTTGTGCGGGTAGCAGATGAAATCTGTTACCCGATGTTCTTGTTGCTTCCCTGGAATTTGCATATTTCTGATCTTGATAACAGTATGGTGGAGTTTCAAAGTTCTGGCAATCCGCGATCCTGATTGATCAACGAAGTGCTAACAGTTCATTGAATTCCACCGTAGTTAAAAGGAAAGATGAAATTTCGCAGACAAAAGGGCAATGCAGATATGATCTGCACGGGGGTCATGCGTATGACGAAGTTTAGTATGGGGCTCGAGATTTTATTATCTCGGTTTTCATACACCCTGGAAAGTTAATCTAGCGACTTGAATTATCATACTTGATGATGGACGTTGGTAGCTTCGGTTTGTTTCGAAACCTTAGAAGCCACGTAAAACAAGTTTTTGCATGAACCGATTAGAGGCGTCTAACTTGGTTTTGCAGGAGGGTTTGCATGTGCATATGATGTGGTATAGCAGTGCTCATAATAATTTGAATATGTATGAGATGACTATATGATGTAAATTAATTAACATGACCTGCGTGTCATGATTTGGCATGATGGCTGGAGCCATATGATTGCACTTTAAATGACCTGCGTGTCAACCTTGTGTAATGCATTATTTTATTAGCTATAGAGATAGCAATATTATTTGGTGCATCGACAAGGTGGTGGAAATCTTCGCGAAGGTGATCACCGACGTGAATGCCGAAGACGAAGGAATACAAGACTTCTCCGTCAGAAAGGGCTATACCATATCATGCTATTATGAATTGCCTGAGATGTTTATCCCTTATGTTGCACCCTTCTTGATTGCGCGGTAGTCGCTTTTATTAGGGTGATCTCTCACAAAAATATCAAGTAGTTAGTGTTCTCCCAAGTGTAGCACCGTCACGGCACCTAACTTTTCGGGGTATCACATGCTAACATGGGTACGAACGATTAGGGATGTGTGAGGCGGGTGAGTTGAGACCTCGCAGCGAGATCACTTGGTTGTCTTGACGTTCAGGCATGAAAGTCATGAGCTCGGAACACACGCATAGAAAGATGAACAAGAGTCACATAGAGATGTGATTGGCAAGTTTGCCTACCGATTGAGATTTTCGTCATCAGTGATGCTACCATCAATGGCGTTGAATTGAAATGCGGATCTTGAATCACTCACAATCAATTATGAGAGATATTGATTTGAGTGGGAGCGCACTGTTGAATTAACTTGTTTAATTCTCAGTGCAATTAATTTTGAACACTGTCTAAGTGTGATTTGCATAATAGTTGTAGAATAATGGCTCGCATTTCCACCTTCCCTATTAAAATTGAATAGCTGTTAAATATCTGGTTAAAACTTTACGGTTGGTAACGTAATGTGAGGATTGTCCTCAAGAGTGCCGAGAAGGACTTTGTCCTATCGCATACTTTCGGTATTCTCTTGCTTATGCTATGGATCATGTGACTCTCGTCCTTCGATCCAAAAGCTAGAATTCCGTTTCAGTCAAGTGCAATATGTTTGCTTCCATGAGACCCGAACTTCGAAAGTTTGGATAGTTATGTGATATTCATGGAATCTAAAAATCATTTTCAGAGACAGACAAAGGCTAAAAGATATGAGATATCCAAAGCAATGTTTGTTTGCAAACTATTAGTAAAAGAGTTTACTATGCATTAGACTGATAAGAGAGGGATCCAGAAGAACGCCTGTCATATGATGAAAGGTGAATAAAACAACAACTTAAAGAGAAAGGAAGTGTCCGAAGGGTGTTAGTGAAACTTTCACGCCTAGGAAGTCCGGGGCTAACGCCACTCTTAAGTTGGGTGCTTCTTCTGAGAGCAGGAGAAATACTAAAAGTTAAACTGTTAGAAGTATAATGGCAGAAAGAAAGAAGACTGGAATATCCAGCTCATGTATGAATGTCATACAAGTTTTTGATGTATAGAAGGCTAGTCAAAGATATAGTTCTTGGGAATTATGATTAATTTGCTAATCACTGATTCTTGGGTATTGTGAGTTAATCATAGAGATACCCGCTCGATTGCATTCTGTTGCAACTCGATGTAAGAACTACTATGGCCTGAAAGACTAGCCAGGAATGAGGTTTAGGTATACACAGGGAACATGGTAAATGTTACTATACCTTCCATCGGTGTATTACCGTCTGTATTTATTTTCATAATTCATTTAGAGTTTTACAAACTCTAGCCTTTGCATAAAGTAATCTTGCAAGAAGGTTGTTCATAAGAGAACTTTTTATGTTCGATGTTATGAATAACATAAGGGCCATACTTTCATTGAGAATGAGATGCATGTTATGAATAATGATAATAATATATTACCTCTGGATTTACTTTCATAATTCATTTTAGAGTTTTACACACTCTAGCCCATTGCACAATGTTTGTTGCAAAAGAGTTGTTCATAAAAGAACAATTGTTGTTCAGTATTATGAATAACATGAAGGGCCATACTTCCATCCAAGATGGGATGTATGTTATGAACATTGATGGTAAAATGATACATCCATAACACTGACGCTAAATGTCGCAAGACTAAAAGAATACCACACAAGTGTGGCACTGCATTTGGTCACATTGGAGAAACCCACATGAAAGATTCCATTATGATGGATTTTGAAGTCGTTTGATTTTTGAATCATCTGACACTTGCAACTTTCCTTCGAAAAGTGAAGTGACTGAAATACCGTTCACAGGCCATAAGGAACGAGCAAAGAATTTATTGGTGATCATACATTTTGATGTATGTAGTCCGATAAATGTTTTTGCAAGTAGTGGATTTATCTATCTTCAGAAATGACTCAAGTAGATATATGGATATTTACTTGATGAGACGTAAGTCTGAATTTTTTGAATTCATTCAAAAGGTTTTCAAATATGAAGTAGAAGTTATTGTAACAAGAAGATTATGTTTCTACAATTCGATTGCAGAAAAGAATATTTGAGTTACAAGTTTAGCGAATGTCTGATGAGTTGTGAAAGGGGTTTCATAACTTGCACCTCCCGGAACACCACTGCAAGTGGAAAGTCCGTGAAGATGTAATCAAACCATTTATGACATGGTAAGATCAAAGATGACATAATTAAATTTGCCATTATCCCTTTTAAAGTGATGCTTTAGAGACTGCGGCTTTTACACTGAAAAGAGCTCCATTAGGTCTGTTGAAATGACACCATGGTATGGTACGCCCAACCATGTTATATCTTTTCTTAAACATTTGGAATATGGGGCTTGTGTAAAAGGTTACAAACCTATTCCAAATCAGAAAAGTGCTACTTTGTAGGTTATCCCAAGTCATTGGGTATTCCTCCCTCACTATACCGAGGCAAATAGGTTTGCCACAAAGAACGGTATGCTTTTTGAAGAAAATGGTTCTTTTAAAAAGGTGAGTGGGAGAATAATGCAACTCAACGAGATAACCAGTATCTCCGTCATCAGGTCAAAGGAAAGAGACCTTGGAAGTAATTCCAGAGTTTCCTACTATGACTGATACGGAAGTCTCTACAATAAAATGTATGGACTTCGGTCGAACTTGCAGCTGAACCACGTAGGCAAGGCTCGTGCAAACCTCTCAGGTGCGCAAACGAGATATTGTTGTTAGACAACAGTATACCTACGATACACAAGGAAGCGTTGATGGGCCCTGACTCCGGAATTGGCTAAATGCCAATACAATCCGAGATAGTCTCCATATAAATGTTTCAAGATTATAACCTTGATACACCTTTCGAAAGACTTAGAGTCTAACGAATTTTATGGAACTAAAAACTGATACGGGTAAAAATGTTTTATCCATAAAGCTTGACTTGTTGCAATAACGAGTTCAAGGAGTTGACTACGATGAGGTTGTTTCATCGTAGCGATGCTTAAAATCGGTTCGGGTTGAACTAGCAATTAATACATATTTCAATCATGAGATATGAAACAAAGGATGACAAAAGGATTTCCATCTGATGGAAATGAAACCAAGGACTTGCATGTGTTACAGTCCAAGGTATTTTGTCATTCTAGAGGATGCTAGTAAGTATGCAAACTTCAGAGTTCCAGCAATGGACAGAAGAGAGCAAAATGGAGTTGGAATCTTCGTGTTTTGATGAAATGGTCAAAGGGGTTTGACTTCATCAATGGGTAACGAAGATGCTTATGATTCAAGAAAGTAAGTGGGAGCATAATAAAATTTCTAAAAACGTTGTGTGCTTGACACATTGTTAATTGGAAATAAATTTCTTGACATGAATTAGGACTTCAGTTGAAAATAGTTTTTCAATGAAGTGCTTGGGCAAAATAGCCTTTATATTAGGCATGATGATCTATGGAGATAGATTTACCTAATGGGGCTGAGCAAAGATACATATTGACAAGATGCTAAAACCTTTTAGCATTAAAAACGTCAAGGAGTGATTCTTGCCGAAGTCACATGGAAAGAGTTTTTGCAAGACTCGGTGTCCCAAAAACACTGATGAGCAAAATACATGATGGAGATTCCACACACCTTCATGTTTGGATTAATCATGTATTCCATGGTATGTAAAACAACCAGATATGTCCAATACTCCAAAGTTGTTATGAGTATGGATACCAAGGTGATCAAAAGTACTGATCATGGGACAACAGTGAAAAAGGGTCATTGAGTACTATAGTAGCACTGATGACATGTTTTCTCGCAAGCGGAGATCATGAAGAGTTCGTTGTAAAAGGTTACATCGATATAGTCTTCATCCATGCTCCAAGCGATTTTCAATTTAAATTAAGGGTTTTGTGTAACACACAATGTGGTGGCACAGTTAGTTGGAAAATGTTCCAAACAAGTTACTGTGGCGAATTCTATAACAGAGGCAAAGTATGTTGCCGCTTTTAAAAGCGACAAAGAAGATGTTGAATCATATAGTTCATTCATGAACTTAGTATGGTTCCAAGATGGCTTTTGTCAATGGGACACTACTGCAAGTAGTTGCTCCATAACTCAGTCTGAGGAATCCAGGTTCGACCTGTGATTCGCATACATACCAAGCCAAGTCCACACAAAATATGAATTTTGTGAAAGCGTGAAGACGCGAGGATATGCAAAGATACACACGGAGCTGAAGTCGTCAGATCCGTTGGACATTCAGGCTATACCACAAGCGAAGCATATTTACACCGGTGTGCCATAGGTGTAAAGTGCATTAGCATTAACTAGATTATTGACTCTAGTGCAAGTGGGAGTCTGTAGGAGATATGCCCTAGAGGCAATAATAAATGTTATTGATTATCTCCCTGTTCATAATTAGGTTTATGTTCCATGCTATAACTGCTATGGTTCTCGAGTCTGCAAATAAAACGAGGCTCGGAGGAAGACTCATATGCACGTGTGGAATAATAAACGATAAAATGTATTCCTAGTCAAGCCTCTATGACTGGCTCAAGTATTGCATGATGATCCTGTTTTCCTGATCATGGGCATGACTATGCCAGCAATTTTGAGGGCACAATGTTAGCAGAACATTTGTGTTGAATCGACCCGATTGATGTTATGCTATGAGGTTCTTTCGTCACAAGTTAATGGTTAATAACACAGAGAAGGTTAATGTTTGCATGATTCCTCAGACCATGAGAGTATTGAGTTTTCTTCATGCTTGATTCATGAACTTTGGGGTTTGTTAAACGTCATCCGTAACTGGATGGCTATTACGGCGGCTTACGGGTTCATGGGAAAGTATGTTAAGTAACTTGATAGCTCAAGATTGGGATTTGCTCCTCCGACGATGGAGA
This sequence comes from Thinopyrum elongatum, assembly GCA_011799875.1. Classification (NCBI taxonomy): domain Eukaryota; kingdom Viridiplantae; phylum Streptophyta; class Magnoliopsida; order Poales; family Poaceae; genus Thinopyrum; species Thinopyrum elongatum. Next base: position 21,803,956 of record CM022297.1, on the reverse strand, counting down.
GATATCTCTGGGCCCTCTCGGTGTTACGGTATCCATCATCGTCTGGCCAGACACTTTGTGATTTGATCACGGGGATGCCGGAACACGGTAACGAGAAAAGAGAACAATACCGGTAACGAGGTAACTAGCATAGTGGACAAGTTGTTGATCCACGGGAATGCCATCATGTCTCACCTCGGGTATTTGTAACATATCGCGAAGCAACAGGAATAGCACACGGCAACTGGAGGTTCACTCGAATATTCATTCGTGTGGGTATAGGGGTCAATATGGGTGTCCACGGCTCCGATGTTGATCATTGATCGGAAGGGGTTCCGTGTCATGTCTATACTTCACCGAACCTATAGGGTCACACGCTTAAGGGTCATCTATCTGCTGAATACTAGACAGGGAGTCTGAGAGAAAATCACCGAAAAAGTTTCGGACACCGAAAAAGTTTCGGACACCGAAAAAGTTTCGGACAGCGGAAAAGTTCCGCAGAGAGAGGTCACCGGATGAGTTCCGGTGAAACTGAAAAGTTGTTTCAGAGGATACCATAAAGTCAAATTGGTTTCGGCACATGCCCGATAATTCTTGGAGGGTGCTAGAATCATTCTGGAAACTTTTGGGAATTTTCTGGAAGAAAAACCGGAAATGTTCCGGAGCTGCCGGAACCACTTCAGATGCTTTTCGCAGATGAAAATCACTAATCTGGAATTGTTCCAGAACGCGTTGAAAATTATTTTAGTGGGTACTGGAAATGTTCTGAGCCCACATAAATATTTTCAGTTCGAACGGACGCTGAAAAATGTCGTCATGAATAGTGAAAGTGCTTTTTGGGTGGCTTCTTGGAGAAGCCACCTTGAGGGTCCTTTGGTATTTTTCCCCTTGGCTTCTTGGAGAAGCCACCCTTGGGCTTGGCCTATAAATAGGGGTGGAGGGGGCTGCCTAAAGACTCACTCTTTCTCACATATACATGCCATTGCAATGATCTGGCTTCTTCTCTCCCTCTCCGCGAAATAGTTTCGTAGAGCCGAAAGGCTGTCTGGGTTCCGGTGGGAACTAGTTCTGGATGGCGAAGCCCTGCCGGATAGATGACACCGTATGTGTGCAACTCTGTAGAGAGGTCGTAGTTTTGATCTTAGTGCCCGAGGGGCTGTTCGAGAGTGCCTCCCGAAGGGCTGTCCAAGTGACGGTCCGAGTTCTGTGAGTCCTCCCGAAGGGCTGTCCGAGTGACCGTCTGAGTTTCGAAGGTCCTCCCGAAGGGCTGTCCGCGACACCGTCCGGGGGACTGTTCGACCGCCTCCCGAAGGGCTGTCCTGGGTGCGGATGAGGGTATACATCCTCGCGGTTGGGAGGTTGTAAATCCTAGCTGCGGGGATCTGCACCGCCGATCGTCATCGACTCTACTTCCGCTGCGCTACGGGTCGGTAACGAAAATGATCAAACCTTGTATGCAGTCTCCATAGTGGTCCTGGGCTGGTGCGTAGGTCGGAAATTTTTTGTTTTCTGCTGCGTTACCCTACAGTGGCATCAAGAGCCGTGCTATGCGTAGATGCAGGTTGCGATCTAGAATACATAGTGATGTATGGGTGTTGCACAATATAATTAGGTAGTAGATGAGTTCTATTACTGAAACTTTTTTGTGCGGGTAGCAGATGAAATCTGTTACCCGAGGTTCTTGTTGCTTCCCTGGAATTTGCATATTTCTGATCTTGATAACAGCATGGTGGAGTTTCAATGTTCTGGCAATCCGCGATCCTGATTGATCAACGAAGTGCTAACAGTTCATTGAATTCCACCGTAGTTAAAAAGAAAGATGAAATTTCGCAGACGAAAGGGCAATGCAGATATGATCTGCACGGGGGTCATGCGTATGACGAAGTTTAGTATGGGGCTTGAGATTTTATTATCTCGGTTTTCATACACCCTGGAAAGTTAATCTAGCGACTTGAATTATCATACTTGATGATGGACGTTGGTAGCTTCGGTTTGTTTCGAAACCTTAGAAGCCACGAAAAACAAGTTTTTGCTTGAACCAATTAGAGACGTCTAACTTGGTTTTGCAGGAGGGTTTGCATGTGCATATGATGTGGTATAGCAGTGCTCATAATAATTTGATTATGTATGAGATGACTATATGATGTAAATTAATTAACATGACCTGCGTGTCATGATTTGGCATGATGGCTGGAGCCATATGATTGCACTTTAAATGACCTGCGTGTCAACCTTGTGTAATGCATTATTTTATTAGCTATAGAGATAGCAATATTATCTGGTGCATCGACAAGGTGGTGGAAATCTTCGCGAAGGTGAACACCGACGCGAATGCCAAAGACGAAGAAATACAAGACTTCTCCGTCAGAAAGGGCTATACCATATCATGCTATTATGAATTGCCTGAGATGTTTATCCCTTATGATGCACCCTTCTTGATTGCGCGGTAGTCGCTTTTATTAGGGTGATCTCTCACAAAAATATCAAGTAGTTAGTGTTCTCCCAAGTGTAGCACCGTCACGGCACCTAACTTTTCGGGGTATCACATGCTACCATGGGTACGAACGATTAGGGATGTGTGAGGCGGGTGAGTTGAGACCTCGCAGCGAGATCACTTGGTTGTCTTGACGTTCAGGCATGAAAGACATGAGCTCGGAACACACGCATCGAAATATGAACAAGAGTCACATAGAGATGTGATTGGCAAGTTTGCCTACCGATTGAGATTTTCGTCATCAGTGATGCTACCATCAATGGCGTTGAATTGAAATGCGGATCTTGAATCACTCACAATCAATTATGAGAGATATTGATTTGAGTGGGAGCGCACTGTAGAATTAATTCTTTTAATTCTCAGTGCAATTAATTTTGAACACTGTCTAAGTGTGATTTGCATAATAGTTGTAGAATAATGGCTCGCGTTTCCACCTTCCCTATTAAAATTGAATAGCTATTAAATATCTGGTTAAAACTTTACGGTTGGTAACGTAATGTGAGGATTATCCTCAAGAGTGCCAAGAAGGATTTTGTCCTATCGCATACTTTGGTATTCTCTCGCTTATGCTATGGATCATGTGACTCTCGTCCTTCGATCCAAAAGCTAGAATTCTGTTTCAGTCAAGTGCAATATGTTTGTTTCCATGAGACCCGAACTTCGAAAGTTTGGATAGTTATGTGATATTCATGGAATCTGAAAATCATTTTCAGAGACAGACATAGGCTAAAAGATATGAGATATCCAAAGCAATGTTTGTTTGCAAACTATTAGTAAAAGAAGTTTACTATACATTAGACTGATAAGAGAGGGATCCAGAAGAACGCCTGTCATATGATGAAAGGTGAATAAAACAACAACTTAAAGAGAAAGGAAGTGTCCGAAGGGTGTTAGTGAAACTTTCACGCCTAGGAAGTCCGGGGCTAACGCCACTCTTAAGTTGGGTGCTTCTTCTGAGAGTAGGAGAAATACTAAAAGTTAAACTGTTAGAAGTATAATGGCAGAAAAAAGGAAGACTGGAATATCCAGCTCATGTATGAATGTCATACAAGTTTTTGATGTATAGAAGGCTAGTCAAAGATATAGTTCTTGGGTATTGCGAGTTAATCACAAAGATACCCGCTCGATTGCTTTCTGTTGCAACTCGATGTAAGAACTACTATGGCATGAAAGACTAGCCAGGAATGAGGTTTAGGTATACACAGGGAACATAGTAAATGTTACTATACCTTCCATCGGTGTATTACCGTCTGTATTTATTTTCATAATTCATTTTAGAGTTTCACACTCTAGCCCTTTGCATAAGGTATCTTGCAAGAAGGTTGTTCATAACAGAACTTTTTATGTTCGGTGTTATGAATAACATAAGGGCCATACTTTCATTATGAATAAGATGTATGTTATGAATAATGATAATAATATATTACCTCTGGATTTACATTCATAATTCATTTTAGAGTTTCATACACTCTAGCCCATTGCACAATGTTTGTTGCAAAAGAGTTGTTCATAAAAACAACAATTGTTGTTCAGTATTATGAATAAACATGAAGGGCCATACTTCCATCCAAGATGGGATGTATGTTATGAATATTGATAGTAATATGATACATCCATAACACTGACGCTAAATGTCGTAAGACTAAGAGAATACCACACAAGTGTGGCACTGCATTTGGTCACATTGGAGAAACCCGCATGGATAAATTCTATTATGATGGATTTTAATGTCGTTTGATTTTGAATCATCTGACACTTGCAACTTTCCTCCGAAAAGTAAAGTGACTGAAATACCGTTCACAAGCCATAAGGAACGAGCAAAGAACTTATTGGTGTTCATACATTTTGATGTATGTAGTCCGATAAATGTTATTGCAAACAGTGGATTTATCTATCTTCAGAAATGACTCAAGTAGATATATGTATATTTACTTGATGAGACATAAGTCTAGATCTTTTGAATTCATTCAAAAGGTTTTCAAGAATGAAGTAGAAGTTATTGTAACAAGAAAATTCTGTTTCTACAATTCGATTGCAGAAAGGAATATTTGAGTTACAAGTTTAGCGAATGTCTGATGAGTTTTGAAAAGAGTTTCATAACTTACACCTCCCGGAACACCACTGTGAGTGAAAAGTCCGTGAAGATGTAATCGAACCATTTATGACATGGTAAGATCAAAGATGACATAAATAAATTTGCCATTATCCCTTTTAAAAGGTGATGCTTTAGAGACTGCGGCTTTTACACTGAAAAGAGCTCCATTAGGTCTGTTGAAATGACACCATGGTATGGTACGCCCAACCATGTTATATCTTTTCTTAACATTTGGAATATGGGGCTTGTGTAAAAGGTTACAAACCTATTCCAAATCAGACAAGTGCTACTTTGTAGGTTATCCCAAGCAATTGGGTATTCCTCCCTCACTATGCCGAGGCAAATAGGTTTGCCACTAAGAACGGTATGCTTTTTGAAGAAAATGGTTCTTTCAAAAAGGTGAGTGGGAGAATAGTGCAACTCGACGAGATAAACAGTATCTTCGTCATCAGATCAAAGGAAAGAGACCTTGGAAGTAATTCCAGGTTTTCCTACTGCGACTGATACGGAAGTCTCTACAATAAAATGTATGGACTTCGGTCGAACTTGCAGCTGAACCACGTAGGCAAGGCTCGTGCAAACCTCTCAGGTGCGCAAACGAGATATTGCTGTTAGACAACAGTATACCTACGATACACAAGGAAGCGTTGATGGGCCCTGACTCCGGAATTGGCTAAATGCCAATACAACCTGAGTTAGTTTCCATATAAGTGATTCAAGATTAAAACCTTGATACACCTTTCGGAAGACTTAGAGTCTAACGAATATTTATGGAACTTAAAACTGATATGGATAAAATGTTTTATCCATAAAGCTCGACTTGTTACAAAAACAAGTTCAAGGAGTTGACTACGATGAGATTGTCTCACCGTAGCGATGCTTAAAGTCGGTTCGGGTTGAACTAGCAATTAATACATATTTCAATCATGAGATATAAAACAAGGATGACAAAAGGATTTCCATCTGATGGAAATGAAACCAAGGACTTGCATGTGTTACAGTCCAAGGTATTTTGTCTATCCAGAGGATGCTAGTAAGGGTGCAAACTTCAGAGTTCCAGCAATGGACAGAAGAGAGCAAAATGGAGTTGGAATCTTCGTGTTTTGATGAAATGGTCAAAGGGGTTTGACTTCATCAATGGGTCACGAAGATGCTTGTAATTCAAGAAAGTAAGTGGGAGCATAATAAAATTTCTAAAAAACGTTGTGTGCTTGACACATTGTTAATTGGAAATAAATTTCTTGACACGAATTAGGACTTCATTTGAAAATAGTTTTTCGATGAAGTTCTTGGGCTAAATAGCCTTGATATTAGGCATGATGATCTATGGAGATAGATTTACCTAATAGGGCTGAGCAAAGATACATATTGACAAGATGCTAAAACCTTTTAGCATTAAAAACGCCAAGGAGTGATTCTTGCCGAAGTCACATGGAAAGAGTTTTCGCAAGACTCGGTGTCCCAAAAACACTGATGAGCAAAATACATGATGGAGATTCCACACACCTTCGTGTTTGGATTAATCATGTATTCCATGGTATGTAAAACAACCAGATATGTCCAATACTCCAAAGTTGTTATGAGTATGGATACCAAGGTGATCAAAAGTACTGATCATGGGACAACAGTGAAAAAGGGTCATTGAGTACTATAGTAGCACTGATGACATGTTTTCTCGCAAGCGGAGATCATGAAGAGTTCGTTGTAAAAAGGTTACATCGATACAGTCTTCATCCATGCTCCAAGCGATTTTCAATTTAAATTAAGGGTTTTGTGTAACACACAATGTGGTGGCACAGTTAGTTGGAAAATGTTCCAAACAAGTTACTGTGGCGAAGTCTATAACAGAGGCAAAGTATGTTGCCGCTTTTAAAAGCGACAAAGAAGATGTTGAATCATATAGTTCATTCATGAACTTAGTATGGTTCCAAGATGGCTTTTGTCAATGGGACACTACTGCAAGTAGTTGCTCCATAACTCAGTCTGAGGAATCCAGGTTCGACCTGTGATTCGCATACATACCAAGCCAAGTCCACACAAAATATGAATTTTGTGAAAGCGTGAAGACGCGAGGATATGCAAAGATACACACGGAGCTGAAGTCGTCAGATCCGTTGGACATTCAGGCTATACCACAAGCGAAGCATATTTACACCGGTGTGCCACAGGTGTAAAGTGCATTAGCATTAACTAGATTATTGACTCTAGTGCAAGTGGGAGTCTGTAGGAGATATGCCCTAGAGGCAATAATAAATGTTATTGATTATCTCCCTGTTCATAATTAGGTTTATGTTCCATGCTATAACTGCAATGATTCTCGAGTCTGCAAATAAAACGAGGCTCGGAGGAAGACTCATATGCACGTGTGGGATAATAAACGGTAAAATGTATTCCTAGTCTGGCCTCTAAGACTAGCTCAAGTGTTGCATGATGGTTCTGTTTTCCTGATCATGGGCATGTCTATGCCAGCAACTTTGAGGGCACGGTGTTAGAAGAACATTTGTGTTGAATCGACCCGATTGATGTTATGCTATGAGATTCTTTCGTCACAAGTTAGTGGTTAATAACACAGAGATGGTTAACGTTTGCATGATTTCTCAGACCATGAGAGTATTGAGTTTCTTCATGCTTGATTCATGAACTTTGGGGTTTGTTAAACGTCATCCGTAACTGGATGGCTATTACGGCGGCTTACGGGTTCATGGGAAAGTATGTTAAGTAACTTGATAGCTCAAGATTGGGATTTGCTCCTCCGACGATGGAGAGATATCTCTGGGCCCTCTCGGTGTTACGGTATCCATCATCGTCTGGCCAGACACTTTGTGATTTGATCACGGGGATGCCGGAACACGGTAACGAGAAAAGAGAACAATACCGGTAACGAGGTAACTAGCATAGTGGACAAGTTGTTGATCCACGGGAATGCCATCATGTCTCACCTCGGGTATTTGTAACATATCGCGAAGCAACAGGAATAGCACACGGCAACTGGAGGTTCACTCGAATATTCATTCGTGTGGGTATAGGGGTCAATATGGGTGTCCACGGCTCCGATGTTGATCATTGATCGGAAGGGGTTCCGTGTCATGTCTATACTTCACCGAACCTATAGGGTCACACGCTTAAGGGTCATCTATCTGCTGAATACTAAACAGGGAGTCTGAGAGAAAATCACCGAAAAAGTTTCGGACAGCGGAAAAGTTCCGCAGAGAGAGGTCACCGGATGAGTTCCGGTGAAACTGAAAAGTTGTTTCAGAGGATACCATAAAGTCAAATTGGTTTTGGCACATGCCCGATAATTCTTGGAGGGTGCCAGAATCATTCTGGAAACTTTTGGGAATTTTCTGGAAGAAAAACCGGAAATGTTCCGGAGCTGCCGGAACCACTTCAGATGCTTTTCGCAGATGAAAATCACTAATCTGGAATTGTTCCAGAACGCGTTGAAAATTATTTTAGTGGGTACTGGAAATGTTCTGAGCCCACATAAATATTTTCAGTTCGAACGGACGCTGAAAAATGTCGTCATGAATAGTGAAAGTGCTTTTTGGGTGGCTTCTTGGAGAAGCCACCTTGAGGGTCCTTTGGTATTTTTCCCCTTGGCTTCTTGGAGAAGCCACCCTTGGGCTTGGCCTATAAATAGGGGTGGAGGGGGCTGCCTAAAGACTCACTCTTTCTCACATATACATGCCATTGCAATGATCTGGCTTCTTCTCTCCCTCTCCGCGAAATAGTTTCGTAGAGCCGAAAGGCTGTCTGGGTTCCGGTGGGAACTAGTTCTGGATGGCGAAGCCCTGCCGGATAGATGACACCGTATGTGTGCAACTCTGTAGAGAGGTCGTAGTTTTGATCTTAGTGCCCGAGGGGCTGTTCGAGAGTGCCTCCCGAAGGGCTGTCCAAGTGACGGTCCGAGTTCTGTGAGTCCTCCCGAAGGGCTGTCCGAGTGACCGTCTGAGTTTCGAAGGTCCTCCCGAAGGGCTGTCCGCGACACCGTCCGGGGGACTGTTCGACCGCCTCCCGAAGGGCTGTCCTGGGTGCGGATGAGGGTATACATCCTCGCGGTTGGGAGGTTGTAAATCCTAGCTGCGGGGATCTGCACCGCCGATCGTCATCGACTCTACTTCCGCTGCGCTACGGGTCGGTAACGAAAATGATCAAACCTTGTATGCAGTCTCCATAGTGGTCCTGGGCTGGTGCGTAGGTCGGAAATTTTTTGTTTTCTGCTGCGTTACCCTACAGGGCGTACCATACCATGGGGTCATTTCAACAGACCTGATGGAGCTCTTTTCAGTGTAAAAGCCGCAGTCTCTAAAGCATCACTCTTTAAAAGGGGTAATGGCAAATTTATTTATGTCATCTTTGATCTTACCATGTCATAAATGGTTCAATTACATCTTCACGGACTTTCCACTTGCAGTGGTGTTCCGGGAGGTGCAAGTTTATGAAACCCCTTTCACAACTCATCAGACATTCGCTAAACTTGTAACTCAAATATTCCTTTCTGCAATCGAATTGTAGAAACATAATTTTCTTGTTACAATAACTTCTACTTCATATTTGAAAACCTTTCGAATGATTTCAAAAGATCCAGACTTACGTCTCATCAAGTAAATATCCACATATCTACTTGAGTCATTTTTGAAGATAGATAAATCCACTACTTGCAATAACATTTATTGAACTACATACATCAAAATGTATGATCACCAATAAGTTCTTTGCTCGTTCCTTATGGCCTGTGAACGGTATTTTAGTCACTAAACTTTTCGGAGGAAATTTGCAAGTGTCAGATGATTCAAAATCAAACGACTTCAAAATCCATCATAATGGAATTTATCCATGCGGGTTTCTCCAATGTGACTAAATGTTGTGCCACACTTATGTGGTATTCTCTTAGTCTTACGACATTTAGCGTCAGTGTTATGGATGTATCATATTACCATCAATATTCATAACATACATCCCATCGAGAATGGAAGCACGACCCTTCATGTTATTCATAATACTGAACAACAATTGTTCTTTTATGAACAACCCTTTTGCAACAAACATTTTGCAATGGGCTAGAGTGTATGAAACTCTAAAATGAATTATGAAAGTAAATCCAGAGGTAATATATTAATATCATTATTCATAACATACATCTCATTCTCAATGAAAGTATGGCCCTTATGTTATTCATAACTTCGAACATAAAAAGTTCTCTTATGAACAACCTTCTTGCAAGATACCTTATGCAATGGGCTAGTGTTTGTAAAACTCTAAATGAATTAAGAAAATAAATACATACAGTAATACACCGATGGAAGGTATAGTAACATTTACTATGTTCCCTGTGTATACCTAAACCTCATCTCTGGCTAGTCTTTCAGGCCATAGTAGTTCTTACATCGAGTTGCAACAGAATGCAATCGAGCGGGTATTTTTGTGATTAACTCACAAGACCCAAGAATCAGTGATTAACAATTTAATCATAATTCCCAAGAACTATATCTTTGACCAGCTTTCTATACATCAAAAACTTGTATGACATTCATACATGAGCTGGATATTCCAGTCTTCTTTCTTATTGCCATTATACTTCTAACAGTTTAACTTTTAGCATTTCTCCTACTCTCAGAAGAAGCACCCAACTTAAGAGTGGCGTTAGCCCTGGACTTCCTAGGCGTGAAAGTTTCACTAACACCCTTCGGATACTTCCTTTCACTACTGGAATCAGCTGCTTTGCCGTCTGCCAAAGCAGACGGCAAAGGCACTGTTGGCGGACGGCAAAGGCTTTGCCGTCCGCCAGCAGACGGCAAACACTCCGGCAAGCCGATGCCGGTAAAGGCCGCTTTGCCGTCTGCTGGCGGACGGCAAAAGAAGGAAAGTTCTTTGCCGTCTGCTAGCAGACGGCAAAGATTGTGGACGGCACAAAAAGGTGACAGCCCGTTAGGGGGCTAACGGCGCTCTTTGCCGTTAGCCAGCAGACGGCAAAGAGCTTTCCTTCTTTGCCGTCTGCTGGCAGACGGCAAAGAGCCTGCTCCTTTGCCGTCTGCCGGCAGATGGCAAAGACCCTGCTCCTTTGCCGTCTGCTGGCAGACGGCAAAGAGGCCAAATAGGCCAGACCAGGTGAACAGCGTGCTGCCACGTGGCCAATTTGCCGTCTGCTAGCAGACGGCAAAGCCCTTTGCCGTCTGCTAGCAGACGGCAAATTGGCTATATAGCCCCTGTTTTTTCTTAAATTCAATCAATTTCACAGATATATATATATATATATATATTCATTTCAAAATATTTCAACAAGTACATATAGCCAACATATCCCTGCCATATGGATCATCCAACATATCCAACACATATATCATCATCCAAACACATATATATATACACCAAATGAAAAGTCCAACATATCCACAATTAAGCAAAAGGTCCATATACAATATAGCCACCATCCATCCATACATATATACGTAGCAAGTTTCAAATGT